>JAABOM020000096.1:14976142-14990524 GCA_011800125.2 Solanum clarkiae | reverse complement strand
GGTCTAGGTGATCTAATCTTGTAATCCTTTTGAGAGTTTAGTGAAACTCGCAGAAGTACCTCTGCGACGGGGACGTAACTCAAAGTTTATTTTTGGGTGAACCTCGATAACAATTCTTTGTGTGCAAGTTATTTATTTTTCTGTCCAGTTTTAATTCCGCAAGTACTTAAATCGGATTGAATTGTTATTCAATCTGCCCAACAGTATATAGATACAGTGGAAATCAAACTAAGCTTTGTATTTTTCACAAAAATAACTTCTAATTCTATTTTTTGCTCTTCACAGCTTCCATTGTTAATGTTTACTTGATCTTGAGCTTTCCATTGCAAGGCTTACTGTTTTTGATAATTTTTAGTTAAGTGACATAACTAATTATTAATTGACTTAATTCGGATGACTAAAGTTTGCATCGTAGGTTGTCTTTGTTTTTTATTTTTAAAGATCTTCTAGAAAATACTTCTTTTCTGCACCAAACAATTTTGCCATGTCATAGAATATGCTTTCTATAGCAAAATGGTCAAAAGAATAGATAAGGCTAGCTATATGCACTCTTTGGTTTTTATTTTTTCCTTGGATGGCTAATATTTATTTTGAGGTGATACTAATTAATCTTGAATTGCATCAATTTTTTTTACTTTCTATATCCAAGCAGGTATGAAGTTCTTTTTTTTTTGACTAAAGATTTGCTTCTTTTCCAATACTATTTTCTATGATGTCAATATGTTTGATTTGATTTTTATTTTTTTAAAAATAATATGTTATTCTAAGTTTACCGACTTTAAATTTGCGTCCAATAGGTCATTGAGAAAAGCAAGTTAAGCACTCTCAATCCAAAAGTTTGACATCCTTATATCTTAAATTCGAAAGAATTCCTAAGATTTCAGATCCTTCCATCACACGTCTTCCATTTTAGAATATTGATCATTACGTCTTTTTAAAATTAAACAAAATCTTTTTTAGTTTTTTAACCTAAGCTAATAAATGCCTAGCTTTAGAGCAAGATGAAAATAAAGTAATGAATCCTCCGAAGTAGGGGAGACTCACCAATCCACTAAATGCCCAAAGATCCTCAATGATGCGCCTGCTGATAGCCTCTATCCTGTGTATCTACATCATAAAACAATGCAGCGTCAGAATGACGTCAGTATGTGAAATGTACGGTATGTAAAATAGCTGAATGAAACCGAAACAGGTATAATATACAAACAACAATCAACTCAAAATAGGAACCAATCAATATGTCAAATGTCTATCTAAAGCAGGAATAAAGAGTAGACAAGTGACTCATCAACCAATCAACTCATCAATCAAATCATACTCGTTTCAGAGGGACTCATCTCAACTCATCTTATCACATCACGATTCAAAGTACTCAAGGTGGGAACTTTTTGGGAGTTTCTCTTATTCGACAATAATTACTTATTAGCCAGTGACTGTACAATAATCCCGCTGATGTTGCCACAGCCATTCCATACTTGCCAGGTAAGGAACGAATTGAATCTACTAGAGACCACCAACCAATCAAACTAGTCCTCTATTGTTTTAGGGACTCTATCAAGAGGGAACTACAATGCAATGTTATGGTTCAAGTCCTCACCTATGCTTGGCTATCTAGTTTGATGAATGTGAGTTGAGTTAACTCTTACTCTTTCGGTGCTCGATACTCCTCCCATGACTCAATGCTCATAAAACAACCCATCCAATCAAACCATCTCAATCAATTTCTCTCTCAATTCAGCCTCATGGAGGCCCTTATCATTTAAATCATTCCATAGAGACTCTCACTATCTCATCAATATCAACATCTCAATCAATAGCTCAAGGCATGGAACAATCGTTAGGGAATAATTGAATAGACAAATCATTAGATTTTATTTATAGAGACTCAAGCGACTATCAAGTTCTATTAACTCATCATCATTCTCACATCACAATTACAATCACAATAGACATTCTCAATCAAGGCTCTAGACTCAATCCCTATCTTCTTTCATCCATGTTTGAAAAAGTTAACATATAGGGTTTATGCAATATCACATGAAAATATCCAATTCAAGAAAGCAAGTTTATGATGATCATCAACATGTGAAAATACATGTAAGAAAGATAAGTTTTCAAGAAAATAATCAAGATTCATGCACATAGACTTAAGAACGTTCAATTCTCTTCTAAGACCATCTATGAGTCACATGAGAGAACAATCTCATACTTTTAGTTTAACCTTACATACCTGGGATAAAACTTTACCAATCAATCGTCAAGAATTCCCCTTGACTTCTTCAATCTAGCCTTCCTCTTCTCCTCTCTCAAGCCGCTAGTCTTTCAAGTGTTTAGAAAAGGACTTAGAATGGGGTTTTAGACCTTTTTTACTCATCAAAACAACCTAATTTGATCGTGTTTTGAGTTTAGGAGGGGTTGAGAATTATCTGGAATTCCCCTTAAATTTAAAAGAAAAAGTCCATCTCGAAAGTGCCCAGTCTGCGTTGCTAACTCGGCGCAGACCTTCATATTTCCACCCCAACCTTTCCCATCAAAAAATAATTAAAAAAAACCAAGTGTTGGTCTGCGTCCCTGGTGCATCGCGCCTTGGGTGCACACCGATACTATTTCGAAATTAATTATGAAAAATTATCTTTTGACTCGGTCACTCTAAAATTCAATCGAGATCATTTTTCCACTCAATTTTTCGTGTTGATTACAAATCCGGTCTCGAATTTTCCATCAGAGCTTGGGAAAGACGCGTTATGAGCATGATTTCATTCTATGGGTATTTCACTAAATTCATAGGGTGTTATACATGCTAATTGGTTGGTAAGGTTAGGTGGGATGTCTGGCCTGGGGTAAAATAGGGTAGCGGGAGTAGTCGTGTTTTATATCATGTGTTGTCATTATCTGTCATATGTGTTGATTTTATCATATTTATATCATGTTATATGTTTTTTATTATTAGTCACTCTTTCTATTCTCTTTCCTTTCCTTTTTGTCATATTTAGTTTATTCTGCTTTTGGATTTTTGAGACGAGAGTTCCGAGGAAACAACCTCTCTACTTCTATGAGGTAGTGGTAAGATCTGCGTACATTCTATCCTCCCCCAGATCCTACTTGTGGGATTCCACTGGGTATGTTATATTAATATGAGAAAGATTACAACTTATAAATTATTTTGTATAGTCAAGTTGTCCTCGAAATTTTAGATTTCAAATATTAAATCTAGCCACTTCAATTTAGATTTGAAGTTTAGTCAAGTTGACCTCGATAGTAAAAGTGTTGAGCACATAAACTAGTCTAAGTTTTGATGATGACAAACTAAGTCAAGGACCAAGTAGATTATCGGACTACTGTGCTGAAGTAAGTTGTGGAAAACAGCCTGTAAAACTGCTGTGGTTGGTGAAAAGTCTTTCAGACTTGTACTAAAGGACTAGTGGTCTGTAGGATGTACCCACAACAGCATAAAAGATACAAGTCCAAGGTTTCATAAATGATTTTTCAAGCACTTTTAAGATTGAAGATTCTCAAGTGAAAAACTATATTCTTGGCTTATTGTGCATGCATACAAAAAACTCAAACGAGGGAACTGATAGACTAAGTCGGTAGTTCTTGTGTTTGTTTGTGTTGTATTCAGTCAAAAAGTGTAAAATCACTCCTG
This sequence comes from Solanum clarkiae, assembly GCA_011800125.2. Lineage (NCBI taxonomy): Eukaryota > Viridiplantae > Streptophyta > Magnoliopsida > Solanales > Solanaceae > Solanum > Solanum clarkiae. The sequence goes on along the minus strand of JAABOM020000096.1, from coordinate 14,986,878 downwards.
TTCTATAAAGGTAAGTGATTAGTCTTTGTTTCCAGTCGATTCATGTGTTGGTTCGTATCTTGTAGACAGTGTTGTTGTCTAAAGGTATTTCTGTGTTTTAGTCTAACTACTGAGTACTGTTGTAGGTTGGATTAAAACAAGCCTTGTTGGTGAACATACCTTGTGCTAGTTGTGCAAGTTGTTGGTATTGTAAGGGAAAGTAGAGAAGTAGTGTGTGTTGTATTTCTTTACTTGGCTCTTTAGTGGATTTGGTTGATAAATCCTGTGGTGACAAGTCGTGGTTGTTCTTCCTTTGAGTAAGGAGCTTTTTCATATAAAAGTTATTGTGTCTTTACCTTTTGTTGTTGTTTATCTTCTGAGTTTTAGTTATTCTACATTGAGGGACCTGATAAGATCTCAGGCTAGGAACACGCTAACTCATTAAAAAGTGAACAAAAGGAGTATAAATTTGCACGAAAATTATTGGATTCTGAAAATCCGTTCCAACCACTGTAATTCCGTGGCCTGAGACAAATTATCGTTTTAGTGAAGTAGCCTATATCCTGTTGTGAGGGTATCTTTGTCTTAGTGCTACTTTGTTTTTTCTTTTTGTGTCCTTTCTTTGACCATACATATAAAATAAGTATTTAATAGCTTTACAGTTCTTCTAGTCTTTGTTGACTTTTGAGTGTTCCATGAAGTATAAGGAAATAAAAAGCTCATTTTGACAAGTTGGGAATCTGACGCGGGTAGGGACGGGGTTTGTGGATGGTGCCAATCAAAAAACATCACAGTTGGATTTTTTACTTTTAAGTTTTTTTCAGTTTTAGAAGTTCTCGGAAAATACAAAAAATGCTTTTAAATACTTTTTCAGGCTGAAGAAGTTTTTATTTTAAAAAAAGAAAAATCTAAAAGTAAAAAATGAGTATTACCAACTTATAGTTTATAAGCTTCTTAGCTTATAAGCAACTAAAAAAATCAGTTTAAATAAAATATTAGGGAAGATGCAGTGTACACATGTTGCTTTTTCTGCATTCGAAATTGGCCATCGTGTTAGCAGTGGTATTTTATTAAATCCATAAAAAAGAATAACTCTATGCATAAGTTATACTTTTAACAGTCCGAGAAAGAGTCGAACCATATTGAATTTAATATTAATCTGAAACCATGTAAATTACTGAGTTTTTTCTAAAAAAAAAAAAATGTTTTGATCCACCAAATATGACATGAAATTTCCACTGAAATGGGCACTAGAAAGTGTGTATAGTAGAAATAGAAATCAGAAGACGTATGTTGCATGGAAATTTCAATTCACTACTATAAGGTCACTATCGTCAACCAAAACATTGAATAGACTTTTTCTATAATCTTCAATTTTTTCAAAATCATTCCTCTCACTTTATACATCTAGCCCCCAAAGTTTTGGATTTTTCTATTGCAGAAGGAATAATTTCTATTTTTAATTCTTTTAACTAATTCTTAGTTGACTTGTACTCTGGTGTGGACATACTCATCAATTTCTTTAGCAAAGGTCAAACAGCACACTCAAGACTCAAAGAAAACAAGCAGAGTCAAAATTTTAATTTTATTCTAAGTTATGAGGATTCTCCAAGAGAATCCAACACTCATTCATTGATATTTTTGAAGAGTCGAAATAACATACTTTTTTTGTGTCATTTGATGTGGCACCTTTTTCTTTTTGGTCCGTCCCAAATAGAATGTCACCTTATTCTAATCGTAAATAATTTATCTTTAAAATTCTCTTTTTACCCTTAATGAAATAATTCTCAGCCACCCAAATATCTAAGAATAACTTTATATCGTCTTACTTTTTTTCTTAAATACCGTGTCTAAGTCAAATGGTGTGGAGGGAGTAGATTTTATTGGTTCTAGATTCTAAATGACACTTCAATTGTTAACAACTCGGTTCTACCATTAATATTTGTGCATATTTAATGATTTTTTTAACACAAATATAGTTTTTAAGTAAAAGTTACTGAATTCGACTAAATCTATACCAGAGTTGAGGGTTCTAGCTCTGCCCATGCCCAAAGAGCTTCAGCGGTCTAATTTTCAAGTAACTTTTTCCTATATAAGTATGTGTGTGTTTGTGGGCATTACTTTTTCTATCTAAATTACCTCCTTCCAAGAAAAGGTCTCATCGCAAATTAATAATATGTCCCATCATGAAAATTTCAGTGCACCAATGCCATGGATTGGAAGGTATATTGTAGCAGCATCTTTGATTTGCATATTAGCAATGTTAGCAGACGCCGTACAAGGAATTAGAAGGCGAAAATTCTGGCTTCCATGCAGATTTTTCACTTTTAATGCTGTTTCATTGACATTGTTAGGGGTTGTAGTTAAGTTGCCACTTGATCTAAACAATCCCATGCCAGGGGAAACTGATCAGATGGCTAAACTTAGCAGTGTTGTCTTTATGTCTACAGCAATGGCTAACTTTATGCCTTCGCTTGCGCTGATGGATAGCAAAGATATCCTCATGAATATGACAGCATTGGGTATTCTTCTCATGACCCTTGTTGTGAATGTCTGCATTGAATTAGGCACCGGTGTTATCTACTCAGAGAAAATAGAGCATGTTATTGTTATGTTGTCTATCATTTTTCTATTTGTGATCATGTGCTTTTCAGCGCTTACAGTTCCAACGATTAAAAGTTATTTGGAACTGGAGTACAGAGAAAGAGGCAACATGATTGAAATTGAGGATTTAGTAGAAGGTGAAAAGCCTGTTGAAGTGAAACTGAAAGAAAATTTGAGGAAATTTTATATCATGGCCAAAACAGGAAATCCTCAGTTTGTGATGGCGCGCTCTGCTACTTGTGCTGCTTGTTGTGCCATCTGTTGTCTGAACGGTCTGCTGTTACTGGAAGTGTCAATCCGTGACAACTTATTTGGTGCGCATGTCAAGTCCATGTCCGATTATAGAAGATCAACATATTGCATTTCGAGGATTCAAACTGGTGGAGTGGCAGTAGGCACAGTATCTTCACTTATCAGATGGTTTGCTATTGCTACAATTAAATCTTCAGAGAGAAGCATGATGAAGATTAAAGTAGAAAGACATTGGCTTGAGAGACTGAGAGATTGGAAAGATAGTCCATTTGCTCTGCAAATCAAGAATCCAAAATGCAGAAAGTTAGTCCAGCAGACACAAAAAATGATCTTGGGAAGTTGTATAAGAGTACAGATACTAATTGTCGTAGCCAGCAAGATAGTGCAACTAATCCCTATTCTCCTCCTACGTTTGCTACGCTTGTGCTTTTGTTCTTCCTCATGGTTCAACAAATCAGAATCAGGATCAGCAGACATTAGTCGGTATGTTTTACATCTGGAAGGTGAGGAGGAACTGACTCAGGTGATAGCGAACAAGAGGGATGACACCTCTTGGATGATGGAAATAGGTAGAAAACAGCAGCCAAAACATCTCATGGAGATTTTGCAGAAACTGACTGATTTTAGAGGAGTCAGTAAATTTGAGATCAACCAATTTCAAGAGCCACCTACTGGTTGGAAAATGACAATAGTAACTTTAACAACAATTGCCACAGCAATTCCTAACATTGATCACAAAATGGTGAACAGTTTCTTGCTTAGTGTCAGCCAAGGTCTCAAGTATGTCAGCTTCATTGAATATTTCCTTCAAACCAATGAAAATTCGGAGAAACATAACCAAGCAGCAGACTTAGCCTGGTTGGAGCTATATCTAAATCGTAGATGGCTTGATCAAGACCTGCAAAAAATGGCTCTTGAAGGAAAAACAAACAATAGGATTCTTCACAATTTTGCAGACATAGCTGAAAACTATGTTATAAAACATGATTACTCAAGAAAGACAACAAAAGTTATAGCAGCAAACTCCATGTATCAAATGATCCAAATCATACTACAGGACAGCGAAAACATTGATGATCTGACACAAGTACACTTTTTCAATTATATATCCGCTATACTTGCAGGTGTTCTTGGTGCTTGTTTGATCCATATGCCTTATGGTATTACTAGAAAATGTTCTTCCAGTGCCATAGAGAAGAGGGAAGAAAATGTCGAACATGCTATTTCTCTTCTTGGTGAAGCCGAAGAAATAATAAAATCCCTTCAGCAGTATGAGAAAGTTACTCCAACTAATTCGTCTAACAGTGATGACTCGGATTCTTCAAGCTCAGATGAAATTGAAATAACTATTGAGTAATGTATATAAAAAAAAATATTAAGAGATATGCATATTAGCTTGTTCATTAAAAATTTGAGCTTCTCTTCTCCCAGTTTTGTTTGAATTCTCTTTCAAATTTTCATTTCATTCAGCTACTAATTTTGTGTACATTTCAACTGCAAAGAAAGTTCATATTTGGACGTAGTTGTTACAACTAGTGATGTATAATGATTACTTTAAAGTCCCAAAGTAACATAAATCCCTGTTTTTGCTTAATAATTCCCAAAATAAATAATAAAAAAAGGAAGTTGCGATTATTAGTATTTTAATCATGTGGAATAACAGTCTCCATGAAACTTAACTCAAAATAATATGCTTTGGAAGAGTAAGTTTGACTTTGAAAAGCGATATACACCAATTCTAATAGTGTAACCACTTTGATTTTTCTATGTTAAAAAATATATTTTCCATTTGATTTCTTATTATTATAAATAGGGATCTTGCTAGTTATTTTCAAGGGAAAAGATGCAAACATTCCATAAAACTTTGAGAAAAACTTATTTATATCATTATAGCCTTTTCTCAAAGTTGACTAAGCCTAAAGTCAAATCTCAAGTTTAGATCAGACTGAGATTGAATTTCAAAGCATGAAATTTAAACACCAAACTCGAAGATTTGAAGTTAAGCTAAGCGCCAGTTCCAACTCCAAGACTTTTGGGCTGAAATTTAAAGCTCAAGTTTCATCCTAGCCCTTCTTCTATCACCCGAGTACTAATAGGATTTGGGGTGAAATCATAAACAAATTTTATGAAAATCACGTCCATATACCCTTTTGGTCCTACTAGAGAATGTGAAAGTGATCCAATTTTACGACCTCGTATAATTTCTGAAGAGTTAACAAGGCTTAAGATGAGGCAGAACCAACAAACAAGATCTTCTAATAGGTTGATCTCTTTGAGAGGTGATCATAGAGGAGTGAGTGAGCCTACAGACTTGCCTTACTCACCCACTAAAGTCACATGGAAAGGAAAACAAGCTATGACTAGTAAACCAGTTGGAAAGGGCAAGAGAGAAGAAGATGGAAAAGTTGAAGACCAAGAAAGCAAATGAAAGATCCCAAATTTAGATTCTTGGTAGTTGGAAGTGTTAAGTAATGTGGCAGCTTTTGTTCTTCTTTTCCTTTTTTTTTTTTTTTTTGAAAAACTGAAATGTTGAGTTTTGTATGGTCTGACAAGTGCAAACGGTGGAACTACTATGTTTATTTGTCGTTATGTTATGGATGCAAACAATGCTTAATTGCTTATGTTTTATTTTGAATTGAAGCTTTGTTTTGAATGGATATTTGTTTGGCCAGCTTTCATTCCAGGTTCTTGGCTTGGTTGAAGGTGTATTTTTTTGAAATGGACTTAGATGAGCTTTCATTTAGAAAAATGTACTTAGGGGAGCTTAAATATAGCAAAATGGACTTAGGCGAGCTTAAATATAGCAAAATAGACTTATACGAGCTTAAATTTAGCAAAATGGCTTAGACGAGCTTAAATTTAGCAAAATGGACTTAGACGATCTTAAATTTAGCAAAATGGACTTAGACGAGCTTAAATTTAGCAAAATGGACTTAGACCAGCTTAAATATAGCAAAATGGACTTTGACGAGTTTAAATATAGCAAAATGCACTTAGACGATCTTAAATTTAGCAAAATGAACTTAGGCGAGCTTAAATATAGCAAAATGGACTTAGGCTAGCTTAAATTTAGCAAAATGAACTTAGGCGAGTTTAAACATAGCAAAATGGACTTAGGTGAGCTTAAATTTAGCAAAATGAACTCAGGCGAGTTTAAATATAGCACAATGCACTTAGACGGCCTTAAATTTAGCAAAATGTACTTAGGCGAGCTTAAATTTAGGAAAATGGACTTATACGAGCTTAAGTATAGCAAAATGGACTTAGACGAGCTTAAATTTAGCAACATCGACTTAGACGACCTTATATCTAGCAAAATGAACTTAGACAAGCTTAAATTTAGCGAAATAGACTTGCACGAGCTTAAACTTAGCAAAATGAACTTAGGGGAGCTTAAACTTAGCAAAATGGACTTTTAAGTACAAATCAGCAAGCTGAATACACTTTTAAGGACCCCAACGATGAATCAAGGGAAAATCAGCAAGCTGAATACACTTTTAAGGACCCCAACGATGAATCAAGGGAAATGTTCACACACATATAGAAGCAATGATCTCACTGAACAATGTTTTGGAGCCATGGCTCCTCCCATCTTGCAGTCTGTAAAAAGTAATACCATAAGTTGCTGCTCGTTACAAGTACTGTAAGCCATGTCAGAGAAGCAAAATAGAAGATGCACTGCATCATACAGATAGAGAAATAGAATTGAAATGGGTATAAAACTCTCATTTTCACATTGTGATCGCATAGTGCAGACTTCCTCATGTCAACAAGACGGATGAATCCCCGCGAACTACTATAAGCCAACAAATTGCGGTGAAATGGATGGAATTCTGCTGATGTAATCACCTCTACATAGACAATGGCGCAATGGTCATTTTCATCCTTTATCAGGTGGCAGTCTGGTCAAACTTTTGATGCAGAATAGAAGCATATGGTGAAGAAACTAAATCACCTAATGGCATTATACAATCCATGTCATAAAGTAGATCATCATTTCAAATTTACAGGTCAAGTCCTTTTCAGGGGGAAGAGTAAACGTTCATAGAGTTTCTTTCTTTCGTTTCTTCTATTCTCTTTTTCTTGCTTGGAGATGATAGGAGCCATTCTCCTTATATCAGAGGAGAACAAGGTATCAGAATGGTGAATGGATGCACTTAAAAAAAAGAGAGAGAGAAGCCCGGGGGCTAGTTATTTCTCCCTTTTAATGGCTTTCGCCTTTCTGAATCACTGCTAATGATCTCTTAGATGCCACATCATTCTTTCTTTGATTTTCTGCATGCATCTTTGGAATTTAACAATAAACTGAAAGCAGCCTTTGATTGCTTGCCTCCAGAAGCCGTGTTGAGAAGAAGAGTATACAGAGACGGGCCAGTTATTCCAAACTATGCCCCGCTCCCCCAACAAAGAATGGGGCTAAAATGGACTTAGGCGAGCTTAAATTTTGCAAAATCGACTTAGAGAGTTTAAATATTGCAAAATGAACTTAGACGAGCTTAAATATAGCAAAATGGACTTAGACGAGCTTAAAATTTAGCAAAATGGACTTAGGCGAGCTTAAATTTAGCAAAATGGACTTCGACGAGCTTAAAATCTAGCAAAATGTACTTAGACGAGCTTAAATATAGAAAAATGCACTTAGGCGAGATTAAATTTAGCAAAATGGACTTAGACGAGTTTAAATATAGCAAAATGATCTTAGACTAGTTTAAACATAGCAAAATAGACTTAGACGAGCTTAAACTTAGCAACATGGACTAAGGCAAGCTTAAATATAGCAAAATGAACTTAGACGAGCTTAAATCTAGCAAAATAAACTTATACGAGCTTAAATATATATAGCAAAACGGACTTCGACGAGCTTAAATATAGCAAAATAGACTTAGGCGGGCTTAAATTTAACAAAATGAACTTAGACGAGCTTAAATCTAGCAAAATGAACTTATACGAGTGAATTGTATTTATTAAACATCCTAAGTCACTTCCAAGTTCTTGGCTTGGTTGGAGGTGTTGTTATTGTTATGGTATGAATATATTGTCAAATGTGATACTAGAGTTAGTTTCTTGTTATGGTATAGTATGCAAGAACCTCCAGTGTTTAAATTGTTTGAGATTGGTGTTACCTGCACATATAAAACAAGTCATGGTGTATTTTTTTTGACTGTTGACATGCATGTGATCAGCTCTGTTGTTAAGGTGTTGCTGTTGTTATGTAAAGATTTGTGTTGCTCTTTTTATTTTGTGCAAATTGAAGCACTGAACATAACGTGCACGAGTCTGCAACTTGGTTTTTGCACTTGATTTAGGAGTTTATTTCCTTTGTTGAAAGTGCTACTTTGCATTATACTGGACTTAGACGAGCTTAAATATAGAAAAAAGAAGTTATGGTTGAACGAACTGTATTTATTAAACATCCCAAATGACTTCGAATAGTACAAGTGTTTCAACTCAACAACAGAAAAAATCGACCCTAACATAGAGCTCATTCTAGCTAGAGATAATACCTGACCATCCCTATTTTTTACCATTTACCCAGCAATTCTAGCTAGTAATTCATTTATCCATAGTCTGTCTATCCTAATCTGCTTCTCTACATGTATCTCAGTCTGCATTCTTGTTGGATTTGGCTCTGAGGTCTTGGTACTTTGTAGTGTCATACTGCTTCATTTCGAGCCTTCCAGAAATGATGAATTGTCGCAGCAGTTATAGTCCACGATAGTGCTCTGCTTGTTTTTCTTTTAGCTTTTTGTGCTATTCTTTTCCAATATCCTTCTATTTCTTGATTTTGGACGTGTTGGCTTGTCCACTGGGTAAGAATGATCAGACATCTTTTGACAAATTCACATCCAGAAATGAGGTGATTTATTGGTCCCCGCATAATGGACAACTTTCCTCCTGGCTTATGCCCATCTTTTTAAGTCTCACGGGTAAGTAATCTCTTCTCAATTGCTAACCAACTTATAAGAGTATCTAGGGATGCTTAAGAAATTCCAGACTCCCCTCGAATGTTGCCATTTTTCTAGTGTTCCTCTCTTCCATTCATAGCCATTTTTGACAGTGTATTTTCCTCCATAGTCCATAACCAGCTTCAAATTGTTCTTTGATGCTATATATTTTCTTCCAGTACCAGCAACTGTCTTTGTTGCCACCATCCTGAGTCCTTAATATATATGTGGTTGACCCATTTTACCTATGAGTCGTCTATTCTCTGAGCTATATTCCATATATATTTTCCATCTGCTGCTTCATTCCAGTCAGTACAATCAATAATTGTTAAACCCCCTTCCTTCTTTGACCTGCAAATCAGGTCCCAAGCAACCAATGGAACTTTATTGGAAAAAACAAGTCCCGACATATTGATGTTATTTGCTTCATAACCCTCATTGGTAGGACAAATATGGAAGTCCAATATGAATGTATGTGCATCAGTATAACATTCATGAGTTGCACTCTTCTAGCATAAGATACAAGTTTTGATCCTCGAGCTTTTGTTCTAAAAACATACTAAAATAGGAGAGAACTTATCGTGATTCCAGAAGAAAACATTAGCAGGCTCTTCCATTCGTGAGAGCAAATTGTGTTCTATAATAAAAGCCCTGTGATGAACTTCTGAAGGAGGCCGATAGTTTCCTCTTAATTTAGTGGGTCGGATCTTTCATTAATGGATTATAAATTGGGTCAAATTTAATGAATATCCTAGTTGGCAAGCTTAGGCGGTGGAAGTAGTGTCACGTGGCTTGCCACATCAGTGTTGTTAACCCTTGAGGGATATTTGTGGTCTCTTAGTATAATGGCAGGAGTATTTTTGGTCCCAAACTATAACGGGGGTATAATTAGTCTATTTCGCATAGTTCATGGGCAATTTGTCCTTTTTCGTTCATATTATGACCATCTTGATCATTGCTCCTTTTTCGAGAGTTTTTATCTTTGGAATTAATTGATCTCCAGTTTTAAGTATGATTTGGCATAATTTATATTAATTAACCGGCCTATCGTAACATCAACTCGAAATGGAGCATTCGTAGTTGGAATATGAGGTTTAGTAACCCTTGATAGGTTAGTGAATACATCTGACAGTTGATTTGTAATATTTTAATTTTATTTTTTAAGCTTAACGTCAAATCTTACCTTTAGATCAAACTGAGCTTGAATTTTAAAGCACGAAATTTAAACACCAAACTCGAAGATTTGAAGTTAAGCTTAGCGCCAACTTCCAACTCCAAGACTTTTGGGCTGAAATTTGAAGCTCAAATTTCATCCTTGCCCTGCTTCTATCACTCGAGTACTAATAGGATTTGGGGTGAAATTAGGGATGTCAATTGGACGAATTGAGTCAAATTTAAACGGGTTATGATGGATCAAGACACATAATGGGTTAAGACCCAACCCAACCCAAATTTGCTTGGGTCAAAATGGGTTGAGTCAAAACGGGTTGAGTAACTGGTTATAAAGTGGGTCAAGATCCAATCAGACTCAATTTTTACTTATTTTATTTATTTTATTTCTATATTTTAGTACTTAATCAAATTAAACTTTTTCTTTATTTTGGCTATATAAAACATATCAAATTGAAAAAAAAAGTGTTTTAAATTAAATATTTTAACAAAATCTTTCTCGAATTAATTTGGGTTGCATTTCAGCCAATTTTAAATGAGTTGGGTTGAGATAGGTTGAGCTAGTAATTGGGGGGTTTGTTAGGTAGTAGAGCCTGATAATATATTCTTCATTTTATATGTGTATTCTGTGTAATTGTAAATATCCAGATATCATTAATATATATATTTCTGTCGCCGTGGAGGTTACCCAATTTTGGGGTTTACCACAAAAAATATTCTCTCTCTCTTAAAAGTTTCTCTTCCTTCTCTCTAGAAACGATCTACTATTCACCTTCTTCTTCCTTC
>JAABOM020000096.1:14953063-14971760 GCA_011800125.2 Solanum clarkiae | reverse complement strand
TGTTGAAAAATAATAAAAAAAAATAAGGCCCCGTGAATAATTTGACACCGTGGAGGGTAAAAATTGGGTGTCAACAATTACTAAATATGTTAGTTACCTAGCGAAGCATGAATTCATTAATTATTTCTGTCACGATCCGAAGATCACGGGTATGAGTTTGTTTTTCAAATTACGTTATATTAAACTAATATATATATTAGTAATATATATATTAGGTAAATTTGTATAGTGCCATGTAAAGTTCTGTCTTTTTTTTTCTCAAATCAAAGTAAAATTCGCTTAAGATGTCATATGCATCTCATCTTTAGAAGCTTGTCAGTCTACAAATCTATCAACTTTATTTGACCCACTCTTATCAGTCTGCCTTCCATTACAACAATAACATTACCCCAATGCCTCAAAGGCTCCCACCTATTGCGGGGTAAGGGGGGTCGGATGTACGCAGCCTGACCCCTATGTTTAAAAACATAGCGCGACTGTTTCCGGATGACCCATGATAAGTGTCGAAAGTTGCATTTGACTAACTGCTACTTCACAATTGAAAGAAGCGCAGACAGTTTAAAGAGCCATTTTGCTTTATTCCATCAGTCTGCCTTCCATTAGAGGCATCATAATTTCCTTTTCCATATTTTAATCCACCTTAATATGAAGATCACAATTTAGACTTATTTCAATGAGTAGTTTTATATTACAACTCTATAATGTAAGAGACCAGTTGATCTAGTACTTTATTTAACAATTAATCGTGTTTGTTATAATAACTTTAAAGTTTTGTATTACAACCTATAATGTAAGAAACCACTTAATCTAGTACTTTATTTAATAATTAATCGTACTTGTTATAATAACTTTCGAAAAAGAAATATTCTCTTCTTATTACAAATCTCACTATAAACGCACTTGTAAAAATCGAAGAATTATTACAACTTTATTACAAACTCAATAGCAAAACATCCTAAACACTAATTCTAGCTAGTACTTATTGTTGCCTTGTTCTTAACCTTCAATTTTGTCATATATTGCCTTTGAAAAAAAACCTCTTTTATTCATTATTTACCTTATACCCCCTCCATCCCTTTTTAGTTATGTAACGTTTTTCAAAAGATAATTTGACTAATTTTTAAAGCTAAATTAGATTAAATTAATTTTATATTTTATAATAAAAATTTAGATATTCAAAAACTATAAGAAAAGTATTACTGATTGCAACTTTTTCATATTAATACGATTAAAAAAATATATTTTAAAATGATAGTAAAAATTTATATAGTTTAACTATAAAAATAAAAACTATAACTATTAAAAAAAATCGAGGGAATATATACAATATTAATTAAGGTTGTTGCTACACAATCCAAAATTATTTCCATGAAGGTTTTATACTTTTTTTTATAAATGTTGTTTCCTTGATTTGAACCCTCATATGTAACAATCAGTTCTCGTTATTATGAATAGGTCAATGATGAAAGAAATTAGGTCAGAAAAATTTTTGAGTAGTAATTTAAAAAATTTTGAGCTTAGGTTAAATTTGGACAAAATCTAAGCTAGATGAGGTACGGGGTGATCCGTTAAATAGATCAGGGGTTGATTAATGAGTTTGATCTTTTAATTTGAGTTTATAGCCAAGACAATAAGAAGCATGTATGACTTTATGAAATTGAAATTGGGCAAATAGAACTACTTCTGAAATTGATCTTGGCGCAAAGTGTTAATTTTAGAATGTCATGGTTTAAGAGTCTGTTGCAAATTGAAAGTTTAGGACGTAAATTCTAAATTTTTGACTCCTTGCAACCTGACATGGTGGGATGGGTCCCCACTATGGTGGTGCCATCATGGCAGAATAAGTGACTGGGCCATTATGACGGAACAATCGTGATGGATTTTAAGTAAAAGAAGTTTTAAAATCATTTTTACATCTCCCACTTCGTTTTTGAGAGACCAAAAGCGACCTAGCACAGTTTTCTTCAGTTTTCCACTTGTTCCGTCAATAAAGGTAAGTTAATTTTTCCTCTAACTTGTAAATTGATTCCTAGACCTTAAAATCTAGGGAGATTCTCTTAGGGGAAGGTTGTGACTTACAGTAATGGTGGGAAAATCCCTGGTTGGGGGAGATGATCATAAAAGTGGGCCAAGGGTTAGAATTTTGAATAATCCAAGTATTGTAGGTTGTTATTTGTTTATTAATTATATTTCTTCTTTGTTTTAAACCAAGAACGAATCAAGATTTTAGGAAAAAGGAAAAGTTTCAGTTCTTTAGAAGTATTCAAGGTTTGTTTCAAGGTAGGTGATGATTTTTCAATTTTTCATTTGTATTATATGTGCTTGTTAACTATGTCGCTAGTACTACCTGCATGTATGTGTATAAAAAATGACGAAATGAACCTAATAAATGCCTATCATGACCTACCATGAACCTATGTACTTAAATTAGCAAGTTGTGAAATATTCATTGTGGTTGTAATTGTGATTGTGATCATGGATCAGGACTGTGGGTCCGTTATGAGGACTATGGTCGAATTTGCATTGAGTTTGATAATCATGGATTGGTATATCAAATTGAAATTGTAAATATTATTTTTTTCAATATATATAGGACCTAGTGTGCTTTAGTTGCCTATAATATATCTTGCTTATTGAAATAGTTGTGTGATCCTATCAGTACACTATTGTTATGTGTATTGACATTGCACTTGCTTTTTCTTTTTAATGGGAAAAGGCTCAAATATGTCATCAAACTTTAACAAAAGGTTCATTTGTGTCATCTGTTAAAAGTTTGGCTCAAATATGTCATTACTGCTTAAGGAAAAGACTCATCCATGCCATTATTTTTTAATGGTGATTTTGCAAAACCACCTTTTAGATATGACATGTTTTAGTTCGGCCAAGTCATTCTTTTTTTTTAAAAAAATTCTAAATAAAATTAAGGATGAGCCACTGTTAGAAAAATAATAGCATGGATGAGCCTTTTCCTTAACAACAATGACATATTTGAGTCAAACTTTTAATGGATGACATAAATAAACCTTTTGTTAAAGTGTGATGGCATATTTGAGTCTTTTTCCTTTTTTTATTGAGTACAGGGCATTTTCAAATGGCTGAGAGATACCCCAGTTAGGACATCATTAACTTTAGAGTTCAGGGGTGAGCCAGCATCTTTCGAGCTACCATAGATTCTTCCACTATCTTTTTCCTTTAGTTTTCGGACTTTGATATTCGTTCATTTAATCGTTTAGTTTTTGAGATTGCATCTCCCTACATTAGACTTGTAGTTAGATTTTTGTATAATGACTTTCAGTTTCTGGAGATTGCTTTTGTCATTGATTAGATTCTTGTTTGAGTTTATGGGAATTCAATCTATTTATTTATTTAAAATTGTTTTCGTAACTTTAAACTCCCAAATTGTATTAGTTTAATTAATTGGGTTAAAGTATTGATTCTCCCATCGAAGGATCAATGTAGATGCCACTCACGTCTCATTCGCGGTCATGACAATTTTAATGAGCACAACTTTATTGCCTAGAAAGATGGTATGCATTAATTAAAAAATGAACCATTTGATGATGTGGCAAATAATGCTTGTTGATATGGTATTCAGTATTTACATTACACTCTGATAGCACAATTCAACCATTTGATATGTGCAATGATTTCTCATTCTATTGATCTCCCAAACAATGAACCTTGTCAAATATCTGAATTGTTTGCATTTAAGTATCACAATACTTTCTAATTAAGCTCACTCTTTTTACACTGCTAAAAAATTTAATTAAATTTTTACTTTGATTTCTAGAGTTTGAAGAGGCACCCAATTAGGATCGAGTCTTTATCGAAGTAAATGAGTCTACTACAACATGCAAGCTAGTTCAATCCATTTATTAAACTTAAAATGATTTTTCTTTTAAAACAATTGCATGGTCTCTGTGTGCAAGTTGTAGCTTTGGCTCACAAAATTTATAATGAAAAGCACAAGACTTTGATAGAATAATATTGTTAATTAGGCTTGGCCACATGGTATTAATGGATACATTAAAACCATCTAACTACTGCGTGCCATCCCAAGAACTAAAAACCACAAGAATCAAAATATCTTGTTGTGAGCTAGAGGTTTAGACCTTTTCAAGATCAGAAGTATCCTTACCATTAGTGACGGATTTAAGATTTTTATTACAGATTCAACTATTCATATTAGGAATGATCTTTCTATAATCTTCCAGATTGAAGAATATTGACAATCCACTAAGCTCCAACATCAAGTACCATTATAGACTAGGCTTATTTTGAGCCAGATTGTCCTTCTGTCTCTATATATCTACGGACATGGCTGGATCACTAGTTAGTTACTCCTCAGATATCAATTTATATGACATTATTTGATTACACTAACTAGTTTCTCTTTTGATCTCAATTTTATATGATATTATTTGATTAAACACAAGTTCAATTAAAATTAAAGACACAGGTTTTTTTTAATCTAAACACACTATAGCACAATTTTTTAATAACAAGAAATTGGGTTGGGCCCAATGGAGTTTTGTAATGTTTCTTATTCTTCAATAAAAGCCTATTCATTTTTTAAAAAAATGTTAATGAGAATAACTCAATTACAGCTAAATATATTTTTTTAAACGCCACTACTATTGACAATTATATTTTAGCACTAGTTATAAATGTTTCTAAAACCTACAATGACATTAGATCCAATGATAATTAACTAATGCCTGTAAAGGACATCAACGCTCTTTGTTAATGTGCACATTTATTTCCGCTAAAAATTATTTTTGTTAGTGTGAGAAGCCTTGATATTTGTATGATTATAAGTAATGAAGCTACATTAATGATGTTAAAATTAGATGTATAATTTCTAAATATGTATAAAAATGTGTTATCTTCTTTTAAATAAATTAAAAGAAATTGTATTGTTTTTTAAATAAACTAAAAAGAAATGTGAGACATAAATCGGGAGTAGGTGTTATAACAAAATAGCAAAAACAAAATTTAAAAAAAAAAAAAAAAAAACCTCACATTTTCCATCTATAAATTCTCACTCACTAGTTCATTTCCAACACCAAGTAACCTCTTAGCTCTAGCAAAACAAACACACACCAATTAACACATTTTCACAAAAAAAGAAAAATGGGTAAGGCTATTGCATCATCCCTTTCTCTTCTCTTCATCACTTTGAACCTTCTCTTCTTCACAATGGTTACTTCAACTTACATCCCATGCCCACCAAAGACTCAACACAAGAATCCCCCATCATCAATGTCCAAGGGTTACCATAAGTGCCCAAAGAACACACTAAAATTAAAGATGTGTGCCAATTTATTGAATGACTTAGTGCATGTGGTTGTTGGAAGCCCATTATTGTCATCAAAGAGTTCATGTTGCTCTCTTATTGAGAATCTTGCTGATGTTGATGCTGCTGTTTGTCTTTGCACTGCCATTAAAGCTAAAGTATTGGGAACTAACATTGATGCTGCTCTTTCACTTAGCTTGCTGCTCAACAGCTGTGGAAAGACTGCACCCAAAGGTTTCCAATGCGTGTAAATAATTGAACCATTTCTATGTTCATTGTCTAGAACTTCTTTTTTCATTTGATTTAAGTTATATATACTGACAGTGTAAAGAACTTTCGCACTATCAGTATTAATGTGTGTAAGCATGATTGCTTATTTTCTCTCTCTATCTATGTGTGTATCTATCCCATTTTTATTAGTAATGAAACTATTTCGGGCATTTGACCATTTTTCATTGTTAATGAACAACTAGGTTAACAAAAAATGGATAATTATGAATACAGGAATGAATTGACAGAGTTGGTTACAAGTTGATGTGAATTTATTGGTCTGGCTATCAGCTTCCAAATCCATTAATCAAAGATTACCTACTCAGAAAGTTTATCCGAAACGCGAGAGCAGCAGGAAGTAAACCTTGACTTTAATATATTTAACTATACACCACCTAGTTATATTATAGTATTAACTTGAGGTTGTGATAAATTTTAAATTTTGGATCTGATTATAGAGACCATACGTTAAGTGAAAATTGCTTAAGGTTTTTAGATGTCAATTGGACTATAATAAAACAATAGACAGTCTCAAGATTCACGTATAAAGTTCTCTCTAGCATGTCCTTGAAGTTAAAATATAATAGTCAAGAATATGTACAAAACCAACATTTGATCATAGATTCCAAATATTTTTCACTTGGCCATTTTTAAATGACCTCTCAATTACTGATAGATAAGTTGGGACAAAATGTGATGTTCATCTCTTAAATATATGTATACACCTTTCATAAGGAATGAGAACAAGAAGTGACAGTCTTTTGCAGAGAAATAGTAATTCAATCAGTATACGAAATAGATTATTAGGATCAATTACTACCTTTCACCTTGGGAGGTGGTCTTTCAAAAATTTCAGGAAAAAGTAAGACTATTTTCTGGAAATATTAAACCTATGTACAGTGTTTTCAAGGTTGTGTATGGAATTGAGGTTGCTGTGTCCGATTATTCATATATCCGAAGTTGAGATGATCATTTTGTTGTTGTCCGGGACTATCTGGTATGAAAAGCTGATCCGCTTGCCCCATTCCTGCATATTGTTGCACCACTAACACTGAAACGATCGATGCCTGATCTGATGATGCCAATAGGTCTCCTATCGCACCTAGCTCCGGACACTCACTCCAGTCAGTAAGTCCTGCTGTCAACGGTGATATGGTGCCTTGTCCTCTCCCAACTATGAACAGGTCATGTGAGTGGTCTATAGTCCTTATTGCTGCTACTGTCTCTTCTCCATGATTAACTACTTTTTCGATGTATGCAACTGAATCATCATTAGCGGTCCTCACCCTGAACTCGCTCATATAGTCCTCGTCTAGCTGTTTTTCTTTATCGTTGTCTGTTACCACTGTTAGTACACATGGATCATTCGTATTACTGCTTCCTGAACCTGTTCGTTCAATCACAGATTCTCCAGGGAGGAATCTCATGACAGTGAGGTTTGTAGCTGGATGTTCCCTCATTCTCATTCCGTAGGACAATGCTTCACGATCATCCGGTCCACCAAAGAATAAAACGGCCACATGGTGAGAAACTTGATTTGCTGCTAATCTTGTGGATCCACTTAGTCCTCTGTCGACAAGTATCCCAACAGAACAAGGTGCATTTGCTAACACATTTTGGTTTATCATTCGAAAATTTGGATTTGTGATCTCCATTCCTCCATCAACTGTTTGCTGCTTGTGAAAAGGAATGATTAGAAAGGCCACTCGCTTGTCCTCAGCCACGGTGCAAATGTCTTCGTGCATGGTGGAGTAAGGGGAGATAGCAGTGAGGGGTTGCACGGAGATAGATCCAACATGTTGCTCAAAGTTCTCGAATGCATTGATAATGTGATCTGATTGAGCTTGAGTTCTGTTAAGAGCTGGCCTTCCAGATTGTCGCGTATTATGGACGATAAGCATGGCAGACGAGCGTCCAGTGAGCTCTACAAGATGGAGGACATATACACATATTGGAGATTTCTTGGTAGGACAAGATGCTTCAAGAAGATTGATGATTGTTGGAACATTTCTAGGCGTGTGGACGCAAGCCAGTACCCTGAATTCGCTATCTGGTTTTGTACTTTGAATTGTTCTTCTTTTATATGGCACAAACTTTCTTGCTGGCTTGTAAATCAGTGTCATAATTGGGATGATAACTGCAGTCATAAGCACAGCTGCCATGACCATAATTGCAAAAGATTTGTTATCAAGAACTTTTTGGTCTTTACCAACGTTGATCACAATCATCTCAATGAGTCCTTTGGCATTCATGAGGAGACCAAGAGTAATGCCTTCATGGATTGGTATTCTATAATATAGTGTTACAAGGACTGTTCCAGCGATCTTTCCAGCGCAAGCTAAGACTACGACTAGAACTAATATAGCCCATGTACCAATTCCATCAATGGCACTAATCTCCGTCTTGAGACCACTAATGGCAAAGAAAAGAGGCAACAGAAGTCCCGAGACAAAGTCCTCTAGGTTTTCAATAAGTGTAACGCCAAGAGGACCGTTAGGAATGACCAATCCAAAGACAAAAGCCCCAAAAATAGAATGTATTCCAATAGCATCTGTTATGAATCCACATATCATGACTCCTGTGAGAATGATACATATAGAGAACTCACTGATGGATTCGCCTTCTGGAGTTCGCCTTATCATCCATCCAATTATAGGCCTGATAATTACAATGCAGAAAACAACAAAGGCTGCACTTGACAGAAGTACCCAAATAGAAGCCAAAGCCATATTTCTATTCTCAGTAAAGGCAATAGCAAAAGCCAATATAATCCAAGCCAAAATATCATTTATAAGAGCAGCCGATATGGCTATCCTACCAACTTCAGTGTTAATAAGTTTCAGCTCCGCGAGAATTCGAGCAAGAACAGGGAATGCAGTAGCACAAAGTGCAACTCCAAGGAAGAGCACAAAAGTGCCCTGTTTAGTATCTTGTGAACCCTTGTGCAACATGAAGGAAAACGACACCCCTACCAGAAACGGCACTACCATCCCTGCTAGAGCTATAGGTATCGCCTTTTTCCCTGTTCTTCGGAGAACAGCAATGTCCATTTCTACTCCAACCAGAAAAATAAAGTAAAGAAGGCCTATATTTGCCATTGTCTCAAGGACCATCACACTTCTTAGAGGAAATACTGTATCAGCAAATTTTTTACTTCTTCCTAATACTGATGGTCCCAAAATTACACCACCCTGTCACCATCAAAGACAACATTGATTCAACAGAATTAGTGGCCTAAAACCAAAACGAAGCACCAAGGTACCATCTTTAATATTATATATGCATAATGAGAACATGAAAAGCAAGAGAGAAATGAAACTTACAAGAATCTCAGCGATAACACGAGGTTGTCTAAAGGGTTTCAAGATAAAGACGATAATGCGAGTAAAGACAACAACTAATGTCAATTGCAAAATGAAGAGTGGCAATGCAAAATCAAGTGGATTTTCACCCTGCCATACTCCATTCGTCGTTATCATCGTTGGTGAGTAACATACTATGTTGTCCGTCGTTTTATTTCCTGCCGCTGCTAAATCTGCTGCCATTTTCCCTCTCCAAATGTTACCTTCTCCTTATTCAAAAATTTATGACGTATTATGTTTTCCAATAAATATCATCATGAACACGCATGACTACGTGCTACCTTCCTTGGATATTTGAAGATTTCCATGAAAGTAGAAAGAGAAATAAAAAAACAGAAAGTTTTGACAAATACAGAGACAAAGAGAAAAGAGAAAGAATTCTTTTCATGGTGGAATTTGGATGAGAGATAATAGGAAATTGGGTTGTTTCAGGGGGTTGATTGACTCTTTTGAGCGCTAAATCTTCTATGGTCCATAATTACCAGTGGGGATTCTACTTTTCAACAAAGAAAATAATAGTATCACATTTGTCAAAAAGGTTAGGGTATATAGCATGCATAATCATTTTTTATTTTCGTCTCTTATTTTGTGTGTAAGAAACGTGCATTGACTACATCCTATTTGTGTCATTTTTAATTTTTTTTTCTTTCAATTTTATATCGCTATAACGGCCTTTTATTAATATAAAAATCTTGAATAGGAAAAAGTACAAGTAAGGAAGTTAGGCTTTATCTTACCAATCCTAATAAGGTAATAAACCTCTACTAATTAACAAGCATGAAGAAAATAAAAACGAGAGAGAACTAGGTATTCTACAATCATCATCGAGTTTGTAATACACTCAATGATGATATTACAAATGAGGATGCTTAAATAATGATAAAATATAAAAGCCAAGAAGAAAGTTGAGTTATCAACATCCATCTTCCTTTTATAAATGTATAGATCAAAAAATATAGATAACCCATCTAAAGTAATTTAAAATGTTTTCCTCTTGTTTTCTTCTTCAAATCTGTCTAAAACAACTTGATAGTTCATTACTTCTTCTTGGAGTTATTGGTTCTTGTTCAAGTGTCATTTCAGTTAATTTATTATCATCATCCATTTTTTTTTACACTCACATCCTTAGGATCGAAATTATCAAGTATCAAGTGCCATGTAAAAGCTAACAAAACAGATCTCGAAAGACCACGAGTAAGAAGACAAACGTGAAATATACTAAATGGAGACATAAACATTTAACATGGTTCGATCAACTGACTTATATCCACAAGGGAAAATGAGCAATTCACTATATAAAAAAGTACAAAATATCGAGAGAAATAATCTCAATTCGCTCAGAATAAAAAGAAATTCACAATGTCCTACAAATTCCCTCCCTAAGCAAAACTCTTAAAGCTTCTATGACTACATTATAAATGTTACTAAATTAGAAAGAATATGTCTCTATTTTATAGAGTCATACACATTTTCATACAAGAAAAATGACTATTCAATTTCTTTATTCTATGTATTTGAAATTATCTCAAAATGTATTCCTTTTGATTCAAATGATAATAAATATTATGAGGCCTTGAGGCTTCGATGATTGTTGTATAAAGCTGGGAACTAGAGGATATCCTTTTTAGCTGTAACTATCATCAAATATAACCTCTCTTTATTTCAAAGTGATTACTTTTTTCATTTAATGGGAGAAATTTAAAGGAAATTTAATCAAAAGATGCATGAAAGCGATTTCCCAAATATACCACATCTAGATTAGGTGTAGTGGTTTTCAAGGGCCCATAAAACAAATTCCAAATACATTTTTTTAAAAAAAAAAATCATTCTTTAGAAGTTATCCCCATATTTTACTTATACTCCAATCAAATTTTGTACCTATTGAACATTTTTAACTATACAACCATTTTGATAATCAGCAGAAAATGTAAAGTGTGTGTGGTGAACTTGTGATGACATAGCAAAATGACAAACTCCACATCTACCAAACCACTGCTTCTTTGAAGCAGTGGGTTTAGAATCTTGCATATATAGTACATTATTTTCAACCTGCAGCTTCTACATACAAAATATAGAAGCTAAGCCTGAGCCAAGAACAATGGGTCCTTTGAACCCACTACTTGTATGGTACATTTGCCACTAAAATAAAAACCCATCAAACGCAAAAAGAAAAAAAGCATACTGGCTGTGCTAATAATGAAGTACTGCATGGCTAGCTTTTCTTGTATTTACTTAATGGCAAACTGGTCCGGAGTCCTCCATTTGAATCCCCACTTCGGCCAGCCTCTTCTCCTTGTACACGTATCGTTTTGCACAATAGAAAAAAAGCATAACGTTCAATACGCTCAAGATTGCCAGAAGCCAATAGAAATTAGATAATTTCCCTTGGTTGAGATTATCAGCTAGCCACGGCGTTGACTTCCCGGTCACCTTGTCCACGATCGATACCAAAATTGAACTAAAGAAAAATCCAAGCGAAATTGTGCTTATGAACAACCCGGTACTCATAGTTTTCATCCCTTTAGGACACTCCCTTAAGAAAAAATCAAGTTGTCCAATGTACGTAAAAGCTTCCCCTCCTCCGACAAGCAAGAATTGTGGCACCAACCAAAACACACTCATGGGAACTACCGCGCTCGGATTGTTAGTCAATCCGTGCGATTGAGCAACGTTCAATCTTTTTATCTCAGTTAGAGCTGCAGCAATCATGGCGAAAATTGATGTGACTAGGCCTATTGCAATACGTTGCAACGGGGTGAAGCCGTGTGGATTGTTTAGGTATCGGGCACACAAGGGCACGATAATCCTATCGTAGAAGACGATAACCAACATGACACTTGCAACGAAAAAGGCGGTGAGGGAGGCAGGAGGAATTTCGAATGATTTTCCGATGTGACGGTCCATGGTTGTAGCTTGTGACACGGAAAATGTAGTCATTTGGGCATAGACAGTCCAGAACATAATTGTGGTGCCCCATGTTGGTAACATTCTAATTACCAATTTAACTTCTTCAACATCTGTTAAAGTTGCTAGGTTCCAATTATTTAATATCGCTGTCCCAGAAAATTCACAGGAAGAATCTTTAATGGCTGCCTTGTCCAAGAAACTGCATAACAAAACACACAGCCAAAAAGTAATTAAAATGTTGCCCACATGGTGGGGAATTCGTGATTTGTAGCTATCAACAATTGCAGTTCCAACAGCCCCAATTTTTTCCTCCATTATTTAAATAAAATAATTCAAGACATTGCCCCAAACTTCAAATTGTTCACTGGACATTGACCCAAATTTATTACCTAACTGCAGGTTAAATTTTCTTTACTGAAATGCTAGTACAAGTCACGTGCTTAGTCATTCCACATGTTTTCCTCTATTTGCTTCAAATATTGTCCCAAAAAAAAAAAAAAAAGCATTTACTCCCTCCATCCGGTGTTATAGAATTGGACACGAAAATTAGGAAAGGAGGAACTTTTGTAAAAGCCAATTATTACTATTTTACTATTTTATATAAGCGACTAATTTAGCAGCATCTGATTGTGTTATTTGCTTGGATAATTTTCGATTGTCTTGTCTGCTTTTTCTTCTTTTACTATGTTGGGCCAATAAAAAATATTTTGCAAATTTTTTAATTTAATTTTTTTAATGTAGCTAGTATTGATGTGTCTGTTTCGATGGTTTCCTTATATTTCTTCAGCTGTTTTGATTATGATTTTATAATATTATCTATAATAAATATTTTTCAACTGCTTCAAGTATGAGTTTACTTTGTCATCCTAATAAATTATTTAAGGCATATAAACGTTAAAATTAGGACAAAATAAACATCTGGACAAATAAAATCAAATATTTTAATAAACTTGTAATGATTATGTTTGTGTTAAAAAGAAAATACTTTAAAAATATAATAGTATAACTAAACCAAGAAGTTGATGTATATTAATAAATAAAATTTTATAAAACTCTCAAAGTTTTATATGTGCAATATAAATTAGAACAAAATAGATAACAAATAAAATGTTCTATAGGTTTCAGTAATTAACAATTTAAATTTTTAAAAATATATACTAATATCACATGAATTGAGACTAAAAAATAATTTATGTTGGGGCAACTAGTTTTTAAATAATAAAGTAACAACTGAATGTTAAGGAATGATATATTTTGTATCACAAGACTAGTGATTAAATAGTGTAAAAGTTACTCACCGGAACTCCTTGCTGTGAGGCAACTTGTGTTTATCCTTAACGTTTTCATCTCCAATAATATCAACAATATCGAATAGAGCAGAAGAATCAGAGGGCAATTTCATATGCCTCTTCCTCCAAGCAGCAATAAATACTGCAGCAAACTGCGCTAACGGACTCCCAACAAGTTTCTTGAACCGGTACCTCTTCGTACCGGACAAAAACACCACAAGTCCTACCAGAATCGCGCATGCGCAAATCCCGTACCCAAATTTCCTCCCCACTTTATCCTGAATGTACACGAGTACTGTCACAGCAGTAAGCGCTCCAACGTTGATGAGAAAAAAAAACCAACTGAAGAATTTAATCATCCGTCCTTTTTCCTTTGGGTCGGACTCGTCAAACTGGTCCGTCCCAAAGCCCGAGACACTGGATTTCAAGAATCCAGTGCCTAGGGCAGTCATGTAGAGGGCCGTGAAGAGGACGGCTAACTGTTTGCCGTTTGCGGGGATGCATGATAAGCTTTCGAGATTACACTTTAGAGGTTGTAAGCTTGGGATTATGGTCGAGATTGTCAGAATCGTAACACCCTATTAAAAAATAAATTAGTATACTGGGTGGAATGTTCACAATTTAAGTAGATTCAAATTAAAAATCCAACCAAACCAATTAAATAAGTCAATATTTATTTGGATATGGTTTGATTTTATTAAAAAACAAACGGAAGCAAACCTAGTGGCTTTTGAGGTAACTAGGTAGCGTTGAATGATTTCTTAGTTTTACAAAAAATAGTTGCGACTTTGGTAATAACTAGGATCAAATTGAATAAATTTTTTATTATTTTAAAAGATAATTTAAAAGCTGAAATAAAGTAATTTCCCATTAATTAATCTACAAAGTTACTTTTTCTCAATTATTATTGCGTACGTAAGAAAAGAAAAAGGTTGATTGGTGACTACATATATTTTTTTTAGTTCCAACATTTTAGCACTATAAAGTTGATTGAGGTCAGTCATTTAAGAAATATTTCTAATTTTATTTTTATCATTTCCATCGAACACTTACTATTGCTTGAACAGTGGCTCCGATGCCAACGGTAAGATACCTGCAAACGATTAAACCAAGAAAAAGTTAGAATATGCTAAGAATATACAAATACAGGATTAGTTTCCAAGGAAAGCTTCATTGTTGAAGCATATACGAATCTGAGATTCAAATTTAAAGTTTTTTAGGCGTAGATTAATTTATCGTACTTCAGAAATAATGAGTTCAAATTTAACAAGTTAAGTGCGTCCTAACCTTCCGAGAAAAGTGTCAGCAACGTAGCCACCAAGCAGAGTGAGTATATAGGAAGTTCCCATAAAGTTAGTAACAATGTTGGCAGCGTTAGCATTTCCTAAATGCATTGTTTTAGTCAAGTACACCACCAGGTTCACAGCAATGCCTAGGGTTACTAGCCTCTCTACAGCTTCAGCCCCTGATAAATGTTACACATACAAAAACTCTTATGTCAAAAACACCATAAGATCTACTAACGAACGACAAAGGATGGGTAAAAAACGTTCAAACTGATAGTTATTATTTCAGAAAGTGAATTTTCTTTATAATAATATTATAGTATTTCATTCCTTCCTGAGACTATCTAACTCAAATCTGGAACAATAAATTTTAAAGATATATGCAAGATAATTTGTTAAGTAAAAAAGAAAAGGTTAAATCACCTAAAATCATAGCGGCGGCGGACCAACCACCAGAGGTTGATCTAAGGGCAGGTCTCCCTTTGTAATCCCAGGCATCTGCAACAGCTTTTGTTTCTTGTTGTGTCTGTGGAAGGGTCATTTTTTACCCTCTCTTTTGTATTTCTTTTCAATTTGTCTAGTGAAAACACACACACAAAAAGAGGATAAAGATTTTAAATGAGTAGTAAAACTCAAGAGTGTGGCAGACTGAATTCATTCCTTCACCCTTTTTATAGCAGAGAGTCGTGTGGGTAGTATTCTTGTTTCTTTAATATTCAATGTGGGTCCACATCTAACTTTTAGGGGTCATTTGGTTACACACTATAACAATTCCGACATAAAATATGAGATTATTACTAGAAAATATGAAGTTAGCTATGAAATTAATCAAGTAATCCTCTCCGAACACTACATCAAAAATTATCTCTGGCACTAATTAATGCCCGTAAGGTTTTAATATACTCTTTATTGATTTGCATATTTATTGTTGCTACTGTTTTTACTATGGTCAAATAACTCTTAACTAGTTGGATTTTCATATAATTCATTACTAATTCAGTTAAATGGAATTAGTAGGATACTCATATTGATAAAATTATTTTAACCACTTGTTATAAATTGTAAAAATGGAGATTTAATTAATCTCTTTATCTAATGCTGAATTGACAACCTATTCTAAGTAAGAAAGACTTTTTGAATTTTAAAAAAAAAAAAGTATCTCAAACCTATGAATGGAGATATTTTCGAAACTCTGGAATTTGATCAATTACTCTTTATGCTATTCAATTTTTATTACTTAACTATAAAATTTGGTTGTAGTTAACTGTTTATTTTCTCAAGTTTGATTATGAATATAATTTAATTTTAAAATTATTTTGTTCAATATAAAAAAGAAAATAGCAACTAATTCTAAATGATATTTCATTCATAAAATATATTTATGTCTCCTATCCAGATCCCTTCCTACCCATGATTAGTTGTCTTGCCTTTTATCTTCTTCATATAGTAAATTATTTCAGTGATCTAGAGAATCTTATGATAACATAAATGATTGATGGTGAAGTGAACCTTTCTTTCACACATCCGTGAACTATATTACCCTAACCCCTGTTCAAAACTTGGGGAATATACACAATCCATTGAAGTCGGGTCGGCAGATAAAGTTATAATAATCTTGGGATAAAATGTAAGATTATTTTATTTCATGTTTGGTTGGAGATATAAGGTAATCCTTGAACTATTCATCCCATAATTTTTGTCTTAGTGATAGAATAAGTTATCTCATATATATGGTGGGATAACTTATCCGGGGATTTATTATCCTGAATAACATGTGTCCAACCAAAACAAAATCTTTACCATACCTGCTTCCTTTATTGCTTGGATTTTTCAAAATTATTAATGTATTCATATTAATTTTTTTAAAAGACATTATTTTTATAGTATTTAATGCATATCTGTCAGCATTTTTAAAGAGTTGACCAACATAACTTCTTTTATTTCATATATATTAGTTGTCTATTTTTTCTTTTTATGACCTTTAAGAAATCAAAGGATAATTTTATAAATTTACATATCCTTTAAAAAACTTTTTTTTGAAACTTTATTTTTTAAAAAAA
This sequence comes from Solanum clarkiae, assembly GCA_011800125.2. NCBI lineage: Eukaryota > Viridiplantae > Streptophyta > Magnoliopsida > Solanales > Solanaceae > Solanum > Solanum clarkiae. The sequence goes on along the minus strand of JAABOM020000096.1, from coordinate 14,955,290 downwards.
AATTACTTGTAAAGGTAGAATGAAAAAATTTGGTTAATCTTATCTTTTGATTTTATTATTGGCCCAAAATATTTTCCTCCCTTTCTTTTTACTTATATCCACTCTATAAGAATACAGATAATTAATTTTATATTCCATATTTTATCGAATAACTCCACCTATGAGTGTGTATATTTACATTTTATCTTTTAAAGTATAGAGTTATTATTGGAGATAAAATCTCTAGCAGTCACTTTAAGGGTCAACCTATTTGGTAATCATCTTCATTTAAGTCCTTTATTTTTTATTATCTTCAGGTTCATCCCAAATTTCAACTTGAATTAATATGGGTGACACATGTCCATTTTTTAAATAATAATAATTGCCTGGATTTAATTAACTAAGATGAGATCTTGAACATGATTAAGGGAATGTCTCCATATTCAATTTTCTAAACTTTGAACATCCTAATAATTTTGGCAGCAGATTCGGTTAAAAGAATGACCAATTTATATATAGACTCATTACGAGTTATGACATACCTTTTACTCTTATACATATTAATCCTTATTTTTCTAACAAAAAAAATGCCTAAATACATATATAAAATATTTCTAACACAATTTTATTACAGTAACCTAGAAACTAATTTGAATATTTAAAATTTAGATATAATACATTTTAAACATCGGAAATAAAAACAAAATTTATAATTGTTTTGCATTTTGGATTCAATATATTATACATATTATAGGCATATTTCAATGCACCTAATAAATATATAACTAAAATATTTTTATTACAAATATATTAGATATGAATTTCAAATATTTCAGTACTATTTAAATTAGTTTATGTTATTAGAAATGTATTATTTTTATTCTGGATTAACAACTATCAAATTTATAATAATGTATGATATTATATTCGATTGTATTACGATATTTAATGTAGTTTTAATACAATTTTTATAAATTTCACCTCTTGTTCTTCAGTGAATCATCATCATCATCAAACTAACCAAAAATAAATTATTGATTTAAGTTTGAAATATGCAATTAATTCGAATACTAGATCATTTCTTTCGCATATCCACATGTTAACATTTTATGTGTTGTTGATTGATGAGTTCAAACGTTGTCCAGCTTAATTAATGTTGAATATTGGTGTTGATGGATATGTGTTGTCAGTTTCAGTATTAGCAGTTGACTTAATTAGTGTTCTCAATTCTATTGCTTGTGCTTATCGATCGTGGGAATTGATATACATACATTCTTGATGGCCCTAATTATTTTAATTCATTATCATACGCTATTGGATAGACTCATTTTAGTCAACACGTAATTATAGACTACTAATGTTAGTTTTTCTGCTGCATACAATAATTTACACAACTATATATTTATGTGAATAATATATTATATATCAAACATAACTTTTTTTAGGGTATTTTTTAGTTACAGTTTATAGTATATTTTATTAATAAATTATAAGAAATTTCTTCACTTTCTTTCTCTTCTTCTCTTTCACTTTCTCTTTCTTCTCTTTTCTCTTTATTTTCTTGGTTGGACGTGTTTTCTTTTTTAATTTTCTTTTCTCTCTCTTTCTCCCTCTCCATTCAACTTATCATCTTTAATATTATACATCATTATAAATTTATTGTGATTATTTTAATAAATATAATACATTTTCTAATAATATAAAATTAATTAAATCACACTAAAATATTTAAAATTCACATATAATACTTATAATATGTATTATTTATTGAATTTTGTTATGCCGAAAAAATGACCGGCTTTAAAAATTGAAATTGAAAATTTCATTTGAAAATCGAGAATCAATCTAAACTCAATTTATTTGAGCAAAATTAATTCTCGAAATTCAAAAGGACACAGAGTCGCCACCTAATTTTACGGATAATTAGGAAACCATTAAAATATTTTAAAAGACTTACATAAAATCCTTTAGAATTCAAAGAAATGAGTTCGGGTTCATATTTCCACTTCGAGAAGATTTTACGCTCTCGAAATGGCCGCTAAATGCGGTTATCCAGCGATTAGGTGATTTGACTTTGACTTGAAAATATTGATTGATTTTGAAATTGATTAATTTTGAGAGACTTTGATGGACTTGAAAAGATTTTGAGCAGACTAGACTAGATTGAAAACATTTTGACTTGACTTAGAAAATTGACCAAATTTTGAAAGTTGAATTAATATAATAAAATCACATTTTTTGTATTTTT
>JAABOM020000096.1:14929665-14940914 GCA_011800125.2 Solanum clarkiae | reverse complement strand
TATTCAATTCGACCGATGTACATATATATTTCATCTCTTTCCACTCTCTATCTTCTTCCGCTCGCCTCTCTCCTCCTCCCAATCTCGTTTGTCAGATATACAAATACATATGTATATCAATTACACATATACAATCATTTGACAGATATACATATACAATTTGTTTCTCTTCCCTATGTCGCTCGCCTCTCTCCTCCTTCTCTCGATATCACTCGCGTTTCTCCTATAATATGTAGTAATGAGTTATAATTTTAATAAACTATAGCTATTTTCGACCATAAGTGTTTGCTTTTGTTGAAAAATCTTCTTTTTTTGAATCATAATAAATATTATTAATTTTAAAAAGCCCCAAATCGAACTAAATAGGAATCAATCAATTTGAATCCCAATATCCAAAAGGGCTCCATTCTTTGGCAACAGTATGAAGCCAGAAATATTGAATGTGATGAAGAATCAACCAGAGATTCACATGTCACTTGTCACCACAAATCCACATGCAACAATCAAACACAAAAATAGATGTACAAGCACAACACTCAACCAATCCAAAAAAAGACATAAAATATTACCAAATTCATGTTTCTTCCAAGTTTCATCTCTTCTCCCACACTTAAACAGATGACGCTTCTATCCCAAACTTCATCCCATTTTCCCATCCTCTCGATGCCTCAAAATTCCTCCAAAAACGTCGCCGTTGTCGGTGCGGGCTCCGCGGGCCTCGTTACGGCCCGAGAGCTCCAACGAGAAGGACACAGCGTAGTTGTATTCGAACGAGAAAATCAATTAGGTGGCACATGGGTTTACACGCCCGCTACGGAATCCGACCCGGTTGGGATCGACCCGGATCGGGAGATTGTTCATTCAAGTCTTTATTCATCTCTTCGCGTTAATCTTCCCCGGGAGGTAATGGGTTTTGGGGATTACCCGTTTGTGGCCAAGAAAAAGCCCGGAAGAGACCCGAGAAGGTATCCGGGTCATAAGGAGGTGTTAGATTATTTGAATGATTTTGCGGTTGATTTTGGGCTTATTGGGCTTGTGAGGTTTGGGATGGAAGTAGGGTATGTTGGAATGTTGGAGAATGGGAAATGGAAGGTTAGTTGTAGAAAGAGAGGAAATGATGCTGCGTTTGCTGATGAGGAGTATGATGCTGTTGTTATATGTAATGGACACTATACTGAACCAAGAATTGCTGATATTCCTGGTAATTTGTTGAAAAAATTTGATCTTTAGTTCTTTTATGTTGAGTAAAGTACTATATATCTCCTCTTGTCACTCTTAAATTTTTGGGAATTATAGATATTTTGATGAACTTTCTTATTCTCATAACCAAGTTTGGTGTGTAGATTTATTGATTCCATTGTACTTTAGTTCTTCACACTTGAATGTAATATTATCTCCTGTAGTCATGTTTCACTTTGTGGTAATTATAGTCCATAGATTAGTTGTGGTAATACCTCTGAGGTAGAGGGAAGGTCTGCGTACACTCTACCCTCTACCAACCTCAGTCTCAGTGGGAATACACTAGGTATGCTGTTGTTGTAGATTCCTTGTGGGAATAAGTTTATGTGCTGATGAAATGTTTGTCTTTGTAATGAAGATTGGTATGAAGATTTCAAGTATTTGAAAGTTGTAGCCTGCGGGCAATCAAAGTTGATCTTTATTAGCATCAGCATTACGAGTATGCTGCTTGTCATGTTTTTTTTCTGTTGCAAGCAGTTTGGAATTTTTGGTTTCCCGTCTGAATTGAAATGCTTTCTCTTTTTCCTTTCTGTTGTTAAGGCAGTGTCCACGACAAAGAATGACTATTTTATGGATAAAAAATTAGACTTATTTTGTTGGAAAGATTCCAGCTCTTTTTGGGCTCAGACATAATTTTGTTTCTCTTATGAGGCACACATATGGAGTATTTTTTCCTGTTATGTTTTATATGTTGTGAGCAGTTCAAAAATTTTGAGTTACTATTTGAATTGGCACCAGTTTTCCATTTTTTTTTTCTTGTTTAGAATGACCTTATGACATAGCAGTAAAGTATTGTAGAGATTCAAGAATAGCATTGTTTCAAGTTGAAAGTTTGGCTGAGGTTTTCTTTCTTTTCTCTTTCCATTTTAACATGATTTTTATGTCATTACTATTTTATTAGCTTTGAGAATATCTATGAGTTGCCACAACAATTGACATACTATGTCAATATGCAGTTTTTGAAGTTTCTAACTGGAGGCCTCTAGCCTTTCAGGAATCGAAGTCTGGCCTGGAAAGCAAATTCACAGCCACAATTACCGTGTTCCTGATCCCTTTCGAGACCAAGTATGTGTCAGGTCCATTGTTTCTTTAAGATGTTGATGTTTCTGAATTAATACTGTAGTCACGTGACTGAAATGCTTGCAGTTATTTTGGTTATGAAGTTGCTCTACTTATTCGAACTTATTTTACGGACTAAAAGTGTTCTATGATATTCTATTACATGAAGTTTCAGGTTAGACATAATAGATTATTGAACAGAACGTCCTTGGACAATTCTATTATTCAAGTCCTACTTTTGCATGAAGCACTGGATATACGAGGGATGATACCACAAATACCGAGTACTTTTAAGTTTTAAATCGACTTGTTTTACATAAATGAATATTAATAGATAGAATGGAAGTTATAGTAGTCCTTTTTTTCTTAGGAAGCTGTTTAGAAATGATTACTATACGTGTTATGCTTATTCGAGTCTAGATGACTTGGGAAAATTGCTCCCTGGTGATACCAGCTTCTAAGCTTTGAAAAAAATATCTTAAGAAATAGTATCATCTTATATCTGGATCAAAGATATTCTACCTTTTAGTACCGTGTTCAGAGTAACTGATAAATGGTTTGCCAGGTTGTTGTGCTGATAGGGGGTGCTGCAAGTGCTACTGATATCTCCAGAGAAATTGCTGAAGTTGCTAAAGCGGTCCACATTTCTTCTAGATCAGCTACAAGTGAAGTTCCAATGAAGCTGCCTGGCTATAATAATATTTGGCTCCATAATATGGTAAGGTGGTTAAAATCTTGTATATTCATATGGAGGTTTGTCAATACTTGATGCTCAATCTGTACTTTGCATCCCCTGGGTGCTATTAATGAAATCTTCTTATGTCATAAAAAGAAAAAGGAAAAGCACTTGATGCTGAATCTTCAGCTGATTAGAAGAAAATTGATATCAGCTAAATGATGCAGATTGAAGCTGTTGGCAGTGATGGTGGCGTGAATTTTCAAGATAGGTCCAAAATCATCGCTGACATCATCCTACACTGCACAGGGTGAGTGATTAGCGTTATTGAAACTTTCCTTTTCTCCCAAGGTTAAAAAAACTAAAGAAAGGTGACATTGATAGCTTATTCGTTTTTTTTTTTTCAAGGAAAAATGAAAGTGCAGTGCACTTTTGCTTCTCTGAGGATCATAATAATATAAACGATTTGGTGAACTGACCTTATAAAAAAACAAAAGAATGATGAGGGTCAACAGATAATCAATAAGGGACTGGCATGATAACGGTAGATAATGGCAAAAGTTAGAAACAGTAAATAATGTAGTTGATCTGCTCTTGAGTCGGCAGTCTCAAAATAAACCCTGTCCCATACATTTAATTTCTTTACTGTAAGCTTAAAAGAATATTCTAATCCAAAGGTTAGAAAAAGTAAATTTAGTTAATCTGCTAGAGTATACCAATCTCAAACTAAATCCTGTACCCTTTAATACCTTGACTGTAAGCTTGAAAGGATGTCGGTTGATATTTTCATAGGGAGGAAACAGGAATTATTACCATGTTAACCATAAGGGAAGCGGCAAACTAAAACAACATACCCAGTTTAATCCCACAAGTGGGGTCTGGGCAAGGTACCCCACCCCCTACCTCTCTGGAGACTTTCAGCTAAAAAGAAATGTATTCAAAGCAGGATTTCATAAAAAATATAACAACAAATGAAACATCAAATACTAGAGTTAATTACTTAAGTATTGAGAAGATCCCACTAAAGTCACTTTTGAATGTTTCTTCTTTCTAAGGTCATTCAACTATAGCATTATGTCTTTACAAAAACCTTTTTCTCTCTAAAATTTTTTAGTTGGCATGCCATGTCATGTAGGATAAAACGTAGACTACTTTTGGATTAAAAAAATATTGAATCTAGCCGTTTAAGTTTAGGTATATCAGCCAAAGATGCTGGGGAGAAAAATACTAATGAATCACTCGTAATGTTGACCTAATATGAAATAGATCCAAATTTTGAATTACTACAAAGAGGTAACTAGCATTTATGTGTATTATATGTGGTTTAATTCTTTTCTACTAATTATTTATTTTCTTTTAGAAAAAACATTCTTTTGTATTATTTTATTCAAGAATCTAATAGATGAATTACTTGATTTGTAGGGATATACAAGTTCACTCTCAAAACTAACAAGAATCTTTCTTTTCTACACTCAAATTAATTGGTAATTGCACCGGAAATCATCCTCATTAGGACAATAAGACATCATTTCAAAATGATTAGACTTCAATTGTATAATTTAAAACTTATTGGCTAGATTTAATATTTTTGTATCCAAAATTAGTGTAGGTTTTATCCTACATGACATAAAAAAATAAATTAGTATTACATGACATGCCAACTAAGAAATCTATTGAGAGAGATGTTTTTCTCTTTCTAGGACAAAGTTATAGTTGAATGACTTTATTAGGAAAAATTCAAAGAAATGTCCTTCAACTTGACCTTATAACATCTGTATTCTCCAACTTTTAGTATGCATAAGTAGACACTTAAACTTGTATAAAGTTGAACAAGTAGACACACGCATCTTACGTGTATTATGCTTCATAGGACACATGTGTCTGCTAGTTCAACTTTGTACTAGTTTAAGTGTCTACTTATGCACACCCAAAGTTGGAGCCTAGAGGGCATATATGCTAGTTGAGGTCAAGTAAATGGCACGTCTATGTATTATGCCAAAATGATTTTAGTGAGATCTTCTCAATACTCGATGACCATATATTGAAGAAAAATTCACAAGTGACTTTGAGCGGGATATTCTAAATACTTGGATGACCATATAGGAATTGACTCTAAACACTACTACAAATCAAATAATAAAGAGACTACGCGAGTACTAATAAAGAGAAGAGGAGAGGAGGAGGCTAGCCCCCTACATTTCCCACAAGAAAAGTGCGATTTGGATACCTACTAACTTTCTACCCTAATCCTCAACCTCCATACCTTCCTATCTAGGGTTATGTCCTCAATAAGCTTAAAGTTGTGCCATGTCTTATTTAATCACTGCCTCCCAATTCCTTTCAGCTTACGTCTACCTCTCCTAAGTCATGCTACAACCAACCTCATACTCCTTACTGGCACATCGGCTTACCTCCATAAGGAAGTTCTAATATTTCTTGCCCTTTTTTGGTGGTGGTGGAGATGGGTGGGTGTTTTCCTTTTTTTTTTTTTAATTATTTTGGAACACTCTATATAGTTGAAATTATAATCTACAGAACGTTAAAATACCAATTTTCTGTTTTAGTCTTGACGGATTAGTGAGGGCAGATTTTGTTAGATATTGTGAGTTCAGCAAATGAAGCTTAAAATTCTCTGTTTCTGGACACAAACGAAGGGAAGTTATCTTCAGCTAAAATGAATACTAGTTATTCATGTGAGTTTTGGTAGTCTAGACCTCCTAATTCATGGTGAGAGATATCTCTAACCTTCACTTTTGTAATTGAAAATAATTGCTACTGATCTTACAAGATAGTCAAATTGATGGGAGGCTGAAGTATCAAGAATGTTGCTAATTTATGTTTCCCAGGTACAAATATCATTTTCCTTTCCTTGAAACTAATGGAATAGTAACTGTGGATGACAACCGCGTTGGTCCACTTTACAAGCACATTTTCCCACCAGCCCTTGCACCAAGTCTTTCATTTGTTGGGCTGCCTTGGAAGGTAAAATTAAGAGGGTTTTTGCTGGTATTTATCAATTTACATTTTAATTAGTGGACATGAACAAAATATTTGTCTGTGGTTGGCACCAGGTTATACCATTCTTCTTGTGTGAATTGCAAAGCAAGTGGATTGCTGGTGTTTTATCTGGTCGCATTTCTCTCCCATCAAAGGAAGATATGAATGCTGATATTGAAGCTTTCTACTCATCCATGGCAGACTCTCGATTTCCAAAACGGTACACTCACAATATGGATGACTATCAGGTACAACCTCTGCCAGATAACCTTGTTGAAGGTTTCTGTTTTGTTCTATGGGTCGTCCCCTTTGCTCTTTCTTTTTTTGGGGCTTCTCTGGAGTTGGAATGGGGGTAAAATGTGGTACAAACAAAGGAATACTTCATGCCTAACTGTGACATACGAAAGTTGTTGGTTACACCATCTTAGTTAAGTTGGAAAAGAAAAGTAAGAAATAGAGCAATGAATCGAAACTTGAAGAGCTAGAATGTACTTAGCTTCTGTCATTATGAGCAAACTCAACTACTCAAGTGGTTGGTCGTTAGAAAGTCCATGTAGACTGCTCATGTGAACACATTCAAGTTGGCTTGTCATGGTTCTTCGTAGTCTCCTTCCGCCCCAATTTATGGATGTAGTTTGATTGGGCATAGAGTTCAAGAAAAATGGGATGCCTTTGCAAAGTTCCATAACCACCCTTAAATTTTTAACGACGGTAGTACACCTTTGTAGACTTTTTGCCAAATAAATGGGACACAACATGTGTAAAATGTTGATAGTGTCATTAAACATTAGCCAAGTCAGAAAATGTGTCAATTCTTTTTGGGACCGACTTAAAAAGCGAGTCATATGCATTGGGACAGATGGGAGTACATCGTAATCATATGATATATGAATCTTTGCGCGTGTTGGGCATGTTTACTTTGATATATGTGCCTAAACAAGTTTTTGCACAGCAAAACCAAACCAAATGCCTACACACCCGTTTTATACAAGAAAGTAGCTCTGGAGCTCAGTATTTATGTATTATAGTTTACCAGAAAAGTGTCACACATAGTTCTCGACTCGTTAACAATCCTCATCTTTACAGTTTGACTACGATGATTGGTTGGCTGCTGAGTGTGGATCTCCACCTTCTGAAGAATGGCGAAAGCAAATGTATTTTATCTCAAGAAAGAATAAAAGGACTCTGCCCGAGACATATCGTGATGAGTGGGACGATGCGGACTTGATCATTCAAGCTCATGAAGACTTCGTAAAATATATTCCTGAACTAGCTCAACAACAGAAGCTCTCAAGATGATTCTTTTGGGCACACTAGAATTTGTTGTTGCATGGAAATATACAGCTGAATAAATCCAAAGGTATAGTAACAACTGTAAAATCCTCAATTAGTTTCAATTGTAACTCTTGCCATTGAAATTTAATGCAAGTCATCCAGCTTGTAAACATATGCACGCTACTTTTCTGGTTTCTACTTTTATTAAATAATATTGGATACCGAAATTACATAACATTTTTATTTCAGCTAAAATTCTACGTAAAGCCCCATGATTCTCAACCTACTTTATTTATCACCGGGCCACAACTTTGGATTGATTTTTTTTTTTAAAATATAGGTTACTAACACGTTTAATTTTCGGTATCGATCTCAAGCTGGTCGTCTTTAAAAAATTTGGTTGCAGCATGTTCAGGTTAGCTTGGTTTGGGGACATAAATTTTGACAATTCCTAATATTCCAATTGAATTACATCCACATATAATCTCCCTGGTTGCAACTTGCAATTCTTTGGTTTTAATTAATTCTTCTTTCTAATTTAAGTAGAAAATTGGGGATTAATTCACTGCGAGAAAATATTTCAGAACTAAAATGACGTTCATAGCGTATCGAAAATTTTAGTTCTTTACTTCGCTTGTTCAGTGTTTGCACTAAATCGTAAAATTTAGTCATACCAGTCACAAATTAAAGCAAGACTAGATAACTTAGGGTGTGTTTGGCAGGGTAGACAACATTTTACAGAAAATGTGAAAAATATTTTTTAATTTTCTCATGATTGATTAACTTAAATATTTTTAAAAATATTTTCAACTCGCACCTTGCGTCACTCCAAACACACACAAAAAATTAAAAATTTATGTTTATTTTTTTTAATTTTAAAAATATATTGAAAGGCTAAATTATTAATAAATTTACATAAATTTTAAAAATTATTTTTAAAAAATGTAGAAAATCAAATTATTTGAAAGTTAGGTTCGGAGTTAGGTAGGGTCGGATTTCGATTCGAAATTCAGGTCGAGTTTAAATTTAAAAGTCGAATCTTGGGTCGGGTCAAGTCTTGAATCGGGGTTGTTTTTCGTGTTAGAAACTATTTTCCTAAAATTTATTTTCTACTCTCTAACAAAAAATCAAAGATATTTTCTAAAAGAATATTTTCATTCACTAACCTAATAATAGCAAACATTTTTGATTTACCAACTAAACATGATAAATAAGTTAGAAAACCAATTTGCTTTTCAGGAAAACATTTTCCATTGGAAACAGTTTTTAAGAATTTTTTTTTGATGGAAAATATTTTCTTTCGTATCAAATACACCCTTAAGCATAGTATATTTTCCGTAGAAGTTTATGTAAAACATAGGAGTAGTTAATATATATTCATCCGCCAGATTTTCCCATATACAAAATTCCAATACTATTGAATTTTTTATGCGTTAATTTTGGGTGACGTAACACGTGAAAAGGAGATACATATATGGGAGACTATAATACTAGGTAAATCATCCAAAAGTCTTTGCCTTCAAAAGTAATCTACCCTGAAGCTGGTTGGCAGGCTTGAAATAAGAAATTCTAGACTACATACGTACCATATGTTTAAATATTAGTAACTTCTTCCTGGGAGCAACATGCCTAGAGCTTTGAATATGACTGCCATTGAATATTGATATTTGACATCAACAAATCATATATATATAAGAGAATGTTAGGTCCCCTGCGTGGCACTCTCACATAATTTTTATTTTTTTATTTTTAAATAATTTAATATTTTAAAAAAATTATTAAATAGTTCAACAAAAGTTAAAAACAATTTAAAATGCGTCATTTTTTATTAAACGATACTTTAATCTGTCACAACCATTGAAAAAATCATAACTATTCAGAAAAATTACAATCGTTCGAAAAAGTCACAATCCTTCAAAATAATCATTAACCCTTTGGAAGAAATCGTAACTCTTTAAATTTGAAAGAATTATAATTCATCGTAAAAGTCACAACTCCTTGATAAAAATACATCCTCAAATAATTATAAGTGTTAAAAACACCCATCCAAAAGTTGTTACGAGTTATTAGAAAGGAAAATAAGATAATTGCTACTACATTTTTCTAGTGGCCACCACCTTCTAACCTGCCTAGGGCATATAAACTCCTCACAAGAGAAGTCATCAAGATTCAAGTTCAAGTGTTACATTATCTGCATTTCTCAAGCCCCACATCCCCTAATGGCCCAAGGTCAATGTTATTGTATTATAAAGAAGAAAATTGTTAGTCAGTAACCGATGTGGGAGAAAATGCAGTACGTGGGCCTCAGTACTGTACTGTTTTGATCAATGCAAATTTTGGAAATTAATAGTACATTCAATATGTCCTCTGAGAGACTAAACATAAGCCCCATAATTGACAATTAATACATAAGTAATTCCAACAAATAACTTCTCTGAATTGTTTATATAGTTAGATTGGTATTTCCATGGAGCAGGCCGGAAGCACATCAGTTCAAGGACAAATAGTTTGTTCATCACCTATGGATACTGCATCTCAATTTAGAGCACAGTCAACTCATGTCCTTGAATGCTTCAAAGTTGACTTGAAATTGCTAAAAAAGTATTCTAAGTACAATTGTCCAGAAATGTTAGTAACTGGCATTGTGGCCAGTCCGCAAATCCTAGGGAAGCACATACAAATTCCGAATATGTACAATTGAAAATATAATTATATAAATTCTTGCAAAACTAATTAAAATATAATCGAATTCAATAATTAATTGAAACTATAACTAAAGTACGTAATAATTATTAAATGTTTGTTATTTCATATAATTTTTTTCCATTAAAAGTAAACATGACTAGTTATAATGAATCGAGGATGTCGTTTTTATCTTATTTTCTTTCTATACATTGCCTTTTAATTTGACTTTCATATTATTAATGTAGACATCGCTGGGCCTTTACTCCATATATTTCTCGGCCAAGTGCACAAAATACTCACTTTTAGGTTCCAAGTTAAATTAAAATAGCATTCATGGTATTAGTAATACATACCTTAATATACAATAAAATATGTAATTAATGATAACATGATAAAGTGTATCAAATAAAATATTACTCAAAATACAGAGTTAAAACATATATTATTTTTACTAATATACTCTCTCTCTATATATATATAAAGTCATGTGGCTTTTTGAAAGTCAAACGTTCAAACATAAGACAGTTTTATTTGAAGTTTGATATGATTTAAAGCCAACTTTAAATATATTTTTAGGTCAACTATTTTACTATAAATATTTTTAACTGAAACTTAGTTGCAAATCTGGTCAAATTTAGATAGATTGAAAATGGGTAATAATTCAATTAGGCTATATTTTATAAGGATAAAAATGAATTGGATAAAATACTAATTTATTTATATTTTCATGAGTAAATAGTACTCTATTTTAAAAAATCGAGAAAATATTTTAACTTTTTTAGATGAAAAATATTTAAAGTATTTTATTTAATTTTATCATATCATAAAATTAAATCTGACACCTAACACGGGACCCAACTTCATATTGAGATCTGACCTCGAACTCGACTCAAGAATTGATTTTTAAATTGGGACCCAACTCCAAACTTTGGACTTGGGAACTGATTCCGACCTCCGACCAAAGAATCCAACATACTAACAAGGATTCAATCCTAATATTTGAATTGGATCCCGATCCTGGCACTCAATTAGGGATCTAACTTTTGAATCGAAATAAGACCCCGACATCCAACCTCAATGATTGATTCGAAATTCAAAATCGACATCTGATCTGGGATCCAATCTCAACTCTTGACTTGAAACTCGAATATATATTGACTCGAGGCCTGACATTCAAACTAGACTCGAACTGACATCGAATCCAAGACCTGACCCCAATTTTCATTCCAAGATCTGAACCTAACACCCGATGGAGTAAAAAAATATTTTTTTAAAATTTTATTTTTCTTGTGTTCGGGGAGGGGGGGGGGAGGGCTGG
>JAABOM020000096.1:14898261-14909352 GCA_011800125.2 Solanum clarkiae | reverse complement strand
GCTCATACTTCATAATAATAGATACCCATAAGTAATACAACTTGAAAACATGCAATTTTCATAAAAAGGAAGATTGGGCTCCATGGATGAAAGGACCCAATGGATGAAAATCACATACCTTAAACTTGGGTTTTCTTGATGTAGACTTGAAGGAGACTTGAAGCTTGAATGGAGTTTTTGAGATCCTCAATTATGCTTGGGACACTTGAATTTGGATGAAATATTTGGTTAATTCTTGAAGAGGTCTTTGGAAGGGTTTTGAGTGATATATAGTTGAAAAGTGGCTAAGTATGGGTGATTTCACGCTTAAGTGGGCATGTGGCTATGACTCCAACGCCCTTGGGTCGAAATAGAAAAATAGGGGAAAAAAGGCATTGGTCCACTTTTGGTCCGCGACACGGACCCAACGTGAAGGCAACTTTTACAGGATCGCCACTGTTTCCAAAAAATCAGCAAAAATCATTTTTCGCTATGGGACTTGTGTATCAAAATATTCTTTAATTTTATTACATTAAACATGCTACATGAAAAACTAAAAGTAAAATATTATCAAAAAGAATTATCTTTTTTTAAAACGGACTAAAAAAAATAGGTATGACCATGATGCCCTGGATCATCCCAACTTTCACTCCTAGGCGAAGATGGCATGTGCTTGTTGCAAAATTCTTGTAGCTAAATACACACTCTTTTTAGTAAATGTAGGTATACGTGTCTAACACAGCTGTTGCCATGTGTAGTTCTTGCCATTTTCTAATGAAAAAGACAATTTAATCATTCAATAAATTATTTCCATCAATTCTCTCTTTGCATATGCATGTACAAGCTCCAAAAAATTTCTAAAAATATATTTCTTTGTCAATGAATCATGTCATATTAATTTTGCTCTTCAGACTCCATATTTTGTTCATTTTAAAAGAAGTTTAAATACTTGGATTTTGTATTCTTCGAAATTTTCTCTGTATTTAGCTTGATTGCGATAAGAATTTGAGATTAAGGCCTAATTTGAAAGATGTTTATCGTTGGGGCTCAAACCCACGACCACAAGGTTAAGAGTCTTGCACTCTATCAATTGAGCTAGATGGGCTACTTGAAATAAATTATGAACATTTACAACCTATTTCATATATTAGGCGGTCAGGTGAATGTCGTGCTTTCTTGATAAATTTATGATAATTAAAAACTTGTTAGGAAAAAATAGATTGCACACTGGTTAAAATAGAATGACCTAGTATATTTTCAACAGGTGCATATCAAGTTAAGTCTCTACATGCATAATAGTATATTTATCTGAAAAATAATCAAAATAAATTTATGATACGAATCTCAAAATAACTTGAAATGAGTACTTAATTAACAATTTGCAATGTAAAAGTAAAGATAATAGAGAAGCCTTCTGTTATTCTTGAGCCTTTTGGATCTCTATTTCATTAGGCTTCTCTGGTTTTTTGGCTTCTTCGAGACCGTTCTCAACGTTAACATGTTTGGAGGCTTCATTTGGTCCTCCATCAAGACAACTCTGATTGTAAGAGAGGACAATTTTGCTTGTCCATGTTTTTAGTGTCTCCACAGCTGCTTCATCTGTTTTATATCAAATCGTCACATTAATTATAGGAAAAATTATAAAAATATCTTCTCGCTGTTAGATCTCTCTTGGATATATCTTATCCCCTTTCAGAAACATCCCTGTTCCCTCTTGAATACTTTCCTCCCATTAAATAATATCTCATCCGGAATTCATGAGCTATGTATCGATAGGTTTTCGTGATGTATTCGTGATTCTATAAATTTAAATGATTTTTGTCAGTTAGGAAAGAATATAATTAAATAACTCTTAACACTGTAAGATTTATGTAAGATATATTTAGTTATACTTAACACCGTAGGATTTATGTAAGATATACTTAGTTATACTCATTTCTTAAAAAGATAGAAAGAAACTTTGTAAACTTTATTTAGTCCTTCATAAAATTATAACTTTCGTTTTCCTTTTCTAATCTAATTTGGTATTGTTCTTTGTCAATTAGGCAGAAATATACTTTAATTTCTTTAAATTTTAGCTTCTTCTTTTTTTTTAATCCTACGAGTCCCTATCTTTTTTGGTTATAGTGGTAACTAAAATTTACAATCTTAAGATTAGGAGTGAGGCGCGTATCATCTAAGCAACTTACTCATGTTAATGTGAGTTTGCTACTTTTTTTTTTCTTCATTTTTCTTTTAAGTAACGAAATTCTCGGATTTATGAAAATCAATATATCAACTTAAAAAAAATATATTATATAAGAAAAGAAGAAGATAAATTTGTCATTTCACTTGCCTAGTCTTGGGACGGTGTGGCCTTGAGGATGCCTCATAATGAGAGGATTCTCAAAAGCTGTTGTAAGCTCTTGAGAAGGAAGTTTGAGCCAATCTTTTTCTCCAATGAAATGGACTGATTTAACCTTCATCACATCTTTGTATGCAATGTTACAAATATTTGGATCCCTAAACTTGGCACCTGATATTGATACAAATAGTTTCATTGGGGGATGTTCTTTCAAAATCTTCCCCTGTATCAAAAATATAAAAATTTCTCAAATTAATTTGAAAATTATAAACATTCAGATAAGCACATAACTCTTTTAAAAAACAATCAAATGATAGAGGTGTAATGAATTGATTGCAAAATTACCTGTTCCATGTACCCTAGTAAAAGGGCTGATAAAGTCGCTCCCTGCGCCGAGTACCGAATCGAATAAAAATTTGCTCTATTATGTATAAAAATGAAGATCTCTAGTAAAAAGTAAACATGCCTGGGAGAATCCAAGAAGACCATCAAAAGGCCCTTTGCTTGTGATGTACTCGCACAAGTACGAAATGCATTCTTCTAAATTCCCATATTCTGTAAAATCCTGAGCCGAGAAAAAATAGTAGTATAAATCATTGTTAGTATAAACTGACTAAGACATCACAAAAGGCACGAAAGCTTCTAATAACTCATTCATTTTTGTATTTTTGAATAGATTTTGCCCCTAAAGCGAACTCCTACTCCCCCTTTTTGACATTTTATTGATCAGAAGTATAACAATAAATTAACAAAAAAATTCCAAAGTTATTCGTATAAGACGAAGAGGAATTAGCTATAGAATTTGTCGACAATCCCTAGCTAATTCGTTGCTAAAATGCTCCAAGGTAATCAAATTTTCTTATAATCCATCACTAATTCATAGCTAAATGAGATTAACATGAGATTTTTGTTATTTCGCCATCAATTTTTAGGATGGCGTTAAGATATATATTTACCTCATTATACTGGAACCACTCAAAATATGGTGGTGGAAATATGCCCTCAATGTCTGATTTCCCCCCTGCTTCAAATATTCCATCTGGAAAATCCTGCCAACATTCATTTATAATTTCTACAATTATTAAGTAAACATTATAGTCTTTTTATTTTTTTGTTGCAAAATGTATGAAGAAAATATAAATTAAAGATGAAACATAACGTCAAACCATTTCAAAATGAGCAAAAATAGAAGGATCCCATTTGCTTAATTGTTTTCTTAAGAAATTTCCACTAGTTCTGAATCCATGCAAACAAAGAATTTTCATCTTTTTTTCTCCTATGATCTCTTCCATCCTCCCACAACCACGAAGCACAAATATTAAAATGAACGAGTTATTAGAAGCTTTTGTGTTCAAATAACACAAGTCAAAAGAATTGATCTTGAAGACTATATATACGCACACTTTTACCCCTAAATATACTCGAGAATCTAACTACTCACTTTGACATAATTATTTCTAATATTTCGCATTTATTTGAATTCTATATTTTCATTGTAAAATTTATAAATATGTAAAAAAGAATCTTTACAAAGGTTATTACAAGTAGGAAATATAACTTTATTAAATATATTATAAATTAATATTAAAATAATTAAAAATAATGTAATTTAAATTTTAATTCCGTCTCATAACAGAAAATATATAAGGGGGGAGTTAGGTAATAAGCTTGGCTGGCAGGTGAACACGTGACTCTCAACAAACACCGGGCCCTTTTGTAGTTATAAGATAACGACATACATTCATATCATATTAATTAGTCTAGTGGTTAATTCACTAGGTTGTTTAAATAGTGTTGGAGGTTTTGATATCTGTTTTGTTCATGCAACAATCAATTAATCAGTGGCAAAATCTTAAATGAAGCTCAAATTCGCGGAGGATTAATCTTTAACCTATGGAACTGGGATACCTTGAGAAACCAAAAAAAAATATGTCATATTTATTAGGACTTGTTTGAAATGTCATCAGTAATTAAACTTTATGTAATTGAGTAAAATCATAATATTTTGATATGCTTAGGTGTTCTAAAAATTGTTTGGTTGGCAGGTAATTAGATGTACTTAAAAGACTATAGTTATACTCATCAATTTACAGAGACTGAATTGTTGATAATTACGAATTAGTTACTTTTTAATTTTCTTATTATTCAAATTTTTTAAGAAATATATTTTATTTTATAATTTTTATTGTTCATTTTCTTTTCATTCTCAATCTTTACTTTGGTATAATTCCATGTAATTTTTCGTATTAATTTTTTAATTTATTTACTCTATATTTAATTTTTTATTAACATATTTTTATTAGTATTCTAATTTTTAATACGTTTTACAAATTGAGTGTATGAAATTAAATTCAAAATGTGAATTTATTTTTCTAAAGGAATCCAATGAATTTTTTTATGAGAAATAGATTTAGTGGCATTAATTTGCTTAACTTATGGTTCAAAATTTATCTTACTTTTTTCTGAAGGAATCGTTTAGTTTTTTTATTGGGAAATAGGTTAATTGCATTTAATAGCTTAATTTATGGAAGAGATTGATAACTAATTGGACTCCAAAATTGAAAATAGCCGTAATAATAGGCTAGTAAAAAATTGAGTGAGAAAGTTAATGTTAAGTATCAGATGGAAGGAGAGAGAATTTAAAAAAATAGAAATTTTATAATTTTTTAAAATGGTAAGAAATTTTGGAGATTATGATAAAATAAGTTGTGGATTTGTGTAAATTTGTGTAATTTTTCCAACAATATTATATAAAAGGGAAGATAATGCCAGAATTCAACTCATCGGATCGTGAGAACACCTACTTTGACACCTAGACAGGAGAATCTTTCCATCCATTTGAAAACAAGTCAATGTGAAAATTAAGAAAACAAAAGAAATCCTTTTAATAATTTAAAACAATCATGAAAGTACAATGAAAGCCTTTTGAATATATCAAAAAAATAAAAAATCTCTCAAGAACTAGTCTAAACAAGTACAAATTATATACCATGAGAATACAATATATGAAAAATAAGATACAACTTCCATCATAAGAAAAAGATGTGTAAAAGCTTTCAGAGATCATCATCATCTTTACCTAGAAACATCACTGATCTTGCAACCAAACTATATCAAGTGGCATAGTAAGAATTATATTTGTTCAAACAAGACGTATTGGTAGATCTTCCAACCAAACAAGTGATTAATCAAACCAAAAAAAAAACATAGTGATTGACTTCCTAGAATGCTTCACAACAACCCACTGGAATTTATTTGATATTTACTCGTGTATTAGGATACTGGTAACCCGAATTTCATAGCAAATTATCGCGGTCCAACCCATCAAGTCGATCACTAACTTCGATTATTCCTTTGTAAAATTTTATGTTGTTCTTAGTCTGAGAACAACACACAAATATAACAATCAATCACGTATGGCCTAATATATCCAAACAACAAAAATATAACAATTAATCACATATATCCTAATATATCCAAATTATAACTTAATCCCAAATTTCAGACTAATTACATGATTATCTTGTAGAGAGGAAAATTTTATTGATCAATTCATATTAAATGTGGATTAAATCTTAAATTCATGATACATTGACCAAGTCAAATTATTGGTTAATGAGGTTGGATTAACATTTAAGTTAAAATTTTATGACTTAAATAAAATTCTAATTGTATTTGGGTCAGTTCATTAAGTTGACAAGATGATCCCAACTCATGTTCTTCAAGCCTAAGATCTTCTAAAATTAATTGAAGATCAAAATACCCCTAAAACCCTAACTTACAACCATATAAAGGGGTCTTCATAAGACAAAGAAAAAGAGAAAAGAAGAAGAAGAGGAACTAGAAGAAGAGAATACATAGAAAAGTTCTGCTCTTCAGTGGTGATCCGCAAGTATTTGGCGCACAAAGGAGTTTTGTCACCAAGTTGTAAGTCGCAAGTTCCCATATTTCTGCGATTGTGATTAAAGCTTGGCTCTGTATTTGTAGTAAAATTTCAACAAACATTTCTTCGATTCACGGACAAAGCAAAGTTCTTGTATTGATGATTGTGAAGAGAAAAATCAGAGGGTTACATCTTTTTTTTAGATTTTTATAAAAATTGTAACTTTCGCACAGATTCTTGAAATACAAATATTGTTGTTTGCCTTTACTTTTCTTTTCTTGATTTATTATTTTTTTACGAACGAAACTTAGTCGCTTACAAATTGGCACGCCAAGTGGGACAATCTTTACCTCTCATCTTTTATCTTCAAAAATAAAATAAAATAAAAATTCAAGAACACTGAGACGACTTCCAAAAAGGTCAACTCGAAATCCGTATCGGCAAAAAAAAAAAACTATTGGATCCAAATTTTGATCCGTTTAAAGTTATAAGAAAATTATCGATACGACTGCAATGGATATCAATTTTAAATCCGATATTTTTGAGGATATTGACTCCGCAAATAGCTTGAAAATTGCCATAAAGTTTGTGGTCCAAATTAGGAGTAAACTCAAAATGTTGGGACAACTAGCTCTTCAAGCGCTACCTAAATCATCTCTTGTTTATTATTTATCTTCTCCAAAAGAAGAGGTATCCTCTCCGTATGTTTTATAAAAAGAAAAAGACATCGCTGAGGTAGTAGAAAGAACATTGGATCGACTAAGACTGTCACAAGAACGACGTCATCAATCTAATGATCCCTTCGTGCATGAAGATGATGATGTCTTGAGCACTAGATCTACTATGATCTTCCCTCATGTTACTTCTCAATCCAAGCTATATCCTAGCGATGTTTTGCACTATTCTTCATCCTCTATGGTGGCTGTGCAAGTGATGGTACTTGAACTTTCACCATAGAAGAATAAACTTGCGGATTTGATGAAAGCGGTTGAAGGCCTATCAAAATATATCAAAGGTTAAGACGCCCAAATTACTAAGTTGACAAATATGATAGAGAATATGAAGGAAGGAGAATCCACTCGTTTACTTACGGAACTTCATGAAACGCAAGAGGAAAGAGAGTCTTTCATAAAACAAGAAACAACGGTCAAGGAATTTCAAGTATCTGCTGAAGGCCTAATTTCCGTTGACCAATTGAAAATTTTCATCACAAAGATTATCAAAGATAAGTCAGAGCCTATATCTAAATCTCTACTCACATATGTAAGGCTGTATTCTCAAAGAATTGATAACCTAAAGATACGTGCTGGCTATCAACCTCCTAAGCTGCAACAATTTAACGGCAAGGGAAATCCGAAATAACATGTAGTACACTTTGTCGAAACTTGCAATAATGCTGGAATATATGATGATCATCTTGTTAAGCAGTTTGTTCGATCACTCACAGGAATTTTTTTCGACTGATACATAGATCTTGAACCTGGTTCTATTAATAGCTAGGAGTAGATAGAGCAACAATCTTTTAAGTGTTTTTATAGCACAAGATGTGTTGTAAGCATGATAGAGCTTACCAATGCTTGCCAAAAGGATAATGAGCAAGTTATTGACTTCATTAATCGCTGGAGGATCTTGAGCCTTAACTGCAAAGATCACCTTAGCGAAACTTCTGGGATTGAAATATGCATCCAAGGAACGCATTGGAATCTTCGCTACATAATGTAAGGCATAAAAGCTAAAACATTTGAAGAACTAGAAACACGTGCTCATGATATGGAATTGAGTATCGTCACAGATAAAGATCAAGGGTTACTCTACTTTGAACCTCATGAAGAAAATATACATGATTGTGAGGATGAGAGCAACCTTTCATCCAAAATTGAAATTGAAGAGTCTATGTAGATAAAAATGCTCCTCGACACATGAGCATAAAATGCATGTCATGAATCTCATCAAATTCGAGCTTAGTCTTCAAGTTGTGATACTTCTAAAATTCGAGCAAAGTTTGACAAATTCAAACTAACTCTCTATATCATCAAGTTCTTCAAATTCAACAAAAATCTATGAGTTTCAAAGCTCATCAAAGACGAGCAAAGTCTTCAAGCCAAATGCTCTTTGACGCATGAGCTTAAAATGCATGTCATGAAGCTCATCAAATTTGAGTTAATTCTTCAAGAGTGAAGCTCATCAAATTCGAGATAAGTCTTCAAGCTACAAAAGCTCTATAAAATGAGTTAAATCTTTAAGTTATTACTCTTGGTTCACATGAGTTTAAATTTGTATGACCAAAAATAAATTTATTAGGTTTAAAACCTCAAAATAAGTAGTCAAGGTAAATTAAAAAAAATACATATTTTGCATTGAAGTGTAAAGTAAATATATTTTATTATTTCAAAAAATTACAAGAGTATTTATACATCAGCAATGATAAGAAAAGAAATTGATGTGTCACGCATCCTATACGATAAGAAAAAAAAATGAGATTGGATGCCAAAAGGTGACTTG
The DNA here is from genome assembly GCA_011800125.2 of Solanum clarkiae. Lineage (NCBI taxonomy): Eukaryota > Viridiplantae > Streptophyta > Magnoliopsida > Solanales > Solanaceae > Solanum > Solanum clarkiae. The sequence continues at coordinate 14,900,644 of JAABOM020000096.1, read as the reverse complement.
CCAACTCATTTTAAATGTCTTTATCAAGTTTTCATCATCTCTTCATCGAACATCTTCACTTCAAATATTCTCATAGATCGATGCAATCATAAACGAGCCTCTGTCTTCAGCATGGGGGCATATTTTGAAGTTTGATTTGTGAAGTTGATGTATCAAGTATTTGCTATCCAAAATTAGGATAGACTACACCGAAATATTTTTCCTTCCAAAGTCGAAATCCAAGAGGAAGAGACACAAAGTGTAGTTTATCATCAAAGTCGCAACTATAGATAAAAAGGCACACAATGTTGTTCATCACTAAAGCCGCAACTACAGAGAAAGAGATATACAATACGGTTTCATCGCTAAAGACGCAACTCTAAAAAAAAAAGATGCACCAAGTGTGTTTGTCATCATCAAAGCCATAATTGCTTGAAAAATACATTAAGCGTGACTCATTGACAAAATCGCAACTACAAATCAAGATGCACCAATTGGTTTCTCAACAATTTTAGATTACCCTCATATTTTTTTGGTTTGATATTGAGAGTGTTTGCAGTCTATTGTTAATCTATACAAAAAATAAATAAAAAGAGTGATGTGTCTTACGGTGTCAATAGCACAAAGCTTCAAATCAACATGGTGAAAAGTGTGCCATATGCTCTAGCACATGATGACTGCGGTCCTACTGACTTAAAAATTTTGTATTTTTCTTCCTCTATGTGGATTCTTCGGCAAAACAGAAAGAAGTGAATTTATGAATGTCATCCAAAATCACACCAAAGTTGATTGTGTAGCTAACTTTTCAAGAAATTAATTTTGATCATTTGATAAGGAATTTAGCTTTAATCTTTGAAGATGTTATAGATATTCAAGTCTATTTTCTATAGAATCAAGTTGTTCATCATTCGGACACTTCTACACCAAGATACAAACGTTTTAGTGAAACTCCATAAGTTGTAAAAAAAAATTAGATCTAGAGAAGAAAAATAAAAAATTGATTCCTGACAACTGAGAAGTATTTCGACATTAATCGTTGGATATATTGTAGATTTATGAGTCTAAGTTCTAAAAAATTAAACAGATCATAATTTCGATATTTCTACAACAAGATATGAATTTTCTACCGCAGGTGTGCTGAGCAGGAAAAAAAAAGTGACGAAAATTAGAAGATAAATATCATCTAATGGAGATGGATCTGATCGAGCTTGACGATACTGCAAATTGACAATTAGCCTCCATGGGAGTATGGATATTTATAGATATCAAAAGTACATAAATTGCTTTCCTACAAATTATGGAAAACCCATAATTAAAATCAAATCACAGTAAAAATTTCATCGGAACCAATTTATGACAAATTGCATAGTATTCACGTTATGAAAAATTCAATGGGATTCAAGTTATGAAAAATTACATAGGAATCAAGTTATGAAAATTTCATTGGAGTCAAATTATGAAAAATCTCCATTGAATCAAATGTGGAAAGTTTTGAAAGACTTCCTACGAAAAAAAATATATTTGATTCATGAATACTTCAAATCTTCTCTTTAAAAGTTCGACAAGTCAAGCATCCCGACAAACTTTAAAGTAGGGGGCATTTGTAGATAGAGCATCTTATTAAGGTTGAGCACATCTAAAGGGAAGGCAACAAATTCAGAATCTTTCGCTCTTTAGGAGCAAATTAAGTCTTTAATGAAAGCAATGGGGAAAAGGAGTTGCAGCATTCATGTTGCATCTGTTCAGCACTCAGGAAGCAACATATTGGTGAATACAAATATATAGTCAATATAGATTCTAACTCTGTTAGTCTAAATCGAAAAATGAACGCTTCGTTTTTGATTCACAGACTTGAGTAAGTTCCAGTCTTTCTATAAATTTTTTGATAATAATGATCAAGGAACATATATATGTATTTGCATGACCTTATTGTGTTTAATATAATTTTATAGGATAGTTTAATGGATATGAATTCATATGATACGTGAATTCAGTAACAATATCTTTCGTACTTTAAAATTTCCTAAGTTGTTACTTCATGACCATGAGCTAATTTTGTAATGATAATAATCTACTTGAGGCGGTTCACCCGCTTATCTAGTTTAATCATAATAAGAAAATCTTCTCCGTTTAAATTTATTATGTTTATAATAATTAATATTTAATATAATTGAAATAATAGTATAATAATTGAAGAAAAATGCTGAAGAGATGTTTTTATCTAAAGAGAAAAATAATATAATTAAAATAATAGTATAATAATTCAAGAAAAATGGTGAAGAGACGTTTTTGTCTAAAGCGAATTTTTTTAATGAAGGACAAAAAGTTCAAACAACATTATTAAGGACCTTCACACTTTGAATATAGTTTATGTGTGTGTGTATATATATATATTTAAAAATTA
>JAABOM020000096.1:14877038-14897019 GCA_011800125.2 Solanum clarkiae | reverse complement strand
ATTTTGATATGACGAAGACCTATATCACAGTTCACGACCCTAAAACTCAACTCTTCGGACGGAAGCGTATGCAAGACTCAACTGAACATCATCTTAACAGGCTATAGTCACGTAGTGAGACTCAGATACAAGAGTGTAGTGCTGGGAAAACAAACTGGAGCATACTGAATCCTCAAACTTTAACGTACTAGCCCTACATTAACACCAACACTGACTGCTCATCTAAAATAGAAGACTTAACTGACATCATGTAAATAGAAATACCATTCAAAAACACCATTGATATGAGAACAAACAGAAATGATCAAGGAAGACAGTTTACGACTTGTATTTCATCCAAATTTATCAAACTTAAAATGAACTAATACCATACTTAAAGCAAAAGTCAGAGACAGACAGATTCTTTGGCACATCATTATAAACTTGAAGTCATTATAAACTTGAAGTCAAGTTTAACCCAACAGATCATAGAGGAATTAAATGAGGTAAAGATCACAACTTGAGCCTCAAACCCAGAACAAGTGAGGGTGGAACCAAAACAACATGGACAGACAAGGAAGACTCAATTTACATGAGATTAGAACAAAACAAACCTGACACGCTTATAACTTAAAATCTAGACTCAAGCTCGGACAAACTTTATCTATTACTCAGGTTAACATTATTACAGTAGCAATCATAGCAACTCCAAGTTAAATTTCACATGACAGCGACAACAGCCCAAACACTCATCAGAACCAGGAACACTTTCAACACGAATATCATTATCCAACTCTCATTTGAACTATATGAGGAAACATAACAGCTCAATAGTCAAACAGGATCCCGAAACCAGAATCACTGGCACAAGACCAGACAGAGCGCACATTGTTCAAGAGAGAAAACGAGAAAACAAATAGCAATGTTACCTTTTGAAGAGCAGCAACTGGGACGTCGACGAGCTTGACGAAGCTTCGGCACCACCAAACTTTGTTCGAAACTTTTGACTCCGAAACTGTTAGGGTTTCTCAATCGACAAACGAGGTTTCAGCTACGATTTTAACAAGCTCTCTAAAAAAACGATTGAAAGTTGAAATTTGCTCTGGTTTTCCCAGATTAAGAACGACTTCAAAAGGTTTTTCTTTCTCTGTTTGACTAATTCCGGCTCTGTCTCACTAGTTTCAACGGCTAGGTTTTCCTCTTATTGTTCGCCGCCGTCTCCCCCTGTCCCTCGCTATCGATGACTGCTGTCTCTGGCCCCTTTTTGTTTTCGCTATTCCCCGTTTTTCTCCCTTTTTTCACTGCTGTCCTCCATCCTCTGTCCTGATTTTTCAAGAAGATGAACTAAATAGGGATCTTTGGGTTTTTCGTTGCATGGGGAAGAGGGGAAGGTGCGGGGAAAGGGAGAGAATTTTTGGGGAAATGGTGAAGATGCAGGGAAGGGGAAAGGGTAGGCGGCGTGGTTGGGGCTTGGGGAAATGGAGAAGAAGAAAGGGAAAGGGGGATGACGCGAGTGAGAGAAATGATGCAACGAGGAGAACGAAGGGAAAGGGAAAAGCGGCGGCTTAGGGTTTGGGATTAGGTTTTCTTGAAGAGGAAAAGAATGAGGGAGAAGAAAGGGGAGCGGGTAAGGGGTAAATTAGGAGCGCGTGTATACCATGCGCCCGGATTTGATTTTGATTTTTTTTTTAAATAATTGTCCAAAAATTATTTAAAAAATACAAATAAAGCTCAATGACTAATTTGACACCGTGGAGGGTAAAAATTGGGTGTCAACAGTGTCCTATTAATATTAAATTACTAATATTTAATATTTACGAAGGGGTAAAATAGTAATTTATTATAGTCTTATTGGGTTATCAATTTACCCAATAACCCATATAGGAAAAATCGATATCGAACCGATAACCCAATAAACTTTTTTCTAAAAATAATTAAAAATCTGATAACCTAATAATAATAAACCAATAACGTTTTTATCGGTCGATTCGATTTTTGCACACCCTAAGACAAAGACACCACTGAAAACATCTATTGGATTAACTTATAGGATATCCTAGTTAAAAGCTTCTTGTATAGATATAGTGCACTGTTGATTTGATTTCACTATTTGAACTGCACAGATGAGAGTTGACTCTAAGTCCAAAAGATCGAATTGATCAGTTTGTAAGAATATTTTTAGTTGAATAAAAATATTATCACTTGACCCAAAAAATATACATATATAAGTTATATATCTATATGTTGATTTGATTCGATTTTTTCTTATTCAGTACAAAATCAAACTTCGTCATTTCTTTTGTCGATTTGATTTGTGCAATGAAGAATTTCTATTCATTTTTTTTTTCATATAATGTGTTTGGTTTTAAAAAATAAAAAAGTATCGTATATGAATTCTTTTTCCGATTTCTTTTTTGCCCAAAGGTTTTTCTCAAATAACAAAGCCTCGCTCCCACCGGTCAAAAGTTCCGAGCGAGACACACCTCCGGCTCCAGCTCCAGCTCCGGCTCGAAAGTGGATCGTTACTTCGGCTTGAAAATTAGAATCGCCTTTTCCTCCGATTCGTTGCTTGCTGCCAGTAAGCACCGGGGGCGCATCACGCACCTGGCCCTATTAATCTTCCTTTTTCATCCATTGTAACAAGAGAAAAATGGCTGATGTTTGGGCATGGCTTCTCTTCTTCTTCATTCTCATCGCTCTCCTTGTCATGGTTGTTTTTCAGGTCTATCTCCCAAATCCTACTCTTCTCACTCTGTTTTTTTAACCTCGAAATTATCGTATATTGCTATTTAGAGAAACCACTCAGTTTCTTCAAAATTAGGGGTTTAATTAAGTTCAGTCTTAGATTAATTTGATAATGCAAAAGTAAGAGTCGTATTGCATTAGTTTTTTTTTTTCGTTAGTTGATGTGATTTCGCATTCTAGTGAGGAGATATATTATTGGCAAATGTTGATTGGAAATTGTTTTAGGTTTTTGAACTATCATGTTGGTTTTAGCTGTAAAAAGCACCTAAAAGATGTAAGCTTCTGAGGTACTCCTTAGTTTCGGTTTATTTTAGTCCGTTCAAAACTAAATGTCACTTTTTTTTGGGCAACACTTTGATTTCAACCCTTTACATGATCAAAGGATATTTTGGTATCTTTTCGTATTTAAATTTAAGACCTCAAGATTCAAATGTATTTTTACTTTCTGAAACTCCCTGCAAAGTCAAAACATGACAATGAATTAAAACGGAGGGAGTAATGATTTGTGAAATCCCTCCACTTGGATTCTCTTCAAGTTTCGAGTTCTTGTTTAGGATTCTCGTATATGAACTTTGAAAGGGAACTTTGATGCAAATTCAAATTGACAAGGAGTAGTGAGAACATAATAAACGTCCAGAGGACAGAACAAAATCTTTTGGCTTTAAATTAGTTGTAAGCTTTCATCCTAGGGATTATACTGAATTTAAGCTGGATACAGCTTCTTGAAGAGTTCAGAGAATGAGGATTCTGGTCTTGTTCAACTATCTCCTAGTTGAAGTACAATTGGTTGTAATGGAGTTTCAGGAGAAAAATTTTACATCCTCTTAATTTTTTGTTTCCTTCTAAAGACATCCTATATACACACGCACACACATATACTGATACATTTACATTTGGGTTTATATCAATTTGTAAGAACAGACATATTTGTTAGGTAGCTTCTATTAAGTTTGGCAGTACAAATCTGTATCTTCTGTTGAATATGGCATGCAGAAAACTTCAGTGAATTTGTATCTTTTTCTTTCTAAGATGAAGAAGTCTGACATTTGAAATGCGTTACAGCTGATGTGCTTATCAGATCTGGAGTTTGATTATATCAATCCATATGACTCTGCATCTCGTATAAATGGAGTTGTTTTACCTGAGTTCATCACACAAGGAGTTTTGTGCTTGCTCTATCTGATAACAGGGCATTGGGTCATGGCGCTTCTCTGTGTTCCATATATGTACTACAATTACAGATTGTAAGTTTCTGCTCGTCTTTTTGCTCCATGGCTGAACTGCTGATGAAATTAAGTTTTGGTCTGATTCAGATTATCTTATCCGTGGATTACTGCACTAAATTAAACACTGCTGAGGTAGCACATTAGTTGTTATAGCATGCTGATGAGATCTCAAATATGTGTAGAAATGAGATTTGATTTTGTTCCTCCATTAAGCACATCTACTGTGATATTCAGGAACATTTGCTTCTAATTCCCTTTATAAAGAACATTTACATAGACTAAGCACTTATACAATTTATTTTCTTAACATTGATAGTTTTCCTGGGATTTTTAATTGTCAATACTCTGTTAAATAGAAATCTGGTCTATGTTTCTTTGCAGTAGTTAAATTTGGTTTATACACTTCATGAGCAGTATTAAATTGTCCAGAAGAGATTTCTTTTTCCATTTTTTTCAGCTTGGCATTCTACTTGTCTATCGTCGTTTAGAATTGTGGCAAACCCATAATAAATAATTTAAATTGTCATATCACACAATTCAATATGGTATAAAAGTTGGTGGAGTTCTTGAACTCGAGTCTCATCGCCACCTATCAATCAAAAAAATTTCACATGCTTGCTGCTAACCTAAATAATTAAAAAAATTATTTCCAATTTAGTTATTTATGCTTAATAGATGATGAAGAAGTAACATATAGATTTACAATGAGATGACAAAATAGAGGAGCATTACAGGTTGGTGTGTCATAGTCTGATCGATGAGTACCTATGAAAGTAAAAAATTGGTTCTATAAATAGCGGTGAAGTCTCTCAATGGTAAATGGGAATGAATAATTTGCCTATAATGTGCAACGTAACAAGAGTGATAAAAAAATCAGAATGTTAAAGATGGATGTGTTGTTGGGAAAGAGTGATAAAATTAGAACATTCGACAGAGAGATCAGTAGCGCATAGAGGTAAAAAGACTAGAAGGTTGCCTGAAATTTTTTGGCTATATCCTACATAAACCTCCGAATCTGCCATTGCGCTATGATGATTGGTGATTTAAGGGATGGATAGTTCTACAATGAGTAAAATCACAGAGAGAGGATGTCAAAGACCTACAATCTCTTTTTCTTGATCAAGTAAGAAATTTTATCGATAGCATGGGTACAAAAGAGGTTTGTATACATGAAGTATATGGAAAGAATAAAAGAACCTACAAAAAGATATGGTTCATCCGAAAATGCCCGATCTTCTATACATAAAGGAACTGTAAGGGTACACCTAAAAGAAATGAGAGACATAGTTTATCTCTATATCTTCAAAAGCTCTCCTATCTTTTTCCTCCAAATGACCCACATAAGAGCTAACGAGGCAACATTCCATGCCCTGTCTCTTCTCTTTCCTCTGCTGCAAATTTCAACTGAGCATTAACTCTTTCATAGTGCCTGGTGTAACCCAGGATATACCAACAAACACAAGATTTCCCACCATACCTTGAGGCTACCATGCAATCAATGAGGAGACGGTCAACATCTTTCTTCATCCAATCCCTTGCACACAAAACACCAATGTATGTAATGTTCCTCAAATTTTTGGCACGTTAATAATGGTTAGAATCACCTCTCTTGTTGCACACCAAGTGAAGATACACACTTTTTCTCAGAACCTTTGGAGTCCAAATCAATGTATGTGGAAATGCAACCCAAAGATTCTCATAAAACGACTTCACTGAAAAATTTCATTGTTCCCCGCTCCCACCTCCATCACCATGATTATCCAATGATATTTCTTTGTTTATGAAACATCTCGACTAGATTCTGGAATTCCATCACTTCCCAATCTTGCAAGTTCCTCCAAAAACACAAATCACAAAAAATTTCTCCATCTTGTATCCTCTGCACTTGTTGGACTGTCATTTTCTATGGCATGAGATTCTGTAGATGTTAGGAAAAGTAAGCCTCAAAATGTTATCCCCATACCATTGGTGACCTCAAAATCTTATCTTTTTCTCATTCCCTACCTGAAAAGACATATGACTGCTAAATGCTTCCCATCTCCAACCTGCTATCACTTGAAATTAGTAAGAACTTGCTTGGAATAAAATATGATGAAAATGAAGGATTTATTGTTAGATTTATCTTTCTGAAGCGGCTTTAGCTATTTGATGTAAGACATTGTGTAGAGTTGGTCTGCTCGGTGGAGTCAAGGCACGGAGTGCTGGTCCTCCCCACCAAGAATTTGGGGCTTGGAATTTATATATCTTACAGAAATAGGGTATATCAGCAATTATTATTTAGTCATTGTTGGCATACTTACATTAGGTCAGGCTTTTGCTAGAAGTCATGACTTAGGGCCAGTTTGGATTGGCTTTTAATTTATGACTTATAAGCCAAAAGCTATAAGTTAGGATTTTTAACTGATGATTTTTGGCTTATTTTTGTTATTTTGGCTTAAAATAAGTGCTTATATAAGCACTTAATTAGTTAATTTTACCCAAACACTTGAAAAGTGATCAAAAGCTATTTTGGCTTAGAAGTACCAAAAATAAGCCAATCCAAGGAACTTAGAGAACTCGTTCTAGAAAAGCCATATTGTGTTACAAAATTATTGAGTATTGTAATGAAATGGTTGCAGACAAAACAGATAGAGAGAAGTCTACTGAGCCGAGTTGTTTGTTGTTTGAAAATGGAGGTTTTTACTGATACCTTTATAGATGAAACTAGTAAGTTTTCATGTTCTTGGCTGATTTTGTTAAATAAATCTTTTGTTCATTTATCTATCCCTCTTGTAAAAAAAAAAAAGGGTTTCCTGTTGAACCTTTAACCAGACCAAAGAAATGGTAGAATTACTTAAAATATTGCTAGGATCTTTTATTGTAGTTCATTGATGACATGAAGTCCAGGGGCATTTTGCTATGTGAAACTAAAGGAAAGACTATATTAAAGTTCTGTTAGGGTGGACAAAAAATTCTTATCTCAATGTTTGGTAGAACAATGGAAATCCACTGAAAAGCGAATACTTATTTGCAAAATGCTAATGTAGATATAACCAGTACTAAGTGGTTAAAGGATCTACATTACATCCTAGCTGAAACTGAAGCAGTTCTTTTTTATCTTTCCACTACCCTCTCTTCAAATGCATTCAAAGTGCCTCCTATACCTGTATTCATTGATTTTATTTAAGGGAACTTATTAGTGCTTGATTCAGTGATTGAGATTTAATTAGATATCGAACATCTCTAATGTTACTGATGGGTTTCATCAAACAAAAATTTCTTATGTTTGCTTCATGCTATAGGTACACGAGAAGGCAGCATCTTGTTGATGTAACAGAGATTTTTAATCAGCTTAATTGGGAAAAGAAACAAAGGCTTTTCAAACTAGGCTATATCATCCTTCTCCTCTTCATATCATTATTTTGGTAAGAAATTAAATAATGCTTCGTATCCAAATTTCTCTATCTTAAGATTAGACTTACGGTACAAAAACAGGCATCCCTTTTTGTTCTTTTTATTTTGGCTAAAAAGCCAATTTGTTAGAGAAGTTCTCATAAGTAAGACACTTCTTGACGACAACTCTATTTCTACAGGTTGATTTACAGTGCCTTGGAAGATGATGAAGAGTCTCTATAGGTTGCGGTGCCCAGCCAAATGCTGCATTTGCTCATATATGCTGGCTTGTTCTAAATCATTATTCTTGAAAGTTGAGAGTTTAGAAATAGCAGATCTGATTGCAGATTTGAAGCTCTCCTGTCCCCTTCCCTATCCAATTTTCGAGCAACTGCAGGTTTTCGGGTTCTATATATGTACTGCAGGGTGTGATTTTGAGTGACATGTTCACCAAAGTAAAATCCCACTATGCTGTATTGAACATGGTCTTCTGTAAGCTTTTGCTATCCATTTGTTTTGCAACGACATTGCTAATTCAGGGTGCAAGCTCTTTTTCTTTATCCCTGTTGTATTTCGTCTCGTGATGTTGAACAAATGACAAGTAAAAACTGATGGAATTGCAATATAAGTTGTTCTTTAGATAAATGCAAAAAACTGTGAAGATGAGAGTTTTAATGAAGTGATGGGTAATAAACAGAACAAGTGTTGGTGTAATAGGTTATCAACATGTTTTGAAATTGATATGGAACGGTTACTTTAATGATTTCATTGAACATTACTCCTCTGGTGTCCTACTTTGAGCATATACCCTAGAATCGTTGTTAGTTCCAAGCGAATTCTTGACCGAAAGACTTAATGAAACATGAGCATTTCAAATCAAACTGAGTTTGAAAACAACCATCAATATAATGAATAATAAGGTTTTAAAACATCTGAATATGAAGACTAACCTGTCTATGAAATCTCTACTAAATTGATATAGATGCCAGAACAGAACCACGACTACTTGGCTAATAAACGAATGTCTAATAACTGAAATGCATTAATAAATGGAGTCTTCCAAAAAGCAAGGAGATCTATCAAAGGTTAAAATGATTGCCTCATCTGAACCAACGACATAATCTATCCTATGCAGTTTATAGGGTTTGTGCAGTCTTGTTTTTTCCTTATCCATATCGATGCTCAATACTACTCCCAAACATGCATTTATGCTCAATGTTGAATCTGCAAGGGGAAAACTGAAACTTTAAGCATATGCTCGATACTGCTTCTTGAAAAACTTCTTCCTAAAACTGTTCATATTTTCCTTTAAAACTAGTCATGCTTTTTCTATGAAAATAGTACTTTTGGAATGCTTATGTTCTCGTAAAACGATAACTTGAGTTCACTTTGATTTTGAAAATAATACATGATGAAAATTAAGCAAAAACCTTCAACAATCCTTAGCTAATTGGGGTTCATGTGATCGAATAAACATGATCAATAGTCAAGAACCCACATGTAAGAAGAATCACAATATACATGGTAAGAATCAGAATTCAAAGAAAAAGTGATCAAGAACAATTCGAAAATTTCATGAAACTTGAATAAAAGCCTAAGATTTAATTTTACTAACTGAATTTTAGATGTAAAATCCGTAAAACTCAAGTACGGATCTCAATCTCAAAACTCGAATTCATGAACTCATCTATGATCCATGGTTACTTTTAAGAACCATAGATGGTGTCAGTAAAATCAAGTTTTCTACATACTTGAACTATTTTTTCAAGCTGTCTTGATCTGTGTTAGAGTTTTGGAGAGTTACATCTAATTTTAATTTATTTAAAAAGTAATTTTTTAAAATAAACTTTTGTTAAATACGAAACATTTATGTCACTATAAAATTTTTGAAACTTGTAATATTAGATATGCAATAACACTTATGTTTTTATAGAACTTTACATGAAAGATATAAAATTAGTTATTCTCAAATTTATGACAGTTAAAAAGAAAAACATGTCAACATAATTCGAAATAAATAAATTATCTATTTAATTTTATAGATTGTGTGTCATACGCACCTTCCTCGTTTTAGGCATTTAGGCATAAGAATTGTCTATTTGCCTTGATGGCTATGCCTTCATTTGAGGATATTTCGGCATTTGGACATTATCGGAGTAATTTTACAAATGATCACTTAACTTTTACTTTATTACATTAAAATATTAGATTATTGATTATAAGTAAACAAATCACTTAGCATTAAATTATTATTTTATAATCAAAAAACACTTTACTTTGTCTAAATATTAATATTTGAGATGTTCTTGCTAATGCTTTTATTTTTGTTGGTAAAAATTTGAAGTATATTATTTATCAAAGTGAAACTCGATCAATAGACAGAAAAAAAAGAGGGAGGAAAGGGAGCGGGGTGCTGGGGAATATTTTACACAAAAACAATCCAATGTTTCCGATAAGTCTATTCTCAACTTGGACTATATATCCAAAAAGATCCAGTCTCATCCATTCCACATGCTGCCTACCCCAGCAGTAACCGACACAGACGCCTAACACTACCTACTTCTCCCTCAAGGTGTAACCAGCTTCTCAAGCCATTGCTTATCTATCCAAGATCCTCATTTTGGACTTGTTCCCATTCATAACTTTTTATATTTCTCTCTGTTTAACAACAACAACAAAAAAAAAAAAAAAAAAACTGATTTGACTTGACATAAAGTTTAAGAAAATGAATAGTCTTTCAATTTTGTGATTCTAAATTAAAGTTATGTCAAATGTATCAAAGTATTCTTTAATCTTGTGCCTTTAAACATATCACATGAAAAACTGAAATTAAAATGTTGTCAAAAGGGAAAAAGGTCATTCCTTTTTGAACAAACTAAAAGGAAAAAAAGGTTATTCTTTTTTAAACAAAATAAGGACCAAAACAATCTCACATTCTCCTTTTCCCTGCATACATTCCATAACAGCTTGGAGATTGTTGCCTTATTCCATAACTCTATGTTCTTGACATAGTTTGTTCCATGCACTTTCCTAGACTTTTTAACATCAATCCATAAAAATCTTCTACATATAGTTTCAATGAACTTAACTATCTTCTTTGGCAGTAAAAAATCTTCTACAATATGAAGGAAACAGGAAGGTTTTGGAAATGACTAAACTAGAACAATCTAATTCTTCATACTGTTAATTTCGGCAAACATTATGTAGCGTCATGTTTGACTATAGTTGCTCCTGCAAGATTATTAATAGGACCAGAATATCATCTCAAGCTAAAAAGAAAATGTTTCCACTTCCCAGATCTTTCTTTATTTCTCTAAATACTTCATCTCCAGTCAAACATCGTTACATAAAGTAAGACAGGGAGTAGTCTACAATGTCTCATTTGCTACTCTCATATGAGCCTGGGCAATTTTTATTTTTTTTAATAACAAGGGGAACTCGTATAGCCGCTACCTTTTTTGAATGTGCACAGGGCAAAAGCCCTGCTCCAATGCAATAGCTTGCAAACTACATAAGAGAGGTAACCTGCACTAGGCGAGCTAGACCCAGAAGGCAAACCCTTTGCTTTCACTGGCAAAGGTTTTAAACTTGAGACCTCCAACATGGAAGTCTCAAGCCCAAACCAGCACGCCACCCCGAAGGGCATGAGTAGGGGCAAATTTAAGGCCAATGGAGCACGTGAACCTTGTCTCTCAGTACTTCTAGGTATTTTATGAATATGTCAGTATAAAATTATCTGTTGGCACTTCAAGAAGGCTAAATAGCACACTTTGTTAAATGATGAGTTATTTACATTAGGGACTCGGATCAATTCCCATCTGATGCATTTTAAACCTTCTTTTTTTCAGTGGTCCACCCATGTTCTACAAATCCTAGATTCATCTCTATATGTGGGCACTTTTCCCTTGTATCTGCATTCTATGAATGTGTAATCCCAATACTATGATAAAAGCGTAAGTAATGCCCAAAGACTTGCCGTGAAGGTAACAAATACAAGTCACAAGTTTCAAAAACCAACGATCAAATATTTTTTGTCCCAAAGAAGACTGCAGCAGTTCACATGCATTGCCATGTGAAGAAAGAAAATCTTTACAACAAATGGAAATTATACTTTCCGGGGCTATTGTACATCCACAGTCTAATACTAAACACCAGATGGGATGGCAAAGGAAATACTTTCAAGAAATGTAGTATAGATTACTAGAAAGACCTTATTGGATATGAATCAATAGGAAGCAAATGATATGCAGTTCACGTCTTCTCATGCTAATTTCCAGGAGAAAAGCAGCCCACAGTGATCTGATTCATACCAACAGAGAATTATGTCAAAACTATTTTAACTGAAAAACCACTGTGTTTGGAAGTAAGTTCAATAATATGTTCACAAGAATAATACATCCATTTGTTGTTAAGAACAAAGTGATTCCTATTGCATAAAAGCACACTGAATGAAGGAGAATCAGTACCTCCGCAGGACTGGCAGCTACCAATAGACCAGCAACTCGACCACCAATGACACATCTATCGGGGCTTAATAGACTGACACTCATTCCACCATATAAGCTTCTTATTCCTCCGGTCTCAGAACGCTTAAATGATCCAGTTAAAGAAAGTATCTCATACCGGCCCTATAGGAAGAATGGAAGAGCAAGTTTATATGCAAACGTCAACCAAAGACAATAAACTGAGATAGAAATCACAGTTTCTCTATAATGCCTATCATAAACTGATAGGAGGGAATCGGATGATTATACATACATAATACATTATTTATAAAAATAATTTTAAAGATTTTATATATATTTTCATCAAATTTTATTTTTCAATCTATTATGAAAGCATAAATACTCAAGACGAGAATATTTATTGATTTCATGTACATGAATGTCTATGACAATTCTTGGTAGGACTAAAAATGTCACTATTTCTTTCTTCCAGGCTAAAATGATGGATTTTGAAACTTTATTCACAGTAAATTTTGTGATTGAAAGTTCTATTATATCAGTCATTCTAACTACTTTTCGTTTTGAATGGATTGTTGTCAATTTTATTTTCATATTGAATGTATCATTACTTCTATTTTTGTATATGATTAATGATCGAACCAAACCGATAAATATATATTATAATTGGCTTGGTCTGATTTTGAAAATTGAAAAACTGATTAAGTTGGTTTGACTTTGATTTTGACCATTAATTGACCCAAACCAACCGATGAACACCCCTATTTAAGTAATTACTGAGGGTGAATATTTCATCTATGCATCAATAACTTTTCCTGACCCCTAATTACCAGAATTGCAGAGTACTACATCATTTGATGTTGAGGCCAAAGGATCAACTGAGCGTTGGTAAACACAAATTTGAGAGAGAAAAATTTCTTCTATTACTTACAAGAATAAATTACAAAAACAACTCTCAACCTCACACAATACACTCTTTCTTGGTGTTCTTGGTGATTACACTCTTCTTGATGATGCTAAATGAAGGAGCTCAGCAGCTCCTTTTATAGGGGAAATTCCACCCCCATTGATGTCATTGATGACATCACAAGGCAGCCATTGTTGACATTGAATGTTCAACAATGGCAGCTTCAAGATCTTGACCAAGATATGGTCCAAGATGGAGGCTGCTATCTTCAACAATGGTGACTAGCAGCCATTGTTGATTTCCTTTATGGGCTGGATTTCTTCATTTGATAGGCCAGAAAAGAACATCATATAATGGAGCCTCGCATAGAGGCAATTAGTAAATGTTTATAGCTCTTCAAAAGGATGTTTTGGTACAACATAAATAAGAAAATTAACCATAACAAGAGCAAGGTGATAAGATGCAGTACCTCAAATGTCAAATTACTATCAGAAGTATCTGGTAGACGAAATGTGACATGAGATATTACACCAGTTGCTGAGAAAATACATACTGATCGAGACCCTTGTTGAGAGAACGATAAAACCTTCTAGCTAACATCCTAAAGAATTCATCAAAATATGAGCAATTTGTTATTGAGATGTCATGGCAAATAGCCAAATAGCAGTTCACCCGTTTTTATACTGGTGGCTGGTTGGGGGCTTTACATTATATTGTCAAGGCAAAAACATACATGAACTACCATTTCCAGGGTATTAAAACTTTTCTTAGCACCCTCAATCATCAAGTTTGTTTCTTACAAGAATCCATTAAATGTGACGATTTGGAGAAAGAAATAAGAAATATGGTATAACTAGAAAAGAGATGAATCATATAACTGGAAAAGAGATGCATCATATAAAACTTAAAGAAAGATGAGAAGGGGGTTGTACATGCAACTCATATCATGCTAAAAAGAACTTTCACAGGTACGAGCTTTTTTGACAAGGCTCCAAGAGATATTAGATACAACTAATAATTTACCTCTCCAGTATTAACAGTGATAATATGATACCACGACTCGAGCTAGAAATCATTTGACCTGCATAAAAGACAGTATTAGTAATGTACAGTGTTTTGGACAGCGAAAGGCGACAAGGTTCTGCCTCTTAAGGCGCCATTTTACGTCAAAATCTTAAAATATTTAATTGCATGCATAAATATCCAAAATTTCAATAGAAATAACATATATTAACAAATATTTCAATCCAAAAAGACAAAAACTAATAATAGATAACAAGATCTATTTCAATCCAAAAAGTCAAAAACTAATGATAGATAGTTTTGATCAGCCGCCGTTGAAATCATACTATTTATAGACAAATTAATATATATAAATTAGTATATAACATAATTATATTAATAAAGAAGGATTACAAATTCTTTCAGAAACTGAGTTTCAGAGGCTCAGTTTCAGACTTTCAGTTGCTCTGTATTAATAAACTGAGTTACCTTGCCGGAATAGAGAAAATATGAAAGAACTAAGAAGAAGAAGAGAAGAACTGAAGAAGAAGGAAGGAAAAAAAAAAAGCTACAGCGAAAAGTTGTGCAAGTCGCTGAAAAAAAGGAAGAGAAGAACTGAAGAAGAAGAAGAAAGATTACTTACTTGGAGAAGAAGTAAAGTGGAGAACCGAATGGAGAAGCCGAGAAGCAAAGAGGAGAACCTAAAGTCCTACTGTTATAGAGCCGCAGTGGAGAAAGAAGTGAAGAAAATAAGCCGGGCAGGTCTTCTTTTTTCCAAATAAAGCGTTTTTTATTATTAGTAGGATATTTTTTAAATTAAAATCAAGAGGTGACGCCTTAGGCGCTTCGCCTCGTCGCCTCTCGCCTTAAGAGCGCCTCTCATCGCCTTTCATATTAAAAGGTGACATACCATCGCCTCACCTGAGAGCCTTTTACAACACGGGTAATGTAAAATTAAACTGCAAATATACCAACATTCAACTGATAGAACCATTCAAACGACGCAATTATCAGGGGCGCGCTCTACCACTGAGCTAATAGCCTGTCGTGCGAGCCTCCCACTGGGGGCCCGCTATGCCAAAAGCGAGAGAAACCCCATCTCTCTCTTTCCTTTTTTCGCCCCCATGTCGCCACACAGGGGGAACATAGGGACGTAAAAAAGTAAAACTATGCTCACGACTATTTTAGAATATTATCTACAAAAGTCTGCCACAGACAAAAAAGGAAAATAAGAAAGAAACAAGCAAATTCAAATACACCTTCAAATTAATCAGGTGTGATAGTACTGTAAAAGAAAATCAAATAATCCCAATAATTTTTGAAATATGTTACTATATAAAAATCCTTCTCTCCCACTGCCACCCTTGAAACAAATAAGAAGAATAATCGATGGAAAATATTACATATTAATACACACCCATTTCTATTATGAAGTGTGATAAAGAAAAAAATAACATCTAGTGAAGGAGTCATCCTTAGATAGGAGTTAGGTCACCTAAAATTGTGAAAAATCTAAATTATTGTACCAAAATCAAAACCCTGTACAATTAACCAAGAAATAAAAAAAGAATCTATATATATTCTACTGGACCCCAATGTGGAGTATATAAATCATATTATTTAAGTTTTCCATGCATATACTTGATTCTTATGATAAAATATGATAGAATTAAGTTATTAACTCAAATAAGGGATCAAAACTCATAAGAAATATTTCTAAATCTCTTGAAATAAGCACCTTATTGATATTCTTATCAGAACTATGTGATGTGTTACTGCTCTGTAAAAAGTATTCAGCTAACTTAAAATGTCAATTAATCTGGTCTTTTTCTTGTGAAAGCAAAAAATAAAATAAAAATACAGTGGCCATTAATTGGATGATTACCTAAGCACCGGAACAAGTCAGGTAAACTGGAATGCTAGCTAAAATCATAGTATGTGAGAGACATGTAATGGATGCCCTGTTAAACTTGAGCTCTTTGATTGATCAATATGTTAACACATGAAGAATAATACTTTTGCCCAACCCTATTCCATAGATGGAGTGGGAATGGACTTGTCTCTTTATCCTACTCCTTTTCAAATACTAGATTTTGGGTCAACGGAAAAGTTTCATGTGTCGGCATTGAGCCCTTACCACTAAACCAAAACCTTGGACGCTATGCAAATAGAAATTTTGACAACTTACATTTTTGTATTCATCTCGATAAAATTAATTCTAGTGTAATCAATCAACAGATTAGATGACTAGATAAGTGTTTGTCAAAACACTAAGCCTGCGACAAGCTGGACAATGCATAAATAGAGAATCTCACTAGAATTGATGGATGGATACAAGATAGAAAATTGAGTTGGATCTGCATGACTTAAGGCCATTCTACTACTCTACTGATCTCCTTGTCATTCACAGCCATTCTAAAAATCAGGTCCCTCCCTTGAGGGCTCCATACCTGTACCATTGTGGCCAACTGTCCTACACTCAGAATAAATAAGTCAGGGAATAAGGTTTTCAGGTTCCTATCCCCTATCCGTTCTTCATACCAGAAACTAGTTTTTACACCATCTCCAATTTTGAATGATATATTGGAGGAGAAAGGACGTCGTAGTCTTCTAATAGTTTTTCGTACAGAACATCCAAAAACACCATTTACTTCCTCAGTGATCCAATTACTTTGAAGACCACATTTTAGAGAGATGAATCTTCTCCATAATGTCGTATCTTCATTATAGAACCTCCACAGCCACTTCTTCAATAAATTGGCATTCTGTATGTTCAGTTTTTGACTCCCATATCCCCTTGATGTTTGCTTAAGAGTCACCTCATTCCCATTTAACTAGATTATACCTAATCTTCTCTTTGTTCCCCTGCCATAGGAAGACTCTCCTTAGCTTGTTGATTTTCTTCTCTATGCTTCTTGAAATTGGAAATAAACTCATTATGTAAGTTGGAAGGGCATCCATTACTGATTTTATAAGAGTTAATCTGCCCCCCAATATAGGTATTGGCTCTTTCATCTTGTCAACTTTCTCTCACTTTTTTCCAGCACTTCACTCTATGCTTCCAACTCTTTATTTTTTGCACCAAGAGGCATTACTCTATGCTTCCAACTCTTTATTTTTTGCACCAAGAGGCACCTGAGGATATTTAGTTGGTAGAGAGGCCATTTGGGAACCTAAGCTCTTAGCAAGTAGCTGCATATTGGTAACCTGGTTAACTGGATATAGACAGCTCTTATGCCAATTAACATGAAGTCCTGAGATGTCCTCAAAAATGGTTAGGATGGCCCTCAAGTGCCTGATTTGAGTTACTTCAGTTCCACAGTATACCAAAAAATCATCTGATTTCCCTGTCAAAACTCGCAAAAAAGCCTTCTATCCACCCATTTTCACTTGGTTTCCTGATCATAGAGTTAAAGCCTTCCATTGCTAAGATAAACAAAAAAGATGACACTAGGTCACCTTGCCTCAGACCTCTTTGTGATTAAAAAAAACCTTTTGGACTACCATTGATGATAAGAGAGAACTTCACAGTAGATATACATTTTTTGATCTAGTTGATCCATTTGTTCCCAATGCCCATATAACATTTTTAGGAGGAATGACCAATTGACATGATCGTAAGCCTTCTCAATGCCAAGTTTGCATAAAACTCCAGATAGGTTCTGCTTCACCTTACTGTCCACAAATTTATTGGCCAAGAATGTTGCATCCATTATCAGTCTACCTTTCAAGAATGACATTTGGTTTTCATCTACAAATTCTCCCATGACTGGCTTTAATCATTCTGTAAGGAGTTTGGCTATGATTTTGTACTCCACAATCAGACTTATTGGTCTAAAATCCTTCGGTTCTTCTACTCCATATTTTTTGGGGATTAGTGTTATAAAAGTGGCATTATAATTTCTCAATCACTTCATTCTGATGGAAATTTTGTATAGTTTGCATCAAATCTTTCTTCAAGGTTGCCCAACAAACCTTGAAGAAACTCATATTATAGCCATCAGGCCCAGGGGCCTTTTCGTCTTCACATTGTTTGATAATATTTAGCCATTCATCTTTAGTTAATGGCCTTTGCAGCCACTGTTGCTCCTCCCGAGAGATTCTTGGAGAGTCAACATACTCAAAAGAGGGCCTCCACATTTCAGATTCAGTATAGAGTTTCTTGTAAAACTCAATCATACCAACCTTGATAGCATTTGGCTCCTTGACCTCCTCCCCATTGATTATCAACCGGTCAATGTTATAGTATCTCTTATGAGATATTTCTATTCTTTGGAAAAACCTTGTGTTGTTATCCCCCCTTTTCAGCCAGAGAAATCTGGACTTTTACCTCTACCTTGATTCCTCATTTTTTTCCAACTCCACCAGCATTATTGCACTCACTAGTAGTTCATCTTCTGATAGTTCCAGTATTTTGTGTTGAATCAATTTCAACTAATTCATTCAGAAGACTACTCTTCCTGTTACATAATTCCCCACACACTGATTTGCTCCATGCTTTGGGTTTGTGCTTCAACATCTTCAGCTTCATACTGAGATTATAATTTGGGCAGCCCATCACTTCAAATTCATTCCACCATCTATGAACAAGCCCCACAAAGCTGTCAACTTCGAGCCATCAGTTCTCAAACTTACAATATGACTTTCTCTGGTCCTAGTCTCCACATTGTGACTCTGGGCATGATCACTTGTCTATTATTCCTAAAAGCTTCCTCCCATCCCATCGAGTATAAAAAACTTCAAGTCTAGCCGCACTGTGGTGATTAGCACCTCCAAACCAAGTGAACATCCCTCTTGTTAGATGAGAGTCATGAAGTCCATCTCTTTAATCCAGCTTAAAAAATCAATCATCACATCCCTGATATGATTGCATCCTCTCCTCTCTGTCATAACTCTAAACAGTGTTGAAGTCACCACTAGTTACCCAGCGTCCCCCTTATAGCACTTTGACTACAGCCATATCTTCCCAACAAACCAAATTTCTCACTCCTGGTGCGAGAAGCGTACACATCAGTGAGGGACCAACTAAAGCACTCTGTACTACATCAAATCTGTAGGTAATTGAGTACTATCCTATTTCTACCAAACTCGTCGTCCAAACTCCACAATCCCATATGATTACGATTCCACATCTCATCCATCTACTAGACCACAACTGTTTAGCTA
Organism: Solanum clarkiae; assembly: GCA_011800125.2. NCBI lineage: Eukaryota > Viridiplantae > Streptophyta > Magnoliopsida > Solanales > Solanaceae > Solanum > Solanum clarkiae. The sequence goes on along the minus strand of JAABOM020000096.1, from coordinate 14,878,159 downwards.
TGTTTTCCACCCCCCTGCTCACCTTTGTTTCTTGACAACAACAGATATTTGACTTCCACTTTAGCAATGAACTCTTAACAATATTCATGGTGGACATATTGGTAAGCTCCCTTACATTCCATGAGAGTAACTTTATCTTCATTTAAAAATCAAGTTGAGAACTCTCTCCCTTGTTCTGGACCCCTCTATTTCCTGATTTAAACTAGATTGCAGATTTCTTAATTCATTCTTCCCAATCCCCTAATGTCTAGATGTGGTATTTGTTCCTTCTGTTGTGTTGTTCTCCAAGGCTGCACTTCTTTCATCAATAGGGTAAGAGTCTCTTCCTTGAAACCTTCAAAAGCAACTCCATAGCTGGCGGAATGTGGGAATTGACCCTATTAGAAGCCTCTATCTCCTCTCCATTAGAGTTTTTGAGAATATTCGAAGCTACCAATTCAACATCATGAATTTGTTGGATTTGCATATTACGTTGGTCGCAACTAACGTCTGACTCCATTGAACAATTTCCTTTCTCCTGCCATTGAACACTCTTGTCTTCGTCACTCGTATTATGTATAGATATCTGTTGATACGTGTCAAATTTTTCCCCCATGTCTTCTTTGAAGAGGATTCGTTCTCTGTAGAAATTACTCTTTGTTGAAGCTTCGATGAAGACTCCCAGTGGTTAAAAGTTTCCAAGAACTTAGTTGCCAACAGTTAAATTCTACTCAGATCATTATTAAAAGGCATGTGCCAGACATATGTCACTTTTTTATTTTAGGCTTATTCACCCAAAGTTGTGTTTGGGCTTTGGTTGCCAATAAAGCCCAATTTTGTGGTACAAGTCCCAAAGTGGCTGGACAGTTTTTCTTGCTTCTACAGAAACTTTTGGTCTATCGTGTTAAAATTATCATCTCCTACTTTCTCTAATTATCTAGAAGTATCTTGTAAAATATATAGTCTAAAAATATTTTTGTAGAACATTGTAGAAGAGTATAGAATGGTATGGAAGGATATAGAAGAATATAGTGGGGTATGGAAGGATATAGAAGAGTATGGAAAGATATGGAAGGATATAGAAGGGTATGGAAGGATATGGAAGGGTGTGGAGATTCCTAAGAGATATGTGGAGTATTCTA
>JAABOM020000096.1:14770535-14794837 GCA_011800125.2 Solanum clarkiae | reverse complement strand
AGGGAATAGGGTAGGGGCGCGTGTAGTCACGCGCCCGCTTTAATTAAAAATATTTTTTTTTTAAATGAAAATTGTTTGGAAAATTGTTAAAATATAAATAAAGTTCCCGTGAATAATTTGACACTGTGGAGGGTAAAAATTGGGTGTCAACAAGAAAGAAATGAATAATAAATATTATAAAATAAAATATAATTTTAGAAAAAATTAGAATAATAAAAATAAAAGAATATAAAATAATGAAAAAAAAAACAAATTAACATGAAAATATAAAAATAAAAGTAAAACAAAAAAATTAAAAAGTAATCAGCATGTAATTACACCATGTAATTACCTGCAATTCATAGCCTCCCCCTATGAATTGGAAAGTGTGATTACACTCAGTCATTACACTCAATTACCTGCTGACCATATAATTACATGTCCAACCAAATAGGCCAGACAGTGTAATTACACCCAATCTCACCAAATTCAGTTACCAGGATGTCCTTCCAAACAGGCTCTTGACGTTATGAACCTAAAATTGCATCATTTCATGTAATCCTTGTTGGATTGATTGAATTGAGTTCAAGATTATGAATGTCCGAGTTGAGTAGCCTGAATATGAGTGAGTATGAATAGTGTATTACTTGTCTACATATATATAATGAATCTCTACCTGTTTATGTGAAAAACATGAGTGATTGATTACTAAATGATCGTTTGAGTTAGAGTCATAAATGATTTGATGAATTCTCATAACATGTATGACTGACAGTCTTGGTTGTTGATTGTAGAGTGATTGGATAAGACTGAGAGTTGATTGAGATGAGTTGAATTGAGAAAATATAAGGAGATAAGATTGAGTTAACTGAACTGAGAATATTTTAATGTTGAGAGGAGCATTGAGTATCGATATGGGAGCGAGTAAATAACTATTCAATCTATAAACTACGTTACCAACGTAGGATAGTCGTGCAGATATCTAGCAACTCGTGTCGTAAAAAGATATACATATTACTTTGGACCCAAGAGAGAGTTGATCGTCTTTTACCTTTGCAAGTTTTGGACAGGTATGGCAACGACGTCACCTTTATCGTGCATCACCAAACTAAAAGTGGTGGGATTGGATGTCGGTTAAGAGAATTTCCTAAGCAATACCTGATTGACCATATCATATTTAAACTAAGTTGCATAAAAGTTGAGTCTACTTTCAAAGCATGATTTTAAACCTTAAATTTGCATATTCACCGAGTTGATGATTTGAGTTTAATCTTTACTTGTTTACTTTGACCATTTTTACATATCAGTATATTTATATACTAACGTTTGTTTGGGCCTGCATCGTTAATGCTACAAATACAGGTAATAGAGGACTTCAACAGGTGCATCGTTGAGGTCCAATTTCTTGCTTCCAGAGATAGTGAGCCCTCCTTGCTATTCACAAAAGCCTTTTCAAGACTTTCCACACCTTATCAACGAAACTTGTCTTGGCACCTTCTAGATGGATAGAGGTTTCATAGACCTTGACTAATGATAGTTTGATTGTTTTTATTTTCCAAACTTGATCATTGAAAATTATTATTATAAGAGTTTTATTTATCTAAAATGATGGATTTTCTGAGTATTCTCCTGCTGTCGAGTTTGACATGATGATGAGACCACGTGGTTCTCTTGGGGAATCAACAATTGTTCTTCAAGTGTCGGTCACACTAAGGGTACCCTCACGGGGCGTGACAAACTTGATATCAAAGCGCAGAAGGGTACCCTCACGGGGCGTGACAAACTTAATATCAAAGCGCAGAATTCAAGGGTCCTAGGGAGTTTATGAAGTTGTGTCAAGTAGAGTCTTGTTTATGAATGTACACCACACTTTATAAATATGAGGCTATAAGACATTAGGAATGGTTACACTTCTGTTTATTTTGAGTTCGTGTGATAGAGTTTAACTCTATTAAAGTATCTATCTGATTCATGCATTATGCATTTGCAGATCATGTCTCTAAGCGTTCTTCTACCCAAAGAGATGCCTCAGCTAACAACATTGTGAATCCTCCACCAGAAGTGCCTAGCAGATGGAGACAAGAGGCCGGGATCGTCCTGCTAGAACCACTGGGGTGCCACGGGCTCCCACTGCTCAGCCAGCTCCCACTTCAGAGGCTAAGTTTAGGGGAGAAATCACTATGCTTACTCAGCTTGTGGCTTCACAAAGTGGTAACCGAACTTCACGAGTTCCTAGTTCTATCTCTCAAGAGTCAACTGCTGCAACCAGACATAGGGATTTTCTAAGGATGAGCCTACCAGTCTTCACAAGGTCTAAGGTGGAAGAAGACCCTCAAAACTTCATTGATAAGGTGTGGAAAGTCTTGAAAGTCATGCATGCGACTGAGATTGAGGGAATTGAACTTGCCTATTACCAGCCCAAGGATGTGGCACATGTCTGGAGCAACTAATGGGAATACGATCGAGGTGAGGATATTGAGCCTGCTGAATGGGGTGAACTTGAGCGAGTCTCCCTTGATCACTTCTTTTCTCAAGAGTTGAGGTAGGCCAAGATTGAAAAATTTGTGAATTTGAAGCAAGAGGAGATGATTGTGGAATACAACTTCAAGTTCATCCAACTATCTAGGTATGTTCTAGAGAGGGTCCAGGACATGAGAGCAAGAATGGGGAAGTTCATATCTGGCTTGGGTAAACATGTGAAGAAGAAATGTAAAGCAACTCTGCTGATCCCAGTTATTGACATCTCTAGACTCATGATGTATTCCCAACAACTTGAAGAGGACAAGAAGAAGGATAAACAAGAGCATCTGAGTAAAAAGGCTAAGTCAGTAGGGCCTGATCCTAACCAAACTAAGCAGAACATGGGAGATAAGTCTTACTTTCAGAAGAGGCATCCAAGTTATGCACCATCATCAGCAAGTGCACCGATTCCAAATAACAAGTATGACCAGAAGTCCCAAGGTCAGCCGAACCTCAGGAGATAGGGTCCCCAGTCTTAGGGTAGTGTGACCCTTGGTTCGAAAGGGAAGCCACCTTGTGGAAGATGTAGCCAAATGCATTTGGAAAGTATAGAGAGGGAGGGAATTATTGCTATAAGTGTGGCCAGATGGTCCACTTCCAGAAGGAATGACCAATGTTGGCAAAATAAGGCTCAGTCTTCTGCTACAACACCACTAACAAAAGGTAATCAAAGAGGTGTTGTACCAGGAACAGGCGGTGGAACAAATTGCCTGTATGCAATGGGGAACCAACAGGACCAAGAGGCTCCACATGAAGTTGTGACAGGTAATCTTAGGCATATTTATATGCCAAAATTGACCATGTACAGAGCCTAGTCAGAGGATAAATTTATAGAGTTTAGGTATTTTTAGAGTAATTTAGTTTCACTTTGCTAATTCTTGGCCAAAAGCACTTGTTGGTTGTACTTTCTGCAGGTTTTAAGCATGTATGCATGCCCGGGTTCACAGTTGGAGATTGAGGAATGATACAATCACAAAATGGAGTAAAGAAATCAGCTAGTCCAAGAAAAGCATAAATGAACGCTCACGGACTAAGGTAGGAGGCTGAAAAAGCTGAAAAGATAGAAGGCAAAAAGCACATGAAGGACTTAAGTCTGCATTGTGGACTTGAAGTAGAAATGATGAAATTGGCTAAGTCAGCAGAAAATGCAGGACTACACTTCAGGAGTAAATGTCCATGTCGTTGACGTTGAAGATGCGAGGGCAAAATCGAGAAACGTGATTTATAGGTTTAAAAACAGTTTTAAAACATTATTTTAGTGTATGGTTTTAGAGGGTCGAAGAAAGATGATGAATAACTCAATTCTAGGGTTAATTTGGTTATCTTTCTGTTTAACTTTCATTCTTGAATATTTGTTGGACATTTGTTGTGTTTTAGAACAATCATGAGTGCTAATTTTCCCATATTCTGAGATTGTAGCCATAGAAAATGTCCTAGATTTTGATATTTTATGATTTATGAATGAATTTTCCTTTCAATTACTCTTATATCTCTTTTAACTATGCTTCATAGTTCGACCAACCATGGAGTAAATTTGTTGTCCACTCTAGATCTGAGAGATGTTGGAGTGGATAGAACACAGGGATATATGGAGCTTGTTTGTCTAGAAAACTAGATGATTCGTGTATAGGAGACTTGTGACACCTAGCTTGATTCATATATAGAAATATAACATTAAAGCACTTTCATGGATCATATCTATCCCTATTCAACGATGTAGTTAGGCTATCAATGAGAGTAGGACAATAGAGGCATGCAACCCTGCTTAAGTAATTTAAACCCTGTGAATCAGTAATTAGGAAGCCCAGACATTATCATAAGCATTGAAGCTAGGATATGTGTCAAAAAGATTACAGTCCCAAAATCTCACTCATATAGATATTTCCCCCGAGATCATTTGCAAATAGTTTAGTTTAATTTATTATTTCAACATTAACACTAATTCTTCATCATTTTTCTAAAAATACACACTCAATATAACTTCTTTGATTTATAATTGAAATCTAATTTAAGTCCTTTGGTTTGACATTCGATTTCTAAAAAGAGCCATTGTATTACTTGGTTAACCACGTACACTTGCATGTGTTAGGGAAGTTTCGAGTTTTTAGCACTGTATGCTTCAAGTTTTTACTTTTGATTGTTATGCATTGCTTGATTGGGGTGCAACTCTATCATTTGTGACGCCATATGTGGATGGTAGATTTGAGATTTCTCTTGAGTGTTTGTTTGAGCCTTTTTCTCTTTCCACTCATATTGTTGAGTCTATTCTAGCCAAGAGAGTTTATAGAGATTATGTAGTATCCATTATTCATAGAAATACCCTTTTTGATTTGATAGAATTAGAGATAATTAATTTTGATATAATCCTTGGCATGGATTGACTTCATGCCTGTTATGCCTCTATTGATTGTAGGACTCGAATTGTTATATTTCAATTCCTGAATGAACCGGTCCTAGAGTGGAAGGGTGATTTTGTTGCACCTAAGGGTAAGTTTATTTCCTACCTTAGCGCCGAAAAGTTAATCTCTAAACGTTGTATCTATCACCTCGTGCGAGTGAAGACTGATGATGTTGAGCCTCCTACTCTCGATTCAGTCTCGATTATGAATGAGTTTCCTAGGGATTTACTTGGAGTTCCTCCTCACAGGGAGATTGACTTTGGGATTGATGTTCTCCCTGACACCCAACATATCTCTATTCCACCTTATAGGATGGCCCTCGCCGAGTTGAAAGAGTTAAAAGAACAGTTGAGAGATTTGCTAAAGGAGGACTTCATTAGGTCAAGTGTTTCTCCTAGGGGTGCCCTGTCCTATTCGTGCGAAAGAAAGATTGATTCTTCATAATGTGTATTGATTATTGCCAGTTGAACAAGGTAATGGTCAATAATAAGTATCCCCTCTCAAGGATAGATGACTTGTTTAACCAACTTCAGGCTACCACTGTTTTCTCCAATATAGACATGAGATCAAGCTATGATCAGTTGAAAGCGAGAGAATGTGACATCCCGAAGATGGCTTTTTCGAACTCAATATAGTCGCTTCGAGTTTTTGGCGATATCCTTTGGGTTGGCAAATGCACCTGCAGCCTTCATGGACTTGATGAACATAGTATTCAGACAATACCTTGATATGTTTGCATTGTGTTTATCGATGATATTCTAGTGTATTCTAGAGATGAGGAGGAACATACAAATCACCTTAAAATCGCTTTACAGATTGTAAAGGGTAATGAGTTATATGCAAAATTTTTGAAGTACAAATTTTGGCTGAAGTTTGTGGCTTTTCTAGGCCATATAGTCTCGGGAAATGGTATTCAGTAGACACTCAGTTTGAAGTGCTTTAGAACTGGCTTAGACCAACCTCTCTGACTAACGTAAGGAGCTTTTTGGGATTGGCAGGTTATTACTGCAGATTTGTTGAAGGATTTTCATCTGTATCCTCACTATTGACTAGACTGACCCAGAAGAAGGTCAAGTTTCAATAGTCTGATGAATCTGAGAATAGTTTCCAAGAGTTGAAAACAAGGTTAATGCAGAAGGGAAAAATGATAGCTTACGCTTCAAGACAACTTAAGGTTCATGAGAGGAATTATTCGACTCATGATCTTGAGTTGACAATTGTGGTGTTTTCTCTCAAGATTTGGCCACTATTTATATGGAGCACATGTTGATGTTTCACAGACTATAAAAGCCTACGATATATCTTTATCCAGAAAGAGCTTAATTTGATGCAGAGGAGATAGCTTGAATTGCTCAAGGATTATGACATGAGCATCATCTATCACCCAGATAAAGCTAAAATAGTTGTTGATGCTCTTAACAGGTTATATATGGGAAGCACCGCTCATGTGGAGGAAGAGAAGAAGGGGCTAGCTAAAGAGATTCACAAAATGGCACAATTGGGGGTTCAACTTGATGAATTTGGTGAAGGTGGTGTTTTTGTGCACAATGCGTCTGCATCATCCATAGTAGTGGAGGTGAAGGAGAAGCAAGACCAAGACCCTATCTTACTACAATTGAAGGCAAGTGTGTATAAGTAGTAGGTGATGACTTTTGGCAAAGGGGGAGATGGAGTATCGAGATACCAAGGCAGGTAGTGTGTTTCTAATGTTGATGGCATATGAGAGAGAATCATGGCAGAAGCACATAATGCTAAGTATTCAATTCATCCGTGATCAACTAAGATGTATCATGCTTGAGAGAAGTCTATTGGTGGAGTGGAATGAAGAGAGACATTGCTGAGTTTGTTTCTATGTGCCCAAATTGCCAACAAGTTAAGGTTGAGTATCAAATGCCATGTGGAGTAGCTCAAAATTCTGAGACTCCAGAATGAAAATAAGAGATGACCAACATGGATTTCGTCACAGGCTTACCGAGCTCCCATGGACAACATGATTTAATTTAAGTGATAGTTACTAGAATGACAAAATCTGCGCACTTTTGCAGTAAAGACGACTAAATAGGCAAGGTACTATGTTGAGTGGGGTGTAGAAAATGGACCACTGGATAGTATAGGTATTATATGAACTATGTGATTCATATGTTTTGCTTTGATTGGTCATTGGAGGGTGTATTTCTATAATTTTACTAAATTGGTGAATGTGGGGGTACGAGCATAATTTAGTATAAAGTGGGTTTGTATTGGAAATACTTTGAGACATGTGTTAGTAATGATTGGTCTGTGTTTAACATGTACTGGACTTCAATTCGGTCTAATTTTGTATACCTTGTTATAGTGGACTAGTCTATGTATTATTATGATTGTTTAAATCTGGGCAATTAGCTAAATTTTAGTATAATTCATGTGTTGGAAACGAGGTTTGACTTAGAGAGTTCAATTACTGTCTCTTTAAAATTAAGAGGGTTTTTTATGGCATGTGGTTTCATCTACAGATCGTAATTGCCCCTCATAAATGGGGATCAACAACTTGAAATTTTCGTAAGTTAACAAGAAGAACCTATTTACGGGTCATGGTTCACACTATGACCCGTAACCAGTGTTCGTGGTTTCCAATACCTCCTTGATAATTTTTCTGAGTCTGCACCTATGACCCAGTCTACGATCCATGGTTTGAACTACGAGTCGTTACTGAGTCTGTAACTGTAATTCTAGTAACTTAAATTATTGGTGCCCTGTTTCTACGAAGACCTTCTACTGCTCGTAGTTACTCTATGACCTATAGGTGAGCCTTCATAGTTCCTTTTATGAAATTTCTTTTATTAATTTTTGTTTTTACTTTTGAACTCCTAGGGACTCATGTGTGCTTATGTTGTTGTGTTTGTAGACATCATGTGTCCTTGACCTAAATGTGATGAGATATAAGCACTTTATGATAGACTCTGTGATGAGCCGACGGAGTCGGAGGTTAGTGGCTCTATAGAAGAGCTCAATGTTCGGCCAAATGAGAGCATCGAGCCACGATGCACTAGGGTGGTATCCAGGTAAATAGTACCATCCCCGCCACTAGCCACTACACCACAACCTTCCCAGTCTAATGAGGGCGGTTCACAAAGGAGCAATTCCATACGGATAACGGACTCCGAGGAGGGGTTTCGGTCAGGCTACCCCGACAGAGATGGCTCAGGGTCAGATGATGATAAGCTCGGAGTCCGTCGATTTCAGAAAATCCGCCATAGTATTGGTTCCTGTAGCCAGGCAGACGAGATACTGGTACATCAAAGACATACAGGATATATACAGAGAGGACTTCCAGCATGATGATAGAGGTCGGCACACTCGAATCATATTTGAGGAGCCTTGGATTGTTACAGCCAAATTTGATGATGTGCCGATCCTCCATAACACGATGGCTCGTTATAGTTTGGATTGGCTAGCAGCACCATTGGGAAAGTATTCCCCGGCGTTAGTTTGTGAGTTCTACGCCTCCTACATTGCTACAGTCATTGAGGCTATGTCGAAGAAGGTGAAGCCTATTTCTCAGCCCAGATTGACCCGGACGTTGGTACGAGGTGTTCCTATTGATATTTTTGATGCCACCGTCCACAGATTTTTATTCGATCCGGATTATCAGGCCCCTGTAACTATAGCTGAGTTCGACTATGTAAAAAATTTAGGATATGGATATTGCACCTAACATGTAAAAAAATATTTTTCATGATAACACCTTTTCAATCGTTAATTTGCCTTTTCAAGTGTGTGAATGTTGCATCATTCGCTGATGCATTATCAAGTGTCACTGTAAGTAGGTTCTCTATCCCCCAATTAATAAACAAGATTCGATGGCTTTTGCAATAGTCTCTCCCTTGTGATCTGAAGTTTGAAACAAATTTAAAATTTTTTTTGCAACTTTCAATCATCATCAACCCAATGGATAGTAATGACCATATATGAAAATTTTTGAAGAAAAGTCCATATGTCACTAGTAATACAAATACGTTGACCTTTATTAAGTCTTTTAAGCTATTGTTTCTCTTCTTGATAAATTTTTAAACATTGTCTAGCAACAGTAATGCGAGACGGTAATCTAAAATTAGGCAAAATAAGTGAAATTAGTCTCTTAAAGCCCTCACCCTCAATGACTCTAAATGGTTATTCATCAATTATGACAAACTCGGCAATGGCCTTCCTAACTTCGGTGACATTATAAACAACCTTCTCCAAATCTACTTGATTCCCTCTTTTAATAGGTTTGAGAGTAGTTTGCTTTCTATCAATAGACTTGAAAGGGTACTTCATACACTTAGTAAGTAAATATCCCCAAAGGTGAGAAATTTCATTTCTAGTTGTCCAAGCAAGTCTTTAGAACAATACTAGCACTTTGCCCTCACTTCACCCACTTTATTAGCAGTCTCGGAATAATGATCCCAAGCTTCAGATGTTTTTCTACCACTTTCCCCAGTATCTTGACTACACAAAGTTGTTCTCTTTTGTTTCTTCGGAGGATTGTTCACTGAAGAAGTATTTGAAATATTTTTTTTTGTTTCATCAGTTGTAGAAGTTTCTTCTAGTTGAAATTGAACTTCCAAATCTTCAACCTCTAAAGGCCATTTTATCTGAAATTTGTACAAAAAAAGAAATGCAAAAAAAATTCTAATTTTCTACCTATACATTTCTTTAGATTAAACTTTGTTAAAATTAAAAATAAAATAAGAATTACCTTCAATCTTCACTTTTCACTCTTTCTTATATTTGAAATTGAGGACTAAAGAAGATTCAAAGAAGAGAAGACAAATCTGTTGAAGTTGAGAATTGAAGAAGATGAAAAGAAAAGCTCTTGACACAAAAGAAGAAGATGTTGCGTAGAAGAGAAATATGTTGCCTTTATAATGAATTCTGTTGTGAGGAAGAGATAGGATAGGTTAAAATCACTAAAATACTAAATTTTGATGCACTTGAACTTAGAATTTTAATAGTTGCGCTAAAATTTAAGTATTGGCTTGAGAAATGGTAAAGTTAAAGATTTAAAATTTAAGAAAATATTTATATTTCATTTTTAAATAATACATAAATAATTACAAATTTTATGTATATAATTTTCCGGTTCGGTTTGTTTTTTTGGGGGTTTTTTTTTTAGTAAAACCAAATCCAAATCAAATAATATTAGTTTTCAAAAATAAAAATCAAACCTAACCAAATATCGATTTTTTTTAAGCAGTTTGGTTCAGATTGTGGTTTGGTTTGATTTTTTAACCACAACTATGAACAACCCTACTGACAATTAGCTTATAAGAAAAATCTAACAAAGGATGATCTGTGATGGAGCAATGTAGGTAGAGTATTTTTAGTCTAAAGTTGTACTTAATATTTTGAAGATTTTCGTCCCAAGATTTAGTATTCAATAAAAATATATAATGTCAAAAATGACAACTTTGAAATATTGGAGGACTTTATCAAAATAAGTTTGATTACAAGAAATTTTAAATAGGTGATGTTGTAATATTTGAAAAAAGCTCTTCTCTGCGCAGGTTTCAGGGAAGGGCCCGACCATAAGGGTCTATTGTACGTGAGTCTTATCTTGCATTTCTGCAAGAGATTATTTTCAAGACTTGAACTTATGACCTCCTAATCGTATGACATCAACTTTACCAGTCACACCAAGGTGACCCTGGACCTTCAGGTCGTAATATTTGATATCACAAGAAAAGCTAGTGTTTATAAAGTTAAATTTAAGGCAGCTATTGTCATTTTCTCCGTCACTCAACTAATTCAAGCATATCGCTTAAAGATATTTTTGCCATGGAAAATTCAAGCGATATCTGTCACTACTGCTAACTTAGATTCCAACTCCAGTCTATCTCAGAATTACAGAATAATATACGCCAGGAGAAAAGAATGGAAGATCCTCTTTTGGAACAAACAGAAATAGCTTATCCGTATGTAAGCTATGGTTCTCCAGCCACAAGAAGAAAAACTATATGAGCCTTTTCTTCCTAAAGTAGCGCTTCAAATACCATATTTGCACAGCTGCAGCCAATATGCAGATACTAAGCGACATCATACCGAACCATGCCACTGCTCCATTCGTTCTCTTGCTCACTACTCTCATTTCATCGTCCCTGCACGTTTAATCCACAAGAAACACATTAGTTATCTATAACTTTCTTAAAATTTAGTTGTATTGGTAATTTGTATGTTTAGTACTAATAAACAAATCAATTCAAGATTTTAACATTTGTGATTATGTATGACTTCTGAAACAGAGGAAATAAACAACATAACATTCTCTTTTTAAGTACTCCAGATCTTTTAACTATCTCTCAAAGCTTTCTATCTTTTGACTTAGCTCATTAATCCGTTCTTGCTCCAAACCTATTCCTGAAGGGTCCGACCGCAAGGGTCTAGCCTTACCTTGCATTTCTGCTAGAGGTTGTTTTTAAGACTTGAACTCATGACTGGTCATATGACAACAATTTTAGCAGTTACTCCAAGACTTTCTCTTATATCCTCGGCCTCTAGACCCCTCAAACAAAAAGCTAGAAAAAGAATATGTTCCATCAACATATAAAACTTAAAAATGTGTATCTTGTGTCGTAGGATGTTATATTACCGAAAATTACACTTGTGTAACTTCAGAAAATTCAATTCGGAAATTACCTCTTTTTCAGGTACAGTAAGTTATCGTGGACGGCTTGCACCAACCCTTGCAATTTCATCAACTCAAGTTCAATGCCCTACAAGGAAAAAAGATACAAGTTAAAAATCAAAGAAAGAGCAAGGGGACTGAGATTGGCACCAGGAGGATGGTAAAGTCATTGTGCACTTACTTTTATATTTTCTTTCCGAGCAATTGAATCCCAATCCTTGGCATCAATTCCAATTTTCCACTGAAGAGAAATAGCTGCACTTTTATTACCTGGGACTTGGCTATTCACCCGAAAGCACGCCACATAGTATCCAGGCTCAGTCGTTGTAAAAGCAAATCGACCATAAGTGGCGTTTTCTTCTTTGTGGAGGTTGTTTCCATATGGTGATGTAACCTGAAAAGGATGTTTGGATAATACTCGTGGTGTAATAGTAGAAGTAATTTTTACCACTGCTAATCTGAATTGAAGATCAAGAAGTTTAATAATATTAATCGTGTATCTTCAATTGATTATGCAACTTGATGGGAACTAAAAATGCTCCAAACGTGGTTGCAACACCATATAAGAACCCTTAAAGCGGCAATAATAGCATATCAATGTAATCCCATCTCAGAAGGGTGCACGCAACTTAGGCCTACTTTGAGAAGGTAGATCAGTAGAGAAACTGTTTTTTATAAACCTCGACTCAAGTACATGGTCTGAACCCTTACATTCCTGAATTAAATCCCCAAGTTTATGCATAAAACAGATTCAAATTACAGGAGTGATATCATGGGTTTAATTAATTTACCTGAATGGAGATGGTGGGGATAAAATTAGGTTGAGCGTGCACATCATCGTCAGGGATGACAACATAGTCACCTATAACAACAACGTTATTACGGATATCTTCGTATACACACTTTGTCTCTGAATTCGGCAATTCTAGCCATATTGCTTCCGCTGCCCTCATCATCACCATAGCTGCCACCACAACTACTTTTAATACCTCCATTGATCTCTCAAGAAAAAAATGTTCATACCCTTAAAAGGCGTAAGTGTATCTTCTGTAAGCAAGCTGGGATTTGCCGAATCGAACAGTTTTGGTAAGCGGAGAATTTTGGTTTGTAGTTTTAATAAATGTAGGTGAGAACTCTTGTATTCTGTCATATTTGACACGCGTGTTTACCTCAGTGGACTGCGTTTGGCGCCATAAATATTTTTCCTTAAATATGTATGGAATGTAGTCACTTTTCATTTTACATGATTATTAAGAAATCACTAATGCGTTAGTAAACTTTACTTTCTTTGTTTCAAATTAATTGAATTTTTGAAACTTTTTTCAATGTTCAAAATAATTGAATTGTTCAAAGTTCAAAATGAATGTTTAAATTTTTTTCATATTTGCGTTTTTTGAAGTTTCATATTTTCTAGAAAATAAATTACATTACATGTTTATGATTTTATAAAAGGCAATAGAGAAAATTTTGCCTTTGAATATTTTTCTTAATATGTGTGCATTATCTCACAAATTTAATTAAAATGAGACAGAGAGAGTACCATTTTACCCTTTATTCATATCAATGTACATTAAATTAAGTTCGAAAAAGTAATTAATATACTAATTAATGGTGGAGATAAAATGAAAAAAAAATAATTAATTCTATCTTAATTTAGTAAGTGCCCCATATAATATGAGATAAATATTTATAGAAAAATGTTCACATAATATGGAACGGAGGTAGTAATAATTTTAAAATCCACTACATATCTTATGGAGTAATACTTTATCAAAGTGTATTCCGCTTACCCATTTTAATGTATTTGTTCATTTTTTTTTGATGCAAAGTTTTTAAAAAATAATGATTATTTTTTAATATTAAATTTAAGATATGTAAAATGTACCAAACAATCTTTTGATTTTATTCATTTTAATATGTCACGTGAAAAGTTAGAATTAAAAAATTATTGAATAAAGACATTATTCTTTTTAAATAAATTAAAAGAAAAAATTATGAAGTAAGCAGGCCAAGTAAATATTTCCTTTCAACCTTCTAATACTAAAGCTAACATAGCTACGCAAGTGTAAGCACGATTGTTTTGCTTTATAGAAAAGAATTTTGTATTTAAAAACTACCATTGTTAGTAACTAAGAACATGATTGAACCAATATGATAAAAATACAAATATATTTGACTTTCTAAAAGACATAATTAAATCATTTTATTGTAGACTTCAAGAATAAATTTTAATTTTTATTTTTATTTTTTTTGAATTTTCATTCACTAATGTTATCACATCCAAACTACCACTTTGCTTTCTTGGTGAAATAAAAAGGGGGAGGGGAAGGATGTTGCTAATGAAATCGTAGGACAAGTGAGGGTTCTTTTTGTGTTGGCAGTGGTTTGTACTCCTCGATCTCTTTTTAGTGGTCATATTTTTTTATTTTTAAAGTTAAATTATATAAATTTTTATTAATATTTTAAGTGTATTTAGTTATCATATTGATATAAAAAGTTCCAATCAATAATATGTTTTGTATAGTTTTTAAATATCTAAATTTTTATTTTAAAATATCAAATTAATTTGATCTAATTTAGTTTTAAAAAATAATTAAATTTATTTTCAAAAAACGTGATATAACAATTAAAAAAGGACCGAGGGATTAAATTTAATGAATAATTTTTTGGCCAATGTCATGTTTGCTAAAGAACCAATTCAAATCAATCCTTAAACTTAAAAGGACTATTTGGATAAGTTGTAGTCATGCAATTTCTGTAGATATACTTCCTTCGTCTTATTTTATGTGATATTGCATTTTTAGATATTTGTGAAGTATTATATTTTTAGATATTTATGTGACTGAAAATTATTTCATTAAAGGTAAATTTATAGTATGGACACTCCCGGGTCAGTTGAGGACTAAATTGCACCAAAAGTGTAAACCTAGAATGGCTTTTTAGCTCAGTTTTATACTTAAGAGGATCAAAATAATCCGAACCTTCAACCTTAGGAACTATTTGGCTCAAAAAGAAAACCAGCAGTCAGACGTAAGGAAGTTATCTCAGCCGCGATTTGCCCTTCTTCCATCTCTTTCTGCGGCCAAATCCAATAGTAAGTTCCACTTCCGATGAAGTTGTAATGTTGAGCTACTAAATGCGAATAGAAGAAATGCTTTGCTAAAATTCAGCTCTGACTTGTATTTGTGAATTTTATCAGAATATGTTTTTTTTTTTAAATTTGCTTCCATGCGATGATAGCTCCTAAGTCTGCCTTTGAGCATAACTGTTCTGTTTTGGAGAATTTGAGAACTTGTACTTCATAGGAGAAAGAGAATAATAAGGATGTAAAAGATGGAAGTATTACGTTGCCGATATCAATTTTTACCATCCCAAATTATAACCATTTGAGATCAGTTGGCTTAATGCCCAAAATCTAGATCAGTCCATCCCCAGATGCCCTTAAGTTTATGGGTAATTAATTACAGAGGGGTAGAGGAAGGCTAAAAGAAGTAACTTTAGACGGGACGTGATGCAACTTTAGCTTACCGAGGATATAACCTTAGGCAGAAGGATATGGAGGCTGCCAATTAGATTACAAGCTAGTTGAAAGTTGTATCGCTTTCTTGTGGGGTAGGATTGGTGGGTAGATAGTATTAGCATTATTCTTGTAGTTTCTTATTCTTGGATTAGTGCTACTACCTGTTGTTTGTTGTTTCTTGTGCTTCATTTATCACATCATTCTATTTTTCTCGTCTGATACGCTTTCTCTAGTATTTGTTATGTCTTATTTACTATGCCCTGTTCTACCTCTGTATTTTCTTTTTCAAACTGCTTTGTTATGTGTTTCTTGAGCGAAGGGTCTTTTGGAAACAATCTATCTATCTTCACGAGGTAGAAATAAGGTCTCCATACACTCTACCCTCTCCTAACCCCCATTGCGGGAATACACTGGGTATGTTCTTGTTGTTGTAGTACTATCTCCTAATGATTTTATTGATGTTTATTTGCAGAGAGTGGACTTGTGGAGAAGATTTTATACAGAGACAAAATGGGTTATACTAAGGAGCAATTGCTTGCCCGTTTACAGGTTCCTCCTGCATTCACAGATCTCTAGTTGTTTTAGTATGTATTTGGAAATGTTAATTCAAAGTCAAGAGGGTCTTATTCAAACATATTGTTAAAGTTATTGCAAAGTACTAAGAGCTTATTTTATCTTTTGTTGATAACTTGAATATGTTATACTTCATAACATCCTTGAGGATGGGATGTTATGCTAGCAAGAATTTTACTATAAGTAATCAATATTTGTGTTCTTTATAGGAGCTTCAAATTGATTTCACCAAACACGAACACCCAGTAGTTTTGACAGTTGAAGCACAGGTAAGTAAACATGTCGAATTCCCTGTTAATTGCTCTTCAATTTGGATTTCAACTTTAATTCTCATTTTCTCAGGCAAAGCATGTTGGGCATCTGAATGGGGCACTGAGTAAAAACTTATTCTTGAAGGTATGACAGACTAAATGTGGAATTATTTGTACGTTAGCTTGTTTTACTTTCCTCTAATGGTAACTGCAACTTAAACCCCTCAAGCTCATGTGCTAAATATACACACCTTACTTCTGATGCAGGATAAGAAACATAGGTTCTACGTTGTTTCTGCACTGGCAAAAACCAATGTAGATTTGAAAGGTATCCATTATTTAGTTTCCATTACTTTGGGACACTGTCATAAAACTTGTCTTATATAGAGTGATGTGTTTAGGAACAGAATACCAATGATCATATTTTGTGTACCAGTTGAGACTGCTGTACTACATGCCCTATCTCCATTTTATGTAAAATCTGAAGTATTTTGATTTAATGGGTGCCATGCATTCTGTTGGAACTGAGCAGTTTTGTCTCAGAGGCTTGGTTTGGGAAAAGGAGGGTTAAGAATGGCTCCTGAAGAAGCACTTGGAGAAATACTTCAGGTTTGTCAAATTCCTTATGTTTTATCCTTTTCTTTTCTGTTTCATGTTGGGTTGATTAAGGTGATGGTATGCCGTTGTGGGCTGTTTCTTCACCCTTCCCTGGATTTCTGAATTTTCTTTTATCTTTCTGTTGGTTTTTAGACCCTGTTTTGCATTTTCTACAACTGCTAGATGCCATCAGAAATAAAGCACTATTATCCTATATTATGTTACTTCTGAAGGTGGAATATTTTGCCACTTTAAAGGAGTCAACTGGAACAGAATAAAAGGAAAATAAGTCAACTAAATTTTGAAGATGGGAGAATAAAACTTATCTTTCATATTCTAGACTTAAGACTTACATGATACCTCAGTTCACTGTCATACTGAGTCCCTGTGAAATAGGTGGCGACATGGCGTTACTGAACATGTCATGCAAAATTTGAGAATTTCCAGACATCCTCCTCTTCCAAAGAGCTTGAAGGAGTGCAAAATGAAATGCAATGATTATCCTTTTAAGGATTTTCTTTTTTAGAAATATTATTACTTTTCCAACCGGAATTTTTCCATGAGCTATATCATGTAAATCAATGGCCTAAACCTTTGTGTTTAGCAATCACTACAATGCAATTGCATTATAAAATCCTACTTGAAATTTTCATATATTCATTCTTGAAAACCTTGGACAGTAAGAAACCTGGATGGTAAGAACCTTCTTAATGAAAGATAGTTCGTTGCCTTTTAACACCTGGTTTTGTAGATGCTGAGTTAGTTTTAAATCTTAAGGAAATATTTTTTAAATCTGGTGATGCTCTTCTGCAACAAACTTATAGGATATTCTTTTGAAGTGGAATTTTTTTTCTTTAACAAGTAACTTATAGATTATTGGCTTGAACAAAATGTATGCTGTGGAGAGATCAGAATCATTTCTCTTATATCTTTTATTGACAGCTTAAATTTTTCTGGCAAGCCCTTCTAATATTTTTTTCTTCATTACTATGTAAGGTGCCCCTTGGTTGTGTCACCCCTTTTGCACTTGTAAATGAATCAGCAAGGTACTCATTTCACTTTTTTCCTAAGCTACAGTAAAATTTGTGATGTTTTTCCTTAAGTTTTTAAGATGATAACTTGCTATTACTTTTCCCAAGGTGTGTTTCCTTGTTATTGGATCAAGGATTTAAGACTCAGGAATGCTGCTTCTTCCACCCACTCTCTAATGATACAACAATTGGTAAGAGTTATTATGATCCTGCTACTGATACTGATTTCAAAAAAATAAAATTAAAAAAAATAATAAAAATAATATATATATATAGTGATACTGCTAATGTGAAAACATGTGCTAGACATGCTCAATTGGGTGGAACTTTCGAATTAGATTGTGCTACTTCGAAATCTGATGGTGTTTCACTTTGCAGTAGATTTTCACTTTCATTATCCTTGTATCTTCAAGGACTTCTTAGCCAAACAATAATTTTTTTCTTCAAGCTCTTTAAGTCTCGTGAAATCACATATTAGGAATAAGCATACATTGCAAAACAATGCTCCCAAAACCATGAGGCATAAGAAAGCAATACAGATGCTGTCAAAGTACTTTAAAACTCAATGTATTGAAGAGCAAGAAAAAAAATGTGGTTGTCATATCTAGTGTAGAAGAAGAATATCAAGCCATGGTGATGGCTACATGAGAACTTATATGGAACAAACAATTCCTTAAAGAATGAAGTTTGCAAAGATAGATCATATGAAAGTTGTGTGAGACAATCAAGTGGCACCTTATGTTGCATTAAATCCAATGTTTCACGAGAGGACCAAGCACATAAAAAGTGATTGTCACTCTGTCGTATAAAAAATTCTCAAGCTCCACATATGTGATTTCTGTAAGAGGGAGCATTATATCGTATGAAGTGTATATAGACTTCCAGCATGTACTGGTATACATTGAAAAGAGTAAATATAAAATAGCCGCGCATCACATTTTTCTTGATGCATTCTGTCAATGTTCTCTTTGTCTTATTTCTCACACATAATGCCTTTTTTAAACTTTAGTGGGGTAATGCTGTAAGTTGTAGTGATTTTCTATGCTGTGAAAAATATATTATGAGGTGTCACAACACTCACAAGTGGGTATTGTTCAATCTTAAAAACTTATATTGTATTGCACTTTAGTTTCAAATTTCAGGTCTTTTTACCTTTAACTAACTACATGAGATTTTGATTGTTACTGCCTTACTGGGATTTCTTGCTTTGACCACCTGTACCATTAATGTACATTACTCTTTGATACCCTTCAAGCCCTTCTTTATTTTGTGCCAGTTAGTACTTCCTTCAATTTACTTGGAGACTAATACCTTTCAATTGTGCTGCTGCCTGCAAGTGTTGATGAAAGTCCATACAGATTAGGAAATTAAAGTGGATGATTTTGTCTCCTATTGGTCATGACATTGTTATGAAGTTTAATTCAAATATTAATGAGGGATACAAATTTACTGTCTTTGTTCCCAGAACTAGAATATTGGGGATTATCAATTTGAGATTAATACAGAATTCTGCATTTACGTGGTTTGACTGTTTGGTTCTGATTATGTAAATGAGATGTACTTCTTGCAGGTCTTAATGCTTGTGATCTCGATAAGTTTCTGAATTCCATAGGAAAGCAACTGGTCTATGTTGACCTGGAGGTGATCTTTTATCTAATTGCTTGGCTGAATTCATATGCTTAATCACTGCTTCTGTTTCTTACATAACTTCTTTCCCCATTTTTTAAGGCTAATCCTCCAGTAGGAAAGGATCAACCTCCTGATCTAGCGTCTCTTGTTCCGTCTGATGTAATTGCCATATCAGGTCAAGCAGACAAAGCAGCCCCTTCGCAAACTTCTGACATGAATCATGCCCCTGTCAGTAACAAGTCAACTGGAGCTTCAGGTAAACTTTTATTGATGTTAATGCTTTACTAATTGTAGTTACATTCAACAAGATTTATGCACCTCATAATATGTTGATGGTAAGCATTGTGTAAGTAAACATAGAGCAATAGCGCAGCGAAATAGTAGATCGATATACCTCCAGCCATTGTTGGCGATGTAGTCGATATCGTCGTCGTTTGCTTTCCACTTTCCGGTCAGTCTTCTAATCACTCAAACCTCACTCAAGATGGTGTGGAGTAAGAGATTTGTGATTAGGGACTTTTAACCAGATGTACCCCTATTTATAGCTATTCTACCATCAAGAATATTAGTGGGGAAGTTAGTGGGAAGTGGAGTAGTGGAGAAGTAGAGTAGTGGGGAAGTTGTAAAGTAGTGGATGGTTATGTAACTTCCATGGGTAGTGGATGTAGTGGTAGTTGCAACTTCCATGGAAGTTACAAAAACAACATCCATGGAGGTTATGGAAGTTACAGACCACTATCCATGGAATGTGGCCAACATTCCAACATTCTCCCACTTGGTCCGTCACTTTAATCCCATTAGTGAAACATAATACATGAATCATGGCGACAGTTCCTCTGAAGGCGAGTAGTATCTTCCATGTATCACAATATACTATGCTTCTAAATCTTAGCCCACATAAATTAATGAATAAACTCAATGTTTATTCTAGGTCCATATTTTAGTGATAATTGTAAGAGTAAAACTGAATGCACGCACAGTTAGCAAGAATTATCATATAAAATAGAGTTTCATGAACATTTATAGTTACATAGAAATGTTACATAATGGGACATTGGGACTAAGTTCTATTATGACTACATGATCCTTAAATTTATGCGGTGGCATGCCTGACGTGTTCAATGACCACTTTCTTATCTTTAACACGTTCTCTTATGGCTAGATATTTGATGTTGATATGCTTGCTTCGACTACCCCTTTTGTTATTCTTAGCCATAAAGACAGCAGCTGAATTGTGACAATATAATTTTAATGGCTTAGCTATAGAGTCGACAATTCTAAGCTCAGAAATGAAACTCTTTAACCATACACCATGTGAGGTAGCCTCAAAACAAGAAACGAACGCAGCCTCCATTGTGGAAGTAGTGACCAGAGTCTGTTTGGCACTTCTCCAAGATATAGCTCCACCGGCTAACATAAAAATGTATCCAGAAGTTGATTTCCGTGAATCAACACAACCAGTGAAGTCTGAATCAGAGTAGCCAATGACTTCCAAGTCATTTGATCGTTTATACATAAGCATGTAGTCTTTTGTCCCTTGAAGATATCTTTAAGACTTTTTTTGCAGCTTTCCAGTGGTAAAGACCTGGATTACTCTGATATCTTCCTAACATTTCAACAGCAAATGCTATGTCAAGTCTTGTACAAACCTGAGCATACATCAAGCTTCCGACTGCAGAAGCATATGGAATGTCTTTCATTTGCTCCCTCTCAAGATCATCCTTCGGGCACTGATTCAAATTGAACATGTCACCCTTCACGATGGGAGCTGCACTTGGTGAACAATCTTTCATTCAAAATCTCTCCAGAATTTTATTGATATAGCATTCTTGAGATAGACCTAAGATACCTTGATGTCTATCTCGATGAATCTCAATGCCAATAACATAAGTTGTATCACCCATGTCTTTCATGTCAAAATTTTTGGAGAGAAATTGTATCACCTCATGTATCATTCCCTTGTCATTGGATGCAAGTAAGATATCATCCACGTATAGAACCAAGAAGTATGTTTTACTCCCACTAACCTTCTGGTATATACATTGATCCATAATATTCTCAACAAAGTCAAATGAAGAGATTACATTATGAAACTTTAAATACCATTGATGGGAGGCTTGTTTTAGTTCATATATGGATTTCTTTAACTTGCATACCAAGTGCTCACCATTACTAGAAGAGAATCCTTCTGGTTTTTTCATATATACCTCCTCCTCTAGATCACCATTGAGAAATGCGTTTTTCACATCCATTTGTTGTAATTCTAAGTCAAAGTGCGCTACTAATGCCAATATAATACGCAAAGAATCCTTTTTAGACACAGGAGAAAAGGTCTCTGTGTAGTCAATTCCTTCCCTTTGAGTGAATCCTTTAGCAACGAGTCTTGCTTTATATCTTTCTATGTTGCTTGATGAGTCCTTTTTAGTTTTAAAAACCCATTTACATCCAATAGCTTTAACACCATTAGACAACTCCACAAGATTCCAGACTTCATTACTTTTCATGGAATTCATCTCTTCTTTCATGGCATTGTACCACAATTCAGACTCTTCACAATTCATGCTTGTGAAAAAGACTTAGGATCATTTTTGACTCCAATGTCAGATTCTTGTAGATATACAACAAAGTCACTAGGAATTGCTGGTTTTCTTTCTCTAGTAGATCTTCTTACTGTTGCACCAACATTTTCTTGTGGATCATGTTGTTCAACTGGTTGTTCAAGATTTTTAGGAATTACTTGAACATCTTGATCTATAGGAACATTTTCAGCAGCTTGTGGAATCTCATTGATTGGTTGTTCAACTCCCAAATGTACTTGAGGGGAATTATGAACAACAATCAATCTTTGACTTGAAATGGAAGGTCGATCTCTTGCAGAAATAGTATTGTGAAATTGCACTCCTAATAATCAAGTCATTCTCAAGAAATTTTGCATTTCTTGATTCCACAATCCTAGTGCTGTTAGATGGACAATAGAATTTGTATCCTTTAGACCTTTCGGCATATCCAATGAAATATCCACTAATGGTCTTAGAATCCAGTTTTTTTTCTTGTGGGTTGTAGATTCTTATTTCAGACGGGCATCCCCATACGCGTATATGTGTCAAGCTAGGTTTCCAACCTTTAAACAATTCAACAGGTGTTTTTGGAACAGCCTTGGTTGGAACTCGATTTAATATATACACCGCCGTCTTAAGAGATTCAATCCACAAGGACTTAGATAGCTTTGAGCTACTCAACATACTACGCACCATGTCCAATATTGTTCGGTTTCTTCTTTCTGCTACACCATTCTGATCTGGAGAACTAGGCATGGCATATTAGGCAACAATCCCATTTTGTTGAAGAAATTCAGCAAACAGACCATGTGCTTGTCCATCCTCAGTATATCTACCATAATATTCACCACCTCTATCAGTTCTCACAATCTTAATTTGCTTTCCGCATTGTTTCTCTACTTCAGCCTTGAACACTTTAAAGGCTTTTAATACTTCGCTCTTATTATGAAGCATGTAGAGATACATATATCGTGAGTAATCATCTATAGAGGTGATAAAATATTTCTGACCATATGTATCCATATCTGGACAACATATATCTGAATGTATTATTTCTAATATGGTTGAACTCCTCTTGGCACCTTTCTTTGACTTGTTGGTTTGCTTGCCTTTAGTGCAATCCACACAAGTATCGAAATCAGTAAAATCTAAAGTATTAAGTACTCCATCATTTACTAATCTCTTAATTTTATTTATAGAGATATGTCCCAATCTCCGATTCCATAAGACAGAGGAATTTTCATTCATAACAGATCGTTTGATGCCAGTTTGGACATGCGTAACATTATGAGTGGAATCATTTTGTAAATTGAGAGAGTAAAGACCATCAGACAATATACCAAATCCAATAAGTTTAGATTTATAAAATAGTTTGGAATCACCTTCTAAAATGAATGAGTATCCTAAAGGTACAAGTCTTGATACTGAAATTAAATTCCTAGAAAAATTAGGAACGTAAAAGGTCTTTTCTAACTCTAAAACAAAACCACTACTTAGAACTAAATTGCATGTTCCAATAGCTTCCACATGCGACTGCATCTTGTTTCCAGAATAGACGCTTCGCTCAGCAACTACTAGCTTCCGCAGGTTTCTTAAATCTTGCAAGCAATTCGTAATATAGATTGTAGAAGCAGAATCAATCCACCATGTGTTATGATTAACATCAATCATATTAGCTTCACAACAAACAAGGGAGATTGAAGTACCTTTCTTAACAAGCCATTGTTGAAACTTAACACAATCCTGTCTTATGTGTCCCTTTTTTTTTTACAGAAGCGACACTTGGATTCTTTCTTAATGTCAGTTTTAAGTGGAGCCTTTTCTTTCCACTTTTTATTGGCTTGATTGGCTTCTTTCCTTGAGTAGTTATGAGTGCACTTTCTCCTGTTTCCATTAGTAATCGGCCTTCCTCTTGAACACACATGGTCATAAGTTCATTAATAGACCATTTATCTTTATATGTGTTATAAGAGATCTTGAAGGGACGATACTATGTAGGCAGAGTATTCAAAATATAGTGCACAAGAAAGGTTTTAGACATTTCAACCTCAAGAGTCTTTAATTGAGCCGCTAGATCTCGTATTTTCATGATGTGCTCATGCACACCTCTCACACTAGTGAGCCTCATTGATGAGAATTTCATAATTAAGGTGCTGGCAAGTGTCTTATCTGTAGTCTCAAATTGTTCATCAATAGCCTTCAGTAATGCCTTGACATTATTATGTTGTTCGACAGAACCACGAATACCTGCAGAGATTTTGGTCTTAATGAACATAACACTCAAATGGTTAGAGCGTTCCCATTGTTCGTGAAGAGCAATCTCATCTTGAGTGTTAATTTCATTAATAGGTGGTTCGTCTTTTCTGATAGCATAATCAATATCCATGCACCCTTAGTGAAGAAGAATTTTCTCCTTCCAGATCTTATAGTTTTCACCATTGAGTTCGGGAATATCACAAATATTAGAAAAATTTGCAGGTTGCATAACTGCAAAACATATATACATGCTTAATAAATTTGAGGCTAAGTAAAATTGAATCTACTGACATAAAAATTGCCTGTGGGCTAAATTTTTAATTCAAATTAGATTCACACATTATGA
>JAABOM020000096.1:14715642-14745420 GCA_011800125.2 Solanum clarkiae | reverse complement strand
CTAACTGCTACTTCACAATTGAAAGAAGCGCAGACAGTTTAAAGAGCCATTTTGCTTTATTCCATAATACCCCAAAGCCAAAAAATAGTGAATCTTTGGCTCCATCAGAGATTGATGGAAGAATAAAAAAAAAAAAGAACAGAATAAAAAATGAATTAGATTTAACGTTCCAGAGAAAGAGCAGGAGGTCTCGGGGTGGACATAAGAATTTTCTATGCAGAGACCAATAAGGAATATAACTTAAGCATGTTTTGGTTCCTTATTTCATTTGACAAGAGTGGCCTAAAGCCAAAACATAAATATATTTAATAAAATTCATGTTGTAAATAAAATAGATGCCTATGTAGATTATTCCCACTATGCCTATGTAGATTATTCCCACTATGTCAAATCACTTTTCCACTATAGGAGATAATGGAAATGATCACCCTTCCATAATAGGAGATGTAATAATTGCCATTACAGCAATGTGCTTATAAATAGTCTTTCCTCCTCTTTAGAATATAGATATAGAAATGAAAGGTTAAGGAATTACTATTATCTTCTCTCTATTTCTTTGCTATCCAAATTTGATATATGTCATTATTTTATAACACGTTATCAGCACAAAGTCTCTCATAAGGTATATTTCGATGAAATGACACTTTCTATTTTTATATCCTAAACACAAGTATGCATTTAAAATAATAATTAAAAAAAATCACATTTTATATTCTTTAAATAATATAAGGTGGTAGTAAACTTTGTCAATTAATGAAAATAAATTTTCTTATTACAGAATATTTCATATGTTATAAGGGTTAAAATTTTATTATTTTAAATCCAATTTCACTAATTTTATGATAGTTCTCATCATGTCAAATTTATCAAAATTGGAGTTCGTGGCACTCGATATATCCGGCAAAAATAATCTATCATGGGTAATTAATGCTAAAATTCACTTAGATGCTGAAGATCATGATACCACCATTACTTAGGGTAATGAAGCATTGAGTCAGGACAATACGAAGGCTATGATTTTTCTTCGTCATCATTTGGATGAAGGATTAAAAGTTGAATATTTGACAGTAAAAAATCCACTTGAATTGTAGACTAGTTTGAAAGAAAGATATGACCACCTTAAGGCAACTATATAGCCAAGGGCTCGTTATGAATGGATACAATTACGATTATAGGACTTTAAAACTGTATGTGAATATAATTCTGTTGTATATACAATAACTTCCCAATAAAATTATGTGGCGAAAATATAATAGATGAGGATATGTTGTAAAAGACTCTAATTACTTTTCATGCCTCAAATCAGGTATTACAGCAGTAATATCGTGAAAGGGGATTTAAAAAGTATTCTGATTTAATCTCATGCCTTCTTGTGGCTAAGCAACATAATACCCTTTTATTGAAAAATCATGAAACCCGTCCAACTGGAACTGCTCCATTATCGGAAGCAAATGTGGTAGAAGCACATAACCAGTCTGAAAGAGGACAAAATAAAAATCGAGGTCAAAATAATGTGCATGGTAATGGCAGAAAACGATATAATAATCATTGTGGTGGTGGTCACCATAAAAGGGAGAATAATACGGGTTAAGAAAAAAAGAGTACAACGCGTATTGTTCTTCCTTTTATGATGACCACCACCACAACAATTATTATATCGTCTTCTGTCATTACCACGCCCACGCACGTTAGTTTGACCTCAATTTTTATTTTGTCCTCTTTCAGATTGGTCATGTGCTTCTACCACATTTGCTTCCGATAATAAAGCAGTTCTAGTGGGACGGGCTTCATGATTTTTCAATAAAAGGATATTATGTTGCTCAGCCACAAGAAGGCATGAGATTAAATCAGAATACTTTTTAAATCCCCTTTCACGATATTGCTACTGTAATACCAGATTTGAGGCATGAAAAGTAGTAAGAGTCTTTCCCAACATATCATCATCTGTATATTTTGCCCACATAATTTTAATTGGGAAGTTATTTTATACACAGTAGAATTATATTCACATACAGTTTCAAAGTCCAGTAATTGTAAATGTATCCATTCATAACGAGCCATTGGCAATATAGTTGCCTTAAGGTGGTCATATCTTTCTTTCAAACCAGTCCACAATTCAAGTGGATCTTTTGCTGTCAAATATTCAACTTTTAATCCTTCATCCAAATGATGACGAAGAAAAATCGTAGCCTTCGGTTTGTCCTGAATCAATGCTTCATTACCCTTAGTAATGGTGGTACCATGACCTTTAGCATCTAGGTGAATTTTAACATCAAAGTACCCATGATAGATAATTTTTGCCGGATATATCGAGTGCCACGAACTCTAATTTGGATAAATTTGACATGATGAGAACTATCATAAAGTTAGTTAAATTAGATTTAAAATAGTAAAATTTTAACCCTTAAGAATTAAGAATAACATATGAAGCATTCTTTAATAAGAAAATTTATTTCCATTAATTGATAAAGTTTACTACCATCTTATATTATTTAAAGAACATAGAAGGTGATTTTTTTTAATTATTATTTTTAATACATACTTGTGTTTAGGATATGAAAATAGAAAGAGTTATATCATCGAAACATACCTTATGAGACACTTCGTGCTGATAACGTGTTATAAAATAATGACAATATATCAAATTTGGATAGCAAAGAAATAGAGAGAAGATAATAGTAATTCATTAACCTTTCATTTCTATATCTATATTCCAAAGAGGAGGAAAGACTATTTATAAGCACATTGCTATAGTGACAACTATTACATCTCCTATTATGGAAGGGTGATCACTTCCATTATCTCCTATAGTGGAAGAGTGATTTGACATAGTGGGAATAATCTACATGAGCGTAGTGGAAGAGTGATTTGACATAGTGAGAATAATCTACATGAACATCGATTTTATTTACAATTTATTTACAACAGTTTCCATGTTATTACATTTTTATTTCAATATCTCAATGTATAATTAATTTAATTCTTCAACAAAAGTCATCTTATAACCACTAGAAAAATCACTACTATACGTATTACAAAGTTACAATTGATATTTAGAAATTTAATTATACCTTATTTTATTCTTTTGATGAAGTAAGATGTATTAGAAAGGCAGCAAGGAGATGCAGATTACAGATTACATACACATTAACATGGCCAACTCCTGAGAACAAAAAGAAATTTAATTATATCCTTATATGGTCCTGACACTAGTAATGTAGTAAAATTTTCTTTTCAAATTATAAGTTTTTAGTTAGATGATTGTATAACTTTGCTTGATAGTTTAGATTGTTGAATCAAACTACTTAAAGCTTATTATATACCATAAGATTTTAGAAAACAAGAAGCAAATTATTGCATTGCAACAAATGATCAACATTTTATTAAAACGTGGGGCTGGAGGTGGGTTGGGGTTTTGGTAATAGAAATACTTGAACCTTTATGTAATGCCAACTTACTCTGATAAACTGGAATAGTTAATCTGCAATACTTTAGTGCCTCCATCCAATCTTGCAGCTCCATCAATATCTAAATAAATAAACATCCATACATCACGTTCAAAAAAATATCAAGGAGAAGGTTTGAATAAAAATGATGTCAATATCCTCAAAGGAAATCAAAAAAAGAAATTCCCTTGATGGAATCACTATTCAACATGGGTGGAGAACATTCTTCTGATAGAAACTGAATTGAAGATAATCAAACCTTTAAGATATTCTCCCACGTGCGCATCAGATTGATCGATAATGGATGGTACAGCTTCAATTGAAGTTTCTCAATCATCTTATACATTACACTAGCATCTTTGTTATCTGTCTTCTGTCAAAGAGTTCTCGTTTTCCAACAATGTAATCTTTAAATTTAATTGATGGAACGTTCCACTTCCTCAATTCGATACCAACTCAAGTGGAGTGATCAAAAGTGCCCCCTCTTAGATAGCTCATGCTGACTTAGAGGGGAAATTCTTAGCTCAACACATTGTTAGAAGTAGTATTAGCATGATGATTATTCTAACATTAGTTGAATATCTATATCAGACTATTATACAGAGTTTACAGGTAGTAACATAGATTAGATATACTTATTGCTAACTTCTGAGGATACACCCACGTGAAAGTGAAAACGAAGCTTTTTCTGACAGTGATTGGATTTCATTAACGATATTCTTTATCTCTTCCTTGTCCCTAAAGAGTCCACACAATTGGCATGTGAATCCTTTATTACCTGCAAAAACCAAGAAAAGGAGAAGTCATTGGCAAACCAGATCAAGATCAACCTTGCAGATTTAAGATGAGGTTTGAGACAGGGATCATATGCCAGAGTCACGAAGCAGGAAGCCACTGCATCTCTTGTCCTTGCATCGATATCCCTCCAGAACTGCACTTTCTTGGATATCATTATTTTGGCCCTTACAATTAGTAGTTTAATAAGTTTGTGAGCAGAAAAATCTTATATTGAGCACTAGTTAGACTAGGCAATGAACATACCAACTTGATGCAGCGAATGCAAGTGCACGAGAAAAGGTA
Organism: Solanum clarkiae; assembly: GCA_011800125.2. Lineage (NCBI taxonomy): Eukaryota > Viridiplantae > Streptophyta > Magnoliopsida > Solanales > Solanaceae > Solanum > Solanum clarkiae. The sequence goes on along the minus strand of JAABOM020000096.1, from coordinate 14,740,894 downwards.
CTGTTCTTTAAGAGCCTTTTGACGAGTTGCAGTGCTTCCAGCCATTTCTATATAACTTATTGACACCTTTTGGAAGCCAATCAAGTAAATCAGAAAGTTAGTGATTGCTAGATGTCGCTAACTTTATTTGTGTTTCTAATGTACTTCTTCAATACAGTAAATAGCATCCCAAATGTACTCATTATTATCCATCAACTTGTGGTACATCCAAGAGTGCACACACCCAAGCATGTATATGTAAGCAGAACCAGGTTGTAGAGACATATCCCCTAGCATATTATCAAATTTAACACATTTCTACAGTAATGAGTGTCAAACAGAAACTCTTCCATATAGTAAATTTGAGTCAATTTCCAATATTAACCAGTGGAAGCCCTATGCTTTGCGTACAAGATCAACAGAACCATTGGAAGCTAATTAACCATATCATTCCCCCCTCAACGATGTACACCACTGTTTCTAAAATCTCTTTTTGAACTCCATGTAGATGTTTAAGTGCTCAAAAGAGCAAACAAGAATCATAAAGAATTAGCTTATTCAAAGATATTCAAGAGTCGATGACAAAGATCTCAATGATTGATGATCTACATGCATATCATTATCAGTGATTCTTCAAGAGTCATCATGACTACATGCATATCATTATCAGTGATTCTTCAAGGGTCATCATGACTACATGCATATCATTATCAGTGATTCTTCTTACTAAATTCGTCAAATAATCCTTGCTCAAAATTGGAGGTATTGATCAAACGGAGCACTTTCAGAACCTGTGATGGTTGATTTGTATCTTATTTAGTTTTCAGAATGATAACATATTTTTCGGTTAGTGAAAATTTAATCACTCATTGAATTGACCAAAATGATTTGGAAAACAATGTCGTACCTCAGTACCTTTGGGTATATGCTGCACAGCTCGGACAACAGCCATTCGCCCCTCAAATATTAGAACCGAATTTGGCAAACAACTATAACATGAAAAATCCACTTAGAGAAATACATATATGAGCTGACATAAATTTATTGAAATAATTACCTGTGGTTGATTATAGAAACCACCGGATAAAGGCCTGTCCCCAGGGGTTTCAGTTCAGCATCACAAATTGTATGTGCATTACATGAAAACTGCACATCCTCAGAAACTTCAGGTTAGACAGTGAATTTTGTAAGAAAAAGGATTAGACGTTTCCACACAAGTGATTGAGGGAAGACTTCAACAACGTTGTCCTCTAGTTTTCATGAAATAAGAAAGTTACATGAAAGATTTGAACAGTAGAGACAATATATCCCGGACATTATGCATGGAACAGGCCTATGCAACATAGGATAAGGTCTCAGTTTTTTTTTCCTGGACAGGAAATTTGGTAGAGTTTTTAGACATATCTAAAGCGAAAATCTGGTCCTCAATCTATACCTTCGAAAAGTTTTCTGCAATCTCCTTTACATTGATCTCCGGCCATTGAAGAATCAGACTGACAAGGTTTGCCATCTGAGCATACAAAACTAGTTGCTTCTCATCAATATCAGTCATATCTAGGGAAACAAACTTGTTAAGAACAAAACAAAGTCGAAGATGTAGCAAATATAGACCTTAATACCATATTCAAAGTTATATCAGAAACTCATAAGTATAAGCCACATAAGGATACGGGAAACCAAGGATTCCACCAGATTGTAATTGTCCATGACCGTAACTGGAAAAACCTGGCCGTGAAAGAATAGTTATGAGCTTCATTCAAAACCATATATTGCAGCTACTTGGGAAATTTAACTACTTTTATATATTCCCTCCGTCCATCTTTACTTATCCACTATACTAAAATTAGATATTCAACAATACGTGTCCACTTTATGAAATCCAGATACAATTTTATACTTAGTTCCTAATTTACCCTTATCATTAATTTTCGAAACATTGTACTTATTATATTCAAAGGGTAATTTGGTAAAATCACTCCTATCATTTACTACTTCTTGATCCCTATGTCAAGTCAATAGTGGACAACTATTGGTGAACGGAGGGAGTAGCAAATATTGAGGTTTCATGGTTCTGAAGCAATTACTTGGGTTTTTCTAACCATCAATTATCGAAAAGTTTGATGATGGAAGTTTAAGTACTTCCATACAAAGATTTTACACTCTGTCAGAAACTAACGGAAGTAAGTATATAAAGGTAAAATATAAGGGATGACATAAATTGACTCTTCTTTCACAATTCTCTTCCCTACTAAAAGAAAGAGTGCTATAAGCCGACCGAGGAGATTTTTTTTTCTCACTTCAATTTCCTTCATTTTTTTTTATCAAACCAAACCAGGAAATGGGAAACTTAGGGCCCATATGGCCATGATTTCATATCATAATTTGAAATAAGGTTAATTTGAAGATGGAATTTGTTTGGACATACAACTCGTGAAAACTTTCTCAACTCTTATACAATCTTATCAAATGAAAAAATTATAGTTAGTAAACAAGATATCGAAATATTCTAAATCGACTCATTAATAAATCACATATCTTCATGTTCCTTTTATAAATAAATGTTTATAAATAAATGTTTCCAATTGCATGCTATCACACAACTTTCAATATACATAAATTAGTAAAGATCCACTAGTCTAATAAACCAACAATAATAGAAACTGGCTATTCTTCAATATAATCCCCCTACATGGTATGAACAATCTCTTCACATTGAGCATCGGTTCTTTTCTATAAAAGGTCTTTTAGCAAATAATAAACTTATGAAGTTTTAAATTTTATAAATTTTGAAATCACAAACTTGAAATTGAAATCCTACCTTTTAGGTGAATTGGAGATCCGAAATTAAAACTTCAAATTTGAGCTCCAAATTACATGACCAAATGCCTACTTAGACAACCTCCATTCATTTTTCGTTCCATTTTCAAAATAGACTGGTAACTGTTGGAATCTTTTCACTCTCTAAAATTTAATCATGTTGGATTTCCCTTTTTCTTTTATGTACTCTCTTTGTGCCAATTTACATGTCATGCTTTCTTTTTTTAGTCTGTACCAAAAGCAATGTCATACTTACCTCATTTTTCCCTTATAAGATATATAGCCAAACAAAATTCTTTGTTTTATTTTTTTTTTTTTTGAGAAACAGGTAACAACAAAATTATTTGGCTTGTTTCAGGTCAACTTTCAGAAGTCTTTCTTTATTTCTTTCGTATACTCTAATCCTAGTTAAACAACACCACATAAATTGGCATGGAGGGAGGATATTTCCAAAGCAATACACATGGTCATTGAAAAAATAAGCTTTTTGAAGTAGCCTTCAGATTTTTAGCAGATGAGATAAAGAGGTGTTCTGTTTGAACCTGATCCTTCTCCTCGTCACTGTATTCATGAGGCATATATCAGATCTCCCAGCAGATCGCATGAAGTCATAAGAATATAAAACAACTTCACCTATTAACACAAATTCAAAAAGTTTCCTGATGAATAAAGTATAGCTGGTTATCTTGGTATAATTGGCTCAATCAAAGACATGTCCGAGCTGATGCAGACCGTCATAAAGAATTGAAAGGCTCCAAGGAATTAGATAGACTTCTCAATTGAATTTATCACAATGTGTTATTACCCCTTAAAGCCTTCAACCCCACCCCATCTCAAGATAAATTACCAAGTAATTCCAAAAAGCAAAGACCTCGTTTTGACTTACATATAGAATATCATCAAACTAACTCAGAACAGGAAATAAATATGTGTAAGCACCAAATCTGGTGATATCAATATTATCCATGTTTCATATGCTCCCATTTCTTAAAATATCTACAGTTCTCCAACTTGCTACACTTATACAAAATCAAGGGAGCATATGCTAAGACTGCCCGTAAGGGTGTCAATACCTCACGTTTCATGTCTTGCTCGTTGCTTATACTCCAATACATTCACTCACCCAAATGAATCATATTCAAAGCAGAAACATAACACTGACACCAAATTCAAGTACCATATTGAACTCTAAAATTAAGCCAAATTCGCTTCAGACTAGCCAAAATTCACTTAATGAGAATATTAACTAAATAGCAGCTGAGTTGTAATAACAAGAAAGTAGAGACCAAGACCTTCTCATCTTGCAGTTTCCTCCGCAGATAAAGCTTAACCATCAATCTTATAGTGGGTGTAAGCGATTTTATCCTCTCCTTGTCAACCTTGGACAAGGCCTGGCATTCAACCCTATGCAACTTCCAATCTGACTTCTGCACCATAATTATAATTTAGTCAAAGTAAAACAACATTGAGGCAAAGCTCCTTAGTTGTTAAATTTATTGAAGTACCTGGCATGTGTTGCCACAGTAGTAAACAACTTGGCATGAAGAACATCTCTTAAGGTTACTTGAATTGAAACACCATTCACATTTTGCTGATTTATTGGGAACTGAAACATATGGCTCTTCCGATATAATCACTTCCCCTGTTAAGTTGTTAATCCAAAAATCTAAGTTTCAGCTCTGCCGAGCAAAGTTCCTAATTTTAGCAAACAAAAAACTTGGAGAAGAAGCCTAAAATAATGTGTGCTACTGTATTTTTGATTCAAAATTTAAGTGGAAGTAAAACCTGGAGCGAAATCGCGAGTGGTGAAAAGGCAGCGACCCTTTTCCGGCACAGACGATACAGTGAGCCCCTTATTACTCAACGCTTCCTCTAATTCCTCCATCAACAGATCTTCGTTGAGCCTTGACAGACAACTCTCCAATGTTTACACAATTCTCGAATGTACTTCAAATAGCTCTACAATCAAAAAAGAGAAAAATGTCAATTTTTTATTATGTCACATCCTACATTGCTTTTTTTAATCATTTATTTTATGAGTAGAAGTAGATCATTAGCCGTGCGATTTCATCTTCTAATGAAATGAAGTTCACATTTAAACATAAATTATGAGATAGAAATCTCAAATTTGTTAAAAAGAAAAAATTAACTTGAAAATTTTGTATCATGATTTTATATTTTTTAAATTACAAAAATTGACTCATAAATTTATATTTTATATTTATATATAAAATAATATTTTGTATATAGTAATCATTTATTTCATATATAAATAAGATTTTAGTTGTTTTTATTACCTTCACCGACCTTTAAATTATTTATGTCGAATATAACAATTGATGTCATCAGCCAAATTTATTATTACTACAAAATAATGTCTATTTTATTTATTGTTACTAACCAAATTCATATTATGTGAGAGAATTATATTAAAGAGTAGTATACTTACTCATGTTCGATTTTACTTTTTTATTAAACTAAAACTCCACCAAATAATGTTGAATATTCTCTAAAGTTGTTGCACTTTTATAATATTTGGTAAGATTGTATAAAGAATTGAGGCAATTTTAAAAGTTTTCTTATTGAGATTTTTATATTTATAAATAAAAAGTATAATTTTAAAATCTAAATTGTATGTCCAAACAAAATTTCAAATTCATCTTTATATGATTTCATTTTACATGACAAACAAGCACAGGACCAATCCATTGCTAACCAAATTGTCTATATATGGGTTCAAATTCTTCGACAAAAAACATTAAAAATTTCCCCACACATCACCTCGCACTATTCATCCAACCAAAGCTTGAGACGACTTTAATCTATTCTAATGTCAGTTTACTTTGCTGATAAATGATTTGCCTTAACAGAAAAAATTAAGACAAAACTAGTAGTTCTTGAATCTCAACATGAATAAGTAGCTCTATTCTGTGAAATAAATGAACTTATACCATTCAATATAGTTTCTATCTTTTTGAACCAGTGAGAAGTAATTCAATCACGATCACATATCATCTAGTAAATATACTTTAAAGTTGAGTTCACATAGTTCCCCTCACTTGTATAAAAAAGAAGCATCAACAGCGACATATTAACTATTTACAGAAACCATTTGGGGGGTGGGGGGTATTGTTGGGGAGCATAATTTTACCATCTAAAACACTAGGTTAAAGAAACATCTCATTTAACTACCTATTCACAAAGCAAATTGTGAACTCCTGCCTAAAGACTCAGCTATTTGCCAGAGCATCGCGGAAAATTATGATGTGATTCAGTCAAACATGCACACCTTCACTGAGATGGAGAATGTCCAAAACAAAGTACTCAGCAAGTTAGCCTTTAGTTTATCTTTGTAAAAATATATTCAAACTCTTCGACTTCGAGTCCTTCTGGCAATCTGTAGTGCACCCAAAAAGACAACTTTAGTCAATGGATAAAGTGAATAAGTTATTAGCTTGTCTAGAAACTTCTTAGATCAAACAAAATAATTTACAAGTCACAGTGTAATTTATTAGAACTTTCTGGCATGCCTTCTGCAAAGCCATCTCTCTATACCTCTGTCAATTATTTGTAAAAGGATCCAGCTCTAAAGCTACTTCCTTTCTTTCTTTTTTCCTGATAAATATGTCCACAAAGCTTCAACAAAAACAGGGGTAAAAAGAAAAAGACAAAGTTGGTGGGCATGGAGGGTGGACCGGGTGGCTCTTCTAATAGTGTTGGTAAAAGTTGGTTTCGGTAAAGAAGAGAAATACCATACAAGAATTAGATTTACTAATTTTTCTATTCAGAAATAGCAATAACCATCTATCTGAGCTAAATGGAAACTAAAATAGCGACCTGAAAGGAAACAAAGGAGTAAAAAGGTGAATCTTACAAGATCCTCATTCACATCAATGACCTCAGAAGCTGATGAATCAACAAGAACACTCTCCTGATTCTTTAACTCTGCGGCAGAAAACAACAAGAATCACATAACATTAAATTCAGAATTGTTCCTCAAAACACCAGAAATAAAATTTATAGGTCCGACAAAATTATAGCTCGTGTCCATAGCAAGAGCAAATGTGAACTGATTCATAACACTTTTAATCACGACTCATTATTAAACAGGATGTCTCCTCTATACGTGCACTTCATGACTTGTTGCCCAGTTTCATTTAAGGAACAAGGCAAAACCAGCTTTAAAATTGTAGGAAAATAAACCAGAGATGAAAGATGCAAGTACAACTAAAATGATAAATAGGAAACCTTGACACTTCTGAAAATTGGTGCACCACACAAAAGGGAACATAACTCATGCAAAAGCATATAACAGAAAGACGAATCTAGATGCTTTTTGTGTGAAGAACAAGCAAAGACAATAGATCTCTTTTTGCATTGCAAGTGGACTGATCAGTTGTGGCAGATGTTCATCACTATGAGAAAGATATATGGGCAAAACCAGATAGCATCAAAGGAGTTCTGAAGTGTTGGGACAGGGATGAAAATGAAGTAAAGGTAGAGAACTGGAATATAGTCCCACCTGGCGTATGGTGGATCGATGGTCAGTATAGTTGGAGAGAAATCAGAGATCTTTTGAAGGGAAGAAGAGCAACATGCAGAAGTTCAAGTTAATCTGTTTGGCTCTGCATTATTTTTGGGGTGAACAGTTAGTCATAGAGCAAACAGAAGCCATTTATGCAGCTATAGATTGCCTGTAACTTAGTAAATAGGACCAACATAATTATAACACTTTCGAAGGGGGACTACATTTTCGGATGTAGTATACATGTGGATATATATAGACTAACCATTACCTTTCTAAGAAAAACCAAGAAAGAAATAATAATAATTGATTAGAGGAAATAAACTGAAGAATCAATAATAAACACTTTCACATAAATAAGAGACTCAATTTTAACAGACGAACTAGTAATGCTTCTTCTATTTCGATCTAGCTTAGTTTTCACTGTGCACAAATATGCAGAAGTTTAAAAGAAAGAAAAATCGAAACAAACAAAGGTAAGATTCTTACCAGCTAAGGCAGTCCTTTTCCTACCAATCTTAACTTTATCTCCTGACAAGTTATCTTCTTGTTGAGAGACAGATCCAATCGTGTCTATATTTTTCCTTGGGCTATAAAATGAAGAGCACTTATCATTATCACTACAGTAAAGCTTTTACAGGTCATCATGCTATAGCATCTACTACAGAATAAAAAGGGGAATTCAAGTGTATGATGAGAACAATGTATGCTGTCCAGCCACATACATGAATGGCAATATGGATGAACATGTTTCACATGATGAACTCATGAAATATCATTTCTTATAGAAGAGAGTGACATGAAAAGCTGGGACAGAAGAATGTCTATATTTCATATATTTTTCACCCCTTCTATGTAATATATTATGTTTGACAGCCTTAACTGAACACTGTGTAGGAAATTTTTTTTATTTTAAAAAAGACAGCCTTAACCCAGCCAGAATTACAAGCCCAAGTGCAGGAACCTATTCTTGTGGACCCAATTGGCAGTCTAGCAAGTGCTCCTACATTCAAGTGGAACCAGTACACAGATGCCAATGCAATTCCCATTAAGATTACACAAAATGCTACAGAACATCCAAATCCAAGGAATTTTGTTTGACCACATAGAAATGGTTCATCTACCTGATTTCATAAGATGAACGCCTACATTAAGGGAAGTACCTCTGGCAAATTAAATTGACGATCAAGCAGGAAAAGGATTGCAACAGATATTCCTTATTTGAATCTTGAAGAATGTTGCAGTGAATTAAAACCAATCAGAGTTCAGCAAAAAATCTTCCTAGTTGGCAATGTTACGACCATGTGTTTTGTATCAGGTATGTATTATATGACGCTTCTGTGAAATTATTATGCTCAAAATCCTACTACTATGTATAATTTGTTTTATGATATAGCATGTAAGTTGGTAAAAGGAAGAACATATGCTAGCAAGCAATTAGGTTTCTGACTTTGGTGAGGTCAATTAACATGTTTAGTGAAACTTTTTTTCAACAAAAAAAAAATGCATTTCATCACAATATTCTTCTGCCCAGAAATTAATCAGAAAAAAGTAACAGCTCACCGGGACAATGATTGCACACCACACGAATCCTGCATATCAACTCAGTGTTAGAAAAGATCAACCCAAATTTGACCAGATCTTAATATTATAAAAATAATAAAGTAAAGAAAATGGACGACGAACTCAAAATGACAATGTGATGACTGTAATCGGAAAAAAGAAGTCCAATTGAGTCAATAAAATTCTAATTCAGTTAGGGATTAAACGGGTTTTTTTTTTCAAAAATCTTTATGCAGAGGCAAATATGAGATTTACTTGCTAAAAAAAAACCCTACTTTTGATATTAACACCTAAATCAAAAGTTAATCTTGTTGACAACAATGCAAGTTGAAATTTGATGCCTTTAAGATAGGTAATACAATCAAGAATGATTCACGTTGAAAACTGAAGCAACAGCAACAAAAATGTAAAGCTTCTACTACATGTCAGAGTGTTAAACATAAACTCTTTTGAGTTAAGCAAGACAAAGTATTCAACATATATTTACAAGTGTAAATCAATTAATTTCAGGACAATGTGAGGTAGGAAATATTGCAATTAGGATGTTGGAGCATAAGAGCAAATGAGTTATGGACAGAACTTTATAACCAAATCAAAAGGTTGCAATACAAAGGAAACATTCGCAAACAAAATTAATAGCATTTTATATTGTATTTATTTTCTAAGAAGCATTGCATATTTTATTTAGCAGATTATATAGTCATCAAGCTTTATTTTTTTTCAGTTCTCTATTTTTTGGTTCACTCTCATCCTCAAATGACACTTAAAGTCATTTAGATTCTTGGTTGGTTTTTATAAATAGGGATTCTAATTCTTAAATAGCATGTTAATGCACCACTTTGCAAGTCTAACTCTACAGAAAACTTTTGCTATATTCAATGCAGTTCAGGTATATGATGGAATGTGAATCATGCATATTAACCTATTTTGCTCGAAGCTAGGGAAGGATAAATAGATGGTTATAACTAATTAAACACTGTTGCATAAGATATTAAATCTTCTATTGGAGGTGTGCTTCTTAAAGCATAAATATGAAACCCTATTCTGCCGGCTAGACAGGTTGAGAATATAATGACGTAAGCATTACCTGGTCAAACAACGAATGGTTACTTAAAGTCCCCCAAATCTCACAATCCAAACTGAGAACCTCAGCTTCCCTGATGTCAGAGGTGGTCTACATGTGCAAATTTCGATTGTTAACCAACAACAAATATATTTTTTGTTACTATATCTGGAATCTTAATGTCAAATGTCAGTTCAGTTTTTTTAGGAAAATTCTTTACATAAGCGAGTGCAACAAAATGTCTGTGACTAAGTCAACAAACCATACAAAGTAATAACACGATTGCAAATACAACTCTATGATAATCCAACTAGGGTAAGCTCATTACCCATGTCAGCCAAAAAAAGAAAAAAGCACTTCAAGCCAGTGCTTTGGAAGGCAAGGGGCAACAAGGGCCCTCTTCACTGAGCAGTAAAAAGAAAAAAAGAGGAAGAAGCCAGTAAACAGAGGACAAAAACAGTGGCAGGAAGAAGCTGCACAAGAAAAAGAAAGAAGCTGCTGGAAAACAGAGGAGAAAAAAGAAAGAAGAAGAGAATAGAATAAAGGAGAAGCAAGTATCTGAACAGCTGAACCATAGCTCTCAAGTCCAGAAAACAGAAGAAGCTGCGCTCTAAGTCAGGTGCAAAACAAAAACCTAGCTTTCAAATTAAGTTTTAGAACAAAACCATTGGTTTTCTCGCCTCATCATACCTCTTGCCTCGATGTTACCTTTCAGATCACCTCGCACTGGAAAACAAAAAGGCGATAACATGTCACGTTGCCTCAGCGCTTAAAGTGAGAGACAATATCTTTCACAACACTGCTTCAAGATATACTATTGCTTCGTCTTAAAGAACTTTAAGGATGTCAAGTTACTAAACTAATAAGCCAAAAGCGTTCTTCTGACTTTGACTAAATCAATTCTTGAAATACACACAGAGTAATGAAGTAGAAAATACTTATTTCCAATGACACCCATGGCATCTGTTTTTTTGCTTGTTAGCACTTTAGTAATGAGATTTATTTTATCTTTGGTTGACTAGTAAAATATCGCTTTTGTGTTGGAGCAAGTGCTAGTTAGGCAGGCAATTCGTATCTTCAGCTGAAGCTAACCAGTGTTATTACAGGAATGCTGGCCGAAGAGAAGGCAGTCTCTCTCGTGAAAGATGGCCCAACTTCTCTTCTTTCTTTATTATTTCAGTTTTCCTTTTCTTTAGGGGTCCAAGAGACTAGAGAATGGTGACCTCTGTGACAAGGGTATGGGGAGAGTTGAGGCTTGAGGAGGGCTTAATATTGATCTACATACCACTTTCCAGGTGACACTGTGGTCCCATGACTCCCATCACAACCAGCAGTGGCCAAAATCCAACCACTTCACCTACTTAATTGCCCCCAACCATTTCTTTAGGCATGCAGAAGTACTTACACTTGATCATGTCAAGAACTGTTTTTCTCTTGTTTTTTCCAATCGGAATGCCTCCGGAGCCAAGTAACAATTTTTGTATAAAACCTAAACCTTGATTATATCAATTGTCTAACTCTAAGAAACCTAGCACCCCCAGCAATTGCATACAACCCAGAGCCACCTCACCTAAATACAACTCGGAATACATTTCACCGACAGCTTTCACCTAACGTCTCTTACAAACAACAACATACCTAGGGAAACTTCACAAGTAGGGTCTGGGGAGGGTAAAATGTACGCAGACCTTACCACTACCTCATAGAATAGAGAGGCGCTTTCCAAAAGATCATCAACTCAAATTATCAGCCCCAAAAATCAGCACAGATCCCTCTAATACCAAAAATCAGTAAGGCCTCCCGGTACCAGAGCTTATATAGCTAACAAACTTAGGCAAATCCCTCTAGGCTTTTTTGACTGATGTTCAGTCCACTGATTTGTTTAAAAGAACAGTGGTGACAGCAAACTTGCAAAGCTCAGTTCTCGCAGGCCCTCCTTAAAAGGACCAGATGAGAACTAGAAGTGACGCTAACTAAGAATGCAGAACGAAACAAGAAAACTTTTCCTCCTAATATGCCCAGCAATGATCCTTAATTTTTCACAATTTCTGTTACAGGGCAACAAGCAACAGATAGATAGCACACTTCCTACACAGTGTTTAGCACGTCTCTTATATTTAGCAATCATCTGACTGACCTTGAGGGGGTTGTTGCTAGAATCAAAAACCTCTGTGCTTCCAGAACAACTGCATCATCAAAACAGGCATGTCATGTAAAAGGGAATGTTGTTAAATTTAAATACACCAATGTCAAAGAAATTCTCACCATATATCTTTTGGAGAGCTTAGTTCTTTATGCTGCCTGATTAACTTTTGAGAATTCTTTTTCCTTCCCTACACATTCAAGAGTTGGAACAAAAAATTCTGACTGAAAAAACTGAAAGATACAATAGAATATACCTTTGAGATGCTGATATCTGAGCTGTTGCCTTTCATGGATTTGGAAGGCTCACGCATTATGGTTTTACACCTTGAGATTGTATCTTTTTCTTTCACAGAACATTGATTTTCATCCTTCTGACCAGATAAGGGTCGTAAACTGAGAGTTCTTGAATATGGTTGCTGCTCAGTTCTAGTCACTGCTTCGACAGTTCCATGTGCATCATCTTCACACTCATCATCCATCGAAAACTCCTTATGTAATTCAAATGATGCAGAAGGTGAAAATGACTTAGATGTTTTTGGTCTTTCTCTAGTAGGCTCCTGATTTGCTTCACTTATCCCCTCCTTATCTGAATATGAATAACCACAGTTCTTTTTCACCAAGCTCACTGGAAGAGGACCCTTTTTGCAAAATTGCCGTTCCAATGTGCTGCCACCATTGTTAACTGACTGTGTCATGCCATCTTGACATTTTTGGTATTGTGTACTCATGGTGCCAGCAGTCTGAGATATAACAGGAAGAACAATGAGAACAAAATCACTGACGCAATTCCATGACAACTCATAAAAATCAAGGCAGGGGCAAAGACATATACCTGTGCTTTCTTTTTTGAAATATCAAGTAACTTCCCAATGAAATTTTCATCTAGCTGATAATGAACTGAAAGATCACTTTTCCCCTGCAAAAGAAAAGAGTGTAAATAAAATAAAAAAGAATCAAAGCAAACGCCAATCAAACGAAAAGAACTTGCCTGACTATTTTGTTCTTGGCCCACTTTATAGAGTGAAGATGGCAGCAAAATAAGTCCTGAGACATGTGAATGAGAGACACCTGCTTTGCTTATTGCATCCAACACAGAAATCCCAATATCTGACAATATATGAAGATTCTGCAATATGACCACTCTCATGGTTCAATATTAATATATTTAAGAATAAAAAACTAGCACCAATTTCTAAACCAAGGAAGACACTGACAGGAGTACTTTGTTCATCAACAGCATCCTCTGCCTTTTTTATTGCATGGAAGATACTTCTCAAGTATGAGCTAGCTTTACCAACCAGGTCCACGGTGCCATCAGAGTCATTGAAATCAATCAATGCTCGCAAGCTGAAAACAAGTGGACTGGCCCAAAAGGAAAGTAAGAAAAAAGATGAGATGTTTAAAGACAACTGATGAGTAAACACTGACCTGAAAAATTGAGCGCAGGAGTCGGCATCATGACATTCAGCAGTTGGAAAATTTGGATCATGAGCCAGGACATGGATCAGGAAAACCACCAAATAAACAGGCAAACCAGTCACATGTCCAGGCATTGTGGACAATCGATTTATTCTTGCTGCATTTCCATATACGTGTACAAAATCTTCCATGTATTTCAAAGACTTAAGAGGGGAAAAAAGGATAGCGTCAGAAGAAGTTGAACTGTCAAAGTAAGAAGAAACAAAAATTTTAATAAAAACCTACAATTTGTTGGAGATCTTCTGATGAGTCTGTGGCAGCAAATGGAAATGCACATGCATATCTACAAGGAATCTTATGTTCCTTCAAAAGCTTCTGCACCTTCTTAATGAACAATCTCTGTACTAAAGGAGAATTGTCCTATCAAAAGTTATAGGAATGTATGATCAGAAACTTCAAGAATTACAAAGTTAACTCAAATGCAAACTGCTATCAATGTTAACTTATGTACATGCGCCTTTTCTTAATAAGGATATAGACATAGGCTTCCAATTCATCTAAGTCAAATGATGCTAACAGGGAATTGATGACGCTTCAACCTTTAAAGAAGTATATTCTATCAAGCATGGAAGAAATGAAAAGAAAATAAAACAAGTCAAGCTAGAAAATATAAATCAAAATCATGAAAAGAAAAAATAAGTCCAACATTTAGAGAAGTCCGTATCAAGAGCATTGTGTGGATTGGCTTACTTATACATGATCATGTAGAGTTTGAGGAAATCGCAAAAACAGAGGAAGTGGCATAGAGGCAAAGATCCAGGGCCCTATGGCTCAATTAGGGTGACACAAGCGCCAATTTTTCCACAAAACTGTGAACTGTCAAAAGAGGTACAACAACATTGATAATCTGTTGATCAATGGGGTTAGTGTAACTGAACCAGCAGAGATCCGAGAAGAGATTACAAGTGTGTATCAAAATCTATAGACAGAAAAAAGAAGATTGGAGACCACAGCTGAACCCCAGAGAACAACTTATGATCAATGAGGAAGATAATCTATTGCTCCAAAGGCAGTTTGAAGAGCAGAAAACAAAGGAGCATGTATTCTCGTGCACAGGACATAAAGCCCCTGGCCCAAATGGATTTTCCATGGTTTCCTTTATCCAATGTTAGGAAGTGACTAAGTGTGATGTGGTAGCTGCTGTACAGAATTATCATGATCAAGGCTACTTTGGGAAAAGCTCAAATAGCCTTTCATAGCATTGATCCCTGAGAATGTGGTGCTTCAGAATTGAAGAATTTTAGGCCTACCAACCTTGATTGGCAGCGTATACAAGATCATCTCCAAGCTTCTGACAGAAAGGCCAAAAAAAGTGATGTCAAAACTGAAATATCCCAACAAATGGCATTCATAAAGGGTAGACAAAGTCAGTTGCTGAGACTCGCAGGTTTTCGATACAAGTGCAAACCTAGATGTCGGATCCTTCATAATCTAAATTTACAATTGGGAGTCATGGATCCAGGTATAGATATGGGTACGGGGATTAAACTGAAATATTTCAAATATCTAAAAATGAAATTATAAAACCTAAATGATGAGATATTATGTGGAAAACTTGAGGATAAAATATTGATCAACAGAAGAATCTTGGAAGGAGAAAAGAAAAAGGAGTGGCATAGAAAATTCAAGATAATCTTTTCTTCAATTTCACCTTAGATTTTGTTCTGATAACAGAAATCATTGAATCTACCTGAAATTCCTCAGTTGATTTTGGTTAAAGTACTCAAAATCTGTTGACTAGACTGGGTACGTCCCATCCCCACACTCATGCCATGTCAACACAAGTGCAGCAACAAAAGTGAAGAGTCCGAAAAACGTAGGACAAATTAATGATGCTATTTTAATAGCAAATGAATGTGTGGATGTGAGGAATATTTCAAAAATTTCAGGAATTTTATGCAAGTTAGATATAGACAAGGTTTACGATCATCTAAGCTGGGAACTTCTGTTGAAGACCGTTGAGGATAGGTTTTCGCAGAAAACGGATATACTGGATAAAGCTCTGTGCAAGGACAGTAAAATTCTCTCTGTCCGGATCAATGGTTCACCATCTGGTTTTTTTTTGTGAGAGAGGACTGAGACAAGGGAACCCTCTTTCCCATTTCCTATTTATCCTGGTCATGGGTGGATTAAGTGATGCGTTGAAAACAGCTCAGGTAAATAACAGGATCAAGGGTGTCAAGGTCAATGATGGTGTTCCCCTGGGCTTATCAATATCCCACTTGCAATATGTCGATGATACTCTAGCATTCTGCAATGCAGAGATCGATCAACAGAAATACTTGAGGGTTGTTTTCATTCTCTTTGAAGCTGTATCTGATCTCCACATCAATTGGGGAAAGAGTTCTGTTTGTCCAGTAAATGAAGTTCAAGGCATCAATGGCTTGGCAAACATCGAGTAAGAGAATTACCTACTACTTACCTTGATATGCCTTCGGGAGCAAAGAATAAGTCCAAGAACATTATGAATGCAGTTGAGGAGAAATGTGAAAAGACATTGGCTAATTGGATCTCTACCTATCCCTGGGATGTAGATTGACTCTAATTAACAGTGTCCTTGGTGCTATGCCAACTTATATGTTGTCTTTATTTCCCATCCTAGGAATACATCAAGAAGCTGGACTCTTATCAGAAACTTCCTATAGCAAGGAAATGGTGAGAGAGAGAAGAGGTTGTAGTTTTCACCAACAAAAATGAAGAGAGAGAAAAGGGGGAGAGGGGAGAGGAGGATAAAGAATCTGAGATCACAAAACAAGAGTCTCTTATTGAAGTGCTGCTGAAGATTTGCATCAAAGGAGAAAGGTTTACGGAAAGAAGGTATGGTGTCTAGTTACAGAATGGAAGAATAACGGATTATTAAGGAAGTACCCTATGGGGTGGGATTATGGAGATCTATCAGAAACCAGTGGCCCAAAATTTGGGGAAGTTCCAAAATTAAAGTAGGTAATGGAGGGAAGCCATCTTTCTAGAATGATGTGTGGGTTGGTCAGCTCACTTTGAAGCACTTATTTCTTGATATCTACAACTTAAACCAACAGAAGTTGACAACAGATTTAGAAGTCAGGGACATTCAATGTTGGAATCTTGCTTTAAGAAAACTTCTTAAAGTGGGAAGCAGACAGATTAACAGAATTCTACCACATCCTTGAACAGGCCAAGAATTTCTCCACACAAGGACAAGTCTACTCTGGCTGAAGAACAAGAATGGGAAATTTATTTTTAAATCAGCTTATAAATATCTTGACAATCCAGTACCAATATCTGATTCATGGCCTTCGAAGATGATCTGGAAAGTGGCTTGTTTCACCTGGTTAGTGGCTAACCAAGCTGTACTAACTCGGGATAATATACTGAAAAGGGGCAGGCAATTATACTCCAGGTGTTTTTTTTTTTTTGTGAAACTGAAATAGAGATAATAAACCATCTACTCTTACAGTGTAAAGTGACAGAATAACTTTGGCAGATCTTCATCAATTTGAGGCTATCAGGTGGTCTATGCCAAGAAATACTTCAGAAGTACTAGCCTGCTGGAACAGAGATGGTAACCTGTCAGTAAACAAGGAGAGATGGGACATTTTCCCTACTTGCATCTGGCGGACAATATGAAGGAAGAGGAGAGGTGTTTTGAAGATCAGAACATCCCTTTCCAGAGTTTGAAGATGAACTGCTTAGCCACCTTATATTTTTGGTGTATCCATGTACTTCGTAAGGAGATAGGACATTACTTATATTTTGGATAGTTTATGGCATATATAGGTGGTAGGTTTTTGTTTTCCCTTATACTATTGTTGTAATTACTACAGAAATACATTATTGTGTATTTCTTGTTTATAATAGATGTTACTCTTATCAAAAAAGATATACATGATCATTTAGCAAAATGGCAATGCATAAAATATTCAACATTATTCAACAAGTTTTCAGAAGCTATACTTCCAGATTAAGCAACCCAACTTCAGCCATATAATAGTTCAAATTGACCAACCTAAGAGCTGCCCTTTAGAAAACTATCAACTTTTTAATTACTAAGTTCTTTCTTTCCTGTTTGAAAATTTTATCACTATCTTCTAATTCATTCTACTCATCCTCTTCCCTAAAAGGGAGTTCGGATCTAAGTTCAAAGGAGGGGGTCTATTAGCAGAGCATCCATAATCAGGTTTTTTCTTCTCTCTTTTCTTTCTCATTCATTTTTAATCTGCATGCAGTAACAAACTGCACAGTACTAACAGGTAGAAGGTTAATTAATTTCTCAACTGATTAAAGTTCCAGAGAGAAAGAGTCTAAGAGTCTAACCAGGCTCCTAACACTTATTCCCGTTCTGACATTATGCAGGAAATGATGTCACTCAGAAGAAGAAGAGACCACTGATAATGGTTATTCAGATGACAGAGAGAAAAAGAAGGGTAAAATCCTAGGTCTGAGTAGGAAAATCCCATTGATCCCATGACCATCAAAAGAAAGGTAGGTGGGATGCAAAATTTGGGTCGAAAGAGGCGCGCAAGAGAACTGCTGGTTCATTCAAGTTAGAGTTGGCTCTTGAAAGTTCAATCCAAATCAATGTATTCTTTTGCCCCAACGTTTCATGGCTTGCTAATTTGCAAAAGGAAGGACGTCAGCTTTTCAGGCATAAAGCAGATGGAAATGGTATCTGCTTAGAATAGAATGCTCCATCTTCAGAAATCGCACTTAAACAAATACAAATAACATGTACTCCATTCACAAGCTCTGAAAATCCATTTAAATTATGGAAACAGTTTGGGTGGATTGCAAAGAGATCAATATGATAATGTCTGACAAACACTATGTTGAATTTCAGAACTCCATATTAGAGCTAAACTGTGAGGGAGAGAAATTTTTGTTTATATTATTTCTTACTTCTTTTCTTTAAAAAAGTTAATCAACTTTGTAGATGTTAGAATAGGAATAGGATCAAGAATAATATCTACAATCCTACTTAGAATAAGAAAAGGAATAATATATAGAATCTTACTTGGCATTATAGTATCCTAGCTGGAAAAGGAGTCTAATATAGTATCTATAAATAGGGTCTCAATGTAATAATGTATAGACAACAATTCAATAATATGGGGCTAAGGGATGATGAGGTATTAATTTTCTGTTTTGCACGGCAAAAGTTCATAAATTATGGAAGACATGTTACTTTGTCCAATGAACCAAGGGTATCTGAAAACAAGGTCCTCTTACAACAAAAATGAAATTGCAATAGTTCTATTTGCAGATCTAATCGTTACTCTACTTTTAACATATGTCAGTCAATACCATATACGAAGACAAACAATATGAGAAATGACTAAAACTCTGCTGACTGTAACAGTGACAAGGTAATATCCTTGAAATGTATAAAGTCCTTGTGGAATCCAAATGAATAACAGCAAGAACTAGTTGAAACTCAAACTTATGCGTCTTATGGACTAGTGAATTGATAGAATTAGTCAGAATTTACTAACATACTACTTTAGACTAGAAGTCTTCTAACCTTGGCCATCAAAACTGTGCAGCGGAAAATTTGTGGCGAAATTAGAGAATCCCACCTTCTTGAGAGCTGAAGAACAGACTTTGCAGCAGCTAATCTAATATAAGCCTTGTCAGAATCACTGCTAAAAAAAGTTTACCCAGTGATTAAGTTATTGCAAGTGTCACAAAAGCAACAGATATATCACCTACCTTCAAGATAAATTTAGAATACCTTTACTTTCCAGCATTCATTTGTTCTTGTTAGATTTTCTTATAAGTTATAATATAGTAACTTGTAAACATATTATATACAGGAAATACACAATTGGCCAGTAGTACCTTCTGCTTGTCTGAAATATAAGCAGCATAGCATCTATTGGTAAAGTAGGTTAGTCAATATTGGACCCAAAGGTGGATGGCAGGGGTATTTAGGAGCCAATAAGTGGATGGAGGACTGTTTTGTACCATTTATAATTTGAGGACATGTTAGGCCCTTTTTCACAGTTTATATGATTCACTTCGCTTTTTAGTCAGTCCCAAAAAAAGGACACATTTCTATATTTAGTAACAATTTAACTTTAAAATGTTCATTTTACCCTTAATGAAATGATTTAGGACAACATCTATCATTTATTTTAGATCACAAATTTTAAAAGCCTTTTTTTATTTCTTAAACTCTATGCCAAGTCAAACTAACTCATATAAAATGGGATGGAGGGAGTAAATAAAAAACGTGTACAGTGTCACAATCGATATTGTGTAGAGTGCTTCATCGAAGGACACCATGTTAGAATTGCTTTCAACCTAAGTCGTAACGTATGCTAGGAGATAAACCATGAATCTAAACTACAATTTATTTATGTCAGGGCATATAAGAGCCTAGCAAGGACATCAAAGCATGAACACGGAGATTGTGGAGACATCTGTAAGACCACTAATCTTACAGCTTCTGTATTTGCATAGGGTAGTACCCAGTTCCTTAAGTTCTTCAGGCTAACATACAAGCCATTAACAATGATAATTTCATTCACAAGTTACCAGGAATCGTACATTGTCCAACTAGAGAGAGCCCTCTAATACGCTCAAAGAAGCACAATTTCATATTCTGATAAACATCTAATTGAGAACTTTGAAAAAAATAATTGATACCTTGAGTTAAAACCATCATAGTGACCGCTGTTGTGAAGCATTTCCAGTATAATATCCAGTAAAAACTTAATTGGACGACTGATTGTTGCACTTTGATGGGGTAAAAAGCTCCTAACTAGTGTCTTTAGCCCAAAAATCTGCATCAAATTAACAGTCAGATGAAGCCATAGAAAGAGGTCCTAACTAGAAAGATAAACTATTTCACATTAACATATTGTGGGTCCTTGCTGAAGTTCAGAATTAATTCGAAAATTATTTTCATACAAACCAATCAATGATATGGTACTTCACCTCCCACTAGGACAAATATTGGGTAACTCTACCAAGAAACCTTAAGCAGATGAGAAGAACTAAGGTTGTTACTCCAGCTCTTCGACAGCTCGGTCACCCCATAAGAAGCAAGTTTCAGATAAGTGTGTAGACAATATTTACCAGGGTAGAAACTAAAGAGATAGGCTTAATACATGTTTTCCTCTTCAACTTGCACGACAATACTTTTTACACCTTTTCTTCATGAATAGCTAATTACACACCTTTGCTATTTTACCACGTGAAATGCACATCCTTTTCCAACAAATCTAGAGTATGAAGAAAATCAACATTGTATTTGAAGATTTGTTTGAGTGCCACATGTCCTTTTCTTCCCTATCCTTCTTAACAGATCTTATCGACTATTCATTCCTCATATTTAACCTGCAACATGGATGATTTTCTAAGCTTATTGATCCAAAATATCTCAAGCGAGCTTTCTCTAAAATCCACCTTATCAATATTTTGGGTCTCTTCTGGTGTGATTCTCTGAAGATTCAGGTAAAGTGTGCTGAAAGCCTGAAAAATATGGAGGAAGAAAAAGTGGAAAAGGCTTTTGAGGAAGAAAAGGATGTTTCATAGGTGGTCCGAATCTACAATGGGGTAAGACAGTCACTTAGAAGAGCAAAATTGGGAAGGTTGTTTTGGCCCTAGACTAAAAGACAGGTGTAGGCGGTGCAACTGGAGCTGGTGTTCCCGGTACAATGGTGAGCCGGTGACGACAACTGTTGAATAAAGTGCTAAGGACAAGGATAATAGCAATAGTTTCAGCTGCGGAGTAGCAGCACAGATGTTGCAACAGATCATGATTGTTTCAGTGCAGACGTGATAGTGGTGGTGGTTGCAGCTATGATTGTAATGGTTGTATTGGATGTGAGGGTTAGGGTTGATTTTTGACACCACCCAGCAAATTAATATGCATTAATGGTCTGTTCTTGTTTTCCTTGTTGTCGAATGCATGGTCAACCTATGAGTGTCTCTAGTTCTACGTCCATGGCCATTTGCTTTCTTTTTGAGACAATTGAACAGGATGCCGCAGCTATACAACACCCTCTTCTTCCTCCAGCATAATATTTTGGCTTGCTCCAATCATAGTCATTTGGTTTGACTAGCATTGTGAACTGTAAAAGAAATGGGGAAAAATCTTTTTTTGGGGAATTGTTGAAATTTTTTTAAAAAAGTTGTTAATCTGCGAAGGTGTAGAGAATAACCTTTTTTTAATCTTGTGAGACATGTCACTTTGATTGGTGTATGTCATACACTTTCCAAGAGGATGTGGTTTTACATGGTCCATTGGATCTTTAAACATGGATCTTGCAAACTAAGGTGTAACGGGGATTTTTGTACAAGTTGGATTGGGTAAAGTATTTTTAAGACATATTTAAGACAGAGAAATAACATTGATACTGGTAATCAGTAAAAATGCTATTTCTATGTCTTAAGTCGAGGGTCTTCCGGAAACAACCTCTCTATCTCTAAGGTAATGGTAAGTTTTGCATACACTCTACCTCCTCAGACCCCACTAGTGAGATTTCACTGTGTATGTCGTTGCACTGCACTGATAATCAGTTAACCATTCACAGGTCACAGGGATGGAGTATGAGAAATTATGAATCAAAAAGATTTGAGCCAGGAAAAACTTGATACTAAGCATGAAAATGGAAATTAACATTGCTGGTGAAACTAAGGAGAGGTTTCTGCAATAAAATTTCTCCTATTTTTTTGGGTGGGTGGGTAGGTGGGGCGGGGTGGGGGTGTAGTTTGGCAATGTGAAATGTTCTCAAGGAACTTGAACAGCAATCACCAAGAAATAATTCTCATAACCAAGAAATACCCGAAGGTCAATAGCACAAGGTTCAAAACGATGCGGTGGCTTGCCCCTCTACCCTTCACTAAACTACCAGGCTTAGGCTTTTACTTACTTAAGGTTTCAAATTCATGGTGTGTGCCTAACAAACAAATCACACGTTACACTGTTACCACTATAGCAAAGCCTTAGGGGCCAAGAAACAAAGAATTAGAGTGATGAAATTCTCAAACGGATTATGTTGGTGACGTATTACAATAAGACACCTTTTGATATATTCAATTGGGATTAAAAGTGATTTATCAATTTATATTACTTTTGTTTCGGGGTATGTGTGTGTTATATATATGCATCCATATATATGCATTATCTATATTTTGGGACTGCGGAATTTTAATTTTGTTACTTAGGAAATACAATTTAAATCGCATTTTAAGAATGTGTTTTATAAGTTGCTATTTTGGGAATTTGATTTGTAAGTCATATTATGGAGCTTCAATTAGATAATATCACCTTCCGGCTGCTATATGTTATTAGTTATTACTAACCTCTAAAGACCAGCCTCAATATATTTATTACCTCATTTTTATTTTCTTATGATGGTGTATAGGTCAATATGCTCATATTGTTGGTCCCAAGTACAGATAAAGGAGGGTTGCAATAGGCTGGTAGGCAACAACTAGCGTAAAACTTGTCAATTCCATAACGAATCTTCACAATACAGGTATAATACTCGTCTAAGATGAGTTTAAATGAGTAACATGGTTAGTGGGAATTCATATAGGCGACCTCAACAAGTTGCACCTGAGGCATCATTAATGTTGGTGGTGGAGGTGGTGGTGTCTGAAGCAGCTTGGACATATACCTCAACTAATTCATTAACAACATACCCAGTGGAATCTCACATGTGGGGAGGGTAAAATGTACACAGACCTTACAACTACCTCAACTATTCCATCGAATCTGATTATTTCTCCATTCAACACATATACCAGTAACTCTATCCACTAAGACATAGGCAAATGGAAGAAAAGCACTTATTGTTGTTTGCCTCCACTAGGTCTTGAACATATGATGTCAATCACTTAGTATTGATTGCCTCCACTAGGACTTGCATATATTATCCAATAATTCTCCTCCACACCATCGACCATTATGCCACACCCTTGGGTGTATCTGCTACCTGCCTACCTCTAACTTCTTATATTGGAAGTTAATTCTCATTTATTGTATGTGTTTAGCAACTTTGCTAAATTTTATATAGAAAAATTTACATATTCGTATGAAATACATAGTGTGAATCTAGAAAGGGTGGGTTTGGTATGAAGGGGAATATTTTCTAGGGGTATAAAATAAGCTCAATTATAGATAACCTGCCCAACGCACCCAAAACATTTATGGGTTGGGGCTAAATGATAACAAAAAAAGGGGAATAGTTAGAAACGTGTTAAATCATTGGGGGCAGATGTTTATATATTGGTGGAAACCAAGCTAGAAGACAATGCCAGCGTCCTACTTCCGAGCATATGGAGTAATAGGTGGGCTGGTGAAATTCACTTGGAAGCAAATGGCAGCAGTGGAGGGACCATCATTCTTTGGGGTAAGAGGATTTGGGAGGGCAAGCTAGTAGAGAAGGGAGACCAGTGTATTAACTGTAGACTTACGGGTAAAAATCAAAAATTAACTTGGTTCCTGACAACTGTCTATGGAAAATGCATTAGACTAGAAAGAAGAGAACTATGGTGTGAATTAGGAACCATGAGAAGTCTCTGTGAAGGACCATGGGTAGTGTGGTGACTTTAATGTCATCAGATCCCCTTCTAAAAGAACAAACTGTTACAGAAGTAATGGTGCCATGACAGAATTCTCCGATTGCATTCAGGAGCTGGAGCTCATAGATCCTCATTTATTTGGAGGGTCTTACACGTGGAGAAGAGGGGAAAATCAAAGAACAGCCTCAAGGATTGACAGATTCCTTTTATCCCCTCAATGGGAGGAACAGTTTGTCAACATCAAACAAGAAATTCTCCCAAGACTAGCATCGGATCATAATCCAGTTTTGTTGACTTGTCGTAGTATGAATCTCAAGAAATCTTACTTCAAGTTCAAAAATTGGTGGATGGGAGTTGAGGGGTTCAAGGAGAATGTGAGAATGTGGTGGCACTCGTTCAAAGTCAGTGGCAGACTTGGTTACATTCTAGCAGAAAAGTTGAAATTGCTAAAAGCAAAACTGAAAGAGTGGAGTAAAACCAACAAGGGCAACTCGAAACAACAAAAGGAGGATATCATCAACCAAATTGCAAATTTGGAGGTTGTCCAGGAGCAAAGAAATCTTACGGATGATGAAATGCTTCAAAAAACCAACTTGGCTCTAGATTTTGAGGAGGTGGCTAGAAGAGAAGAGAGAGGATGGAGGCAAAGATCAAGAATGCAATCGCTGAAACATGGGGACAAAAATACTAAGTACTTCCACAGAATAGCCACAGCACATAAAGGGGTCGTTTGGTTTGAATATAAGTTACGATAGGATAAGTTAGGATGGGATAAATTATGTCGGGATAAGTTATGTTGAGGTTATTTTTTATTGAGTGTTTGGTGTGTTGGATAAATTTTAAGAATATTATGCCTGTTTACAAAAATACCCTTCAATTTATTAGATTTTAATGTGTTTTCTTTGCTAACTTTAGTTATTCAATATTCATTTTTAAAATAAATCTCTCATCTTATTTAGCTTAAATATTTTTAGCTGTGCGTTTCCATAATAATATCGTATGCGTTTAAAATAAAACTTTTTTAAAAATTAATTTACAAATAGAACTTGCATTTTTAAGTTTGTTAAAGTAAATAAGGATTTATGAAAAATCAAAATATAAAAAACATAATAATTAGTCAATAAAAATCATACTATATAGTGTAATTTTTTAATAGAAAAATATGAAGA
>JAABOM020000096.1:14672831-14715542 GCA_011800125.2 Solanum clarkiae | reverse complement strand
ATGAGGGTTCACAGGAAACAGCCTCTCTACTTCTATGAGGTAGCGGTAAGGTCTGCGTACATTACTCCCTCCCCAGAGCCCACTTGTGGGATTCTACTGGGTATGTTGTTGTTGTTGCTGTATTAAAAATAATGTAAATATATATATATACAAAATAGTGTATAAAAAGTGATAAAGGGAAGGGTACATTTGTCATTTTATAAATTTATCCCATGCCAATTTGTCATTGGATTATTATACCATCCCTTAGAAGGGATAACTTATCCCGGGACTAAATTTGTCATTTTATAAATTTATCCCATGACAATTTGTCATGGGATTATTATACCATCCCTTCTAAGCCAACCAAACGGACATTTAAGGGGAGATAAAATTTTATCCCGGGATTTTCATTTATCCCTTATAGCAAACGACCCCAAAAGGTTTAATTCCACTTACAACTTGACAGTGGATGACAATAACATCAATGATCCAGTAGAAATTAAGGAGGTCATTCAAAGCTTTTACTAGAATCTTTACAAGGAGTCTGAAGCGTGGAGGCCAGAATTGATTCTTGACAATCCCATATGTTTAACTGAAGAAGAACAAGAGTGTTTACATAGGCATTTTGAAGAGACAGAAATACTGGACAGTATCAAGCTATGTGCAATGGAAAAGGCTCCTGGACCAGATGGCTTTCCAATGTCTTTTTATCTTGCTTTTTGGGAAATGCTTAAAGAGGATATTAAGAACACTTTACATGACTTTCATGTTAATCAGAGGACTGAGAAAAGCTTCAATGCAACTTATGTGGCTGTCATCCCCAAGAAAGCAGGGGCATCAGAACTAAAGGATTTCAAACCAATAAGCCTGGTCACGGGCATATACAAGGTGATAGCAAAGCTACTGACTGAAAGGCTGCAAAAGGTGGTGGATAGGCTAGTCAACAAACATCAAATGGCATTCATAAAAAGGAGACAGATTATGGATGCCGCCCTCATTGCTAGTGAGTGTGTGGACTCCAGGATGAAAGGAGATAATCCAGGTATCATGTGTAAGCTAGACATAGAAAAGGCTTATGACCATATTAATTGGAATTTCTTGATGAGCATACTCAGACAAATGGGATTCGGAGAAAAATGGTTGGGCTGGATCAGTTTTTGCATCACTACAGTCAAATTTTCCATTTTGGTGAATGGTGAACCAGTTGTTTTTTTCCCTTCCGGTAGAGGTCTTAGACAAGGAGACCCTCTATCCCCTTTTCTTTTTGTGTTGGCAATGGAAGGGTTTGATAGTATGATGAGGAGAGCAATGCAAGACAGAAGGACAAGTGGCTTTCAAATAGGAGATTTTAGAGGCCAATACAAGGAAATATGTCATCTACTTTATGCAGATGATACCATGCTATTTTGTAAACCTACTGAGAAACAGATAAGCCTTATTAGATTGTTACTTCTGTTCTTTGAATCCACTTCCGGCCTGAAAGTAAATTGGGGAAAGAGCAATCTTTTTCCAATTGAGGAGGTGCTAAACATCCAGAGTTTGGAAGATATATTAGGATGCAAAGTGAAACTTCTGCCTACAGTTTACTTGGGCATGCCTCTTGGCTACCAACATAAAGAGAGAGTGATATGGGATGGCATAATAGAGAAGGCAGAAAAAAGATTGACAAAGTGGAAAACCCAATACTTATCACTAGGAGGAAGACTCACCCTCATAAAATCAGTCCTTGATTCTCTGCCAACTTATGTAATGTCTTTGTTCCCCCTTCCCCAGAAGGTTCAGAAAAAACTGGACAAACTTAGAAGGAATTTCCTTTGGCATGGTTGCAAGGAGAACAATGGATACAACTTGTTGAAATGGGATACTACACTGAACAATAAATACTTGGGAGGTTTGGGCATCAGAAACCTAAAGAAACAAAATGATAGCCTTCTGATGAAATGGCTCTGGAAATATAATGATGGAAAACAAGCTCTATGGAAAGATGTAATTAAGTGCAAATATGGTGAGAACAACCCTTGATGTAGTAATGAAAGCTCTTTACCTTATGGGGTTGGGTTATGGAGAACTATCAGAGATCTGTGACCGATGCTTAAAGTGAACATGGTAATCAAAGTGGGAGATGGGAGAAAAACAAAGTTCTGGAGATATGCATGGAACAACCAGACCCCCTGAAAGATATTTTTCCGGATATGTTCACCATTTGTAACAATCCGGAAGCAACTGTCGAAGAGTGTTGGATTGAACAGGGATGGGATCTATCTTTTAGGAGACTCTTAAATGACTGGGAAGTGGAAAGAGTGGCCAACCTACTCCATGAAATAGGGGACTTCGCAGGAACTACTTCAGTTCCAGAATCTCTGAGTTGGAAGCACAAAAAGGATGGAATTTTCTCTGTTAAAAGAGTATGAAACAGCGACTACGCAACAAAACAGAAGACAACAAGGGTTATGGAAAAATGTCTGGAAAAACATCGCACCAACAAAAGTAAAATGCTTCACATGGCTGGTTGTGAAAGAGCTTGTCTGACACATGAGGTTCTGAAGAAAAAGGGGAGAATTATAGTATCCAGGTGTCAACTTTGTGGGGAAACAAACGAGACAAATAGTCATATTTTCTTGCATTGTAAATTCACTGCTCAATTGTGGAATTTGTTTCTTACTCTCACAAACATGGCATGGATCATGTCTGAGCACACTGCCTATCTGCTGAGTTGCTGGATTAGAAGAAGTGGAAGCAAGAGCCAGAAGAGATGGTGGAAAATCATTCCACATTGCATCTGGTGGACTGTGTGGAGAGAGAGAAATAGCAGATGTTTTGAAGATAAGTCCAATGTCATTCATAGAGTTAAATGGAATTGTATTGTATCTTTCTGTTTTTGGTGTAAAGAAGCAAATATAGAGGAATTAGAGCTTGTAGACTTGTTAGGCTCTCTGTAAGTAGTTTTTCCCTCAACTCTTGTTTTTGTGCCTCTTTTGAAGGTCTTTAGCATATCCTTAATGCTGAAGAATACAACATTACTAATTTCAAAAAAAAAACATTTACGGGTTGGGCTCAAGATAATTTGAACTGTGTCAATCTCAACCCATTCAAAGCCTAAAAGAATCTTCACTTGAGCACAATTTAATTTCCAATTTCAACCCGTTTTAAGACTTCTTTATTTGCACTGGTATAATATAAGTTCTCATATTGAAGGTACAACCTATTTTATATCCTCTAGCATTAATCTATCTATTTGTAACTTATTTTTCTCATTTTCTTGAATTGAAATTCAAATTG
Source organism: Solanum clarkiae (assembly GCA_011800125.2). Classification (NCBI taxonomy): domain Eukaryota; kingdom Viridiplantae; phylum Streptophyta; class Magnoliopsida; order Solanales; family Solanaceae; genus Solanum; species Solanum clarkiae. The sequence goes on along the minus strand of JAABOM020000096.1, from coordinate 14,712,281 downwards.
TGGTTATAAAAGGTAAATAATAATATATTAAAATTATTAAGATAAGAAGAAAAAACACATTCTCTCTTTGCAAGCAAGTCAAATTGGTCGGGCCATGATCCAGCCCAATTGTTAGCCCACTGGATTCAACCCATTTGAGCCCAAAGTAAATTCAAGCGGGTCATAACCCAACCCAATTTTTATTTCAACATATTCTAATATCTCCAATTTCAACCCAAACCGTTCACTTGACACCCCTAATAATTTGCATGGAAAATATTTTCTTGGAAAACAAGTTGGTCTACGTAATTTTGGGTTTTCGAAAAGTACACAAAAAATGTTATCTCAAAAGCATTTATATGTAATCTAACACTATAGAGGTGGGAGGGGGTAGGGGAGTGGCGCCTCAAGGGTGGTAGGGGTGAGATGGACAAGGGTACGGGTTGGTTGGATAGGGAGGATACAATAAATATAGAATGTCACTTATAGAACTTGTTTTTTCTACTTCCATTAAGGAAGTTATTTTCCTCATTTTTAAGGAACTTGTTTTCCAAGAGAATGTTTTTCAAAAACTTTTGTCTAACCAAACATGAAAAATTCCTCCATACCAAACACACTCAAAATCTCTTGAAAGAACTAATAAAGAGAAGCCATGTAATTCAAAACAGTCCATATCAGCAAGGAGTTCTACATGCAAACTTGTTACTAAAACCACCTTAAATATAGACACCAAAACCCATTGTCCTATTTAGAGAATGGGCATCAAGTTCATTCTGTTGTGTATGTTCTCTCAGGAGAATTTTCTTTTGTTAAAAAAATGGATCTTGAGACTAAATCAAAATCAAAAGCTAGTTCATGAGAGGAGGATTGTCCAAGATTATATAAGGAGACCAAGAAGCATTTAGAGCGTGATAATATAAACAGGGGCCCAACATCAGAATCAATGAATTGGGATGAGCCTAACTTTGACACCAACTCAATCCTAAAAGCTCGTTCATAAAAAGAGGATTGCCCAAGACCAAGGACCTCTAATCCTACCGATCTGGGACTTCAACACCCTGGAATGGAACAGATGTTTGGTAAAGTTATCAATTCTTAGTGATCTCATCACATTCCTAAATCTAGTAGCTCAAATGCATATACACGAGTACTGCTAGTCAATATGAAGAGCTACTTCAATCTGTGAGTGCATTCTTACAAGATGGAACCACAACTGGAGATATAAATATTATTGGAAAACATACAGGTGCAGATCAGTTTGTTGGCAGCTTTTGAATGACCAGAGACATGTAGGTCAATAAGTGGATTGTAGACTGGTAGAACCCAAATGAAATAGGAAAAAAGGAGAGATTAAGATGGATGAGACTCACCTTTAATTGGCAAGAACCACTACATTCAGAAGTGTTTTCTAACGAATCCATATCCTCCAACATGGCCACCTAGGAAAATTTTTATCTACATCAGTAGAGAAGAAACAGAACAATTACAGATATCAAAGCGGACAGCCTAAAAGAGAACTTATCAGTTATCATGCGTTCCAATTTAACCAATTCATTTTATTCATTTTTAGGGAAACATGTAGTCTCTAGTCAGTATCAGAAGAGTCAAACTCACATCAGTTAGCTGTAATATTTCTTCAATGATATAATGGGTCACCACTTCTTCATGTGCTTGAAATGCTAAAACAGAATGTTGTGCCAGACATCCCAAAGACTGCAAAACTGTTGGAAGCTGTTTTCCCAGATGCAGAAAATCCACAAGTGTCTAGAAATATAATAGATGCAGAAGATGAGAATCTGATAATCAGTTCATACATGCAGCTTAAATGATAGACTAACGACACAAGAAGAAAAGGTCTGGAAAGTGAAAAAGTGCACTCGAAAGCATAAGCCTCAAAGCACAGCATGTACGCACCACAATTTTTCAGTTTACAGTGTCTACACTAGTACAAACGTAAAGTAAAAACAGGCACTCAAAACTTGGCCTCGACTAGCAAGTAAGCACTCCAACTTTGAGAGTGCATATCTAGACATCCACACCTGGTTTCAACTAGCAACTCAACACTCCAACTTATCCCAACAGTGTCTCGTGGACACCCAATGCTGACGTAGCACATAAATTTTGCAGGTGCCTATATAATTATATAGTAAGCTGGAGTGTTCAACTCATACAGTGGAGAGAGTTAAGGTATCTAGATGTATATTCTCAACTAAGTCCAAGTTTGAGTGTTTGTTTTATGTATTATGCCTAAATAAGATGCCAGTAAAAATGGAAAAGTAGAAAATTTTATTTTCACAGAGAAAATAATGGATCAATCGATTTGGAAGCACATTGTAGCATGACAGAGACCATTTAGCTAAATGGGCAAAAATTCAAGTCAGTTATAGCACAGAGAATCTTTTTAATGAAATAACAATCTGTACAAACCAAAAGACCTATCCATTTGATGCAAAAAGTAACAAAAATATCAATCTCTCAGAAAGTTCAACTATATTGTCATCCCACTACCACCAAATATAGTTTTTTGAGCAGATAAAAATAGATCATTCAAAAAGTATCCAGAAGATGCAAAGGTTAAAAAAAGTTAGCTCCTTCCACTACCATCAAAATCAGCACTTCCTCCTCCATCAGAAACTTTGCATCTTCTAGGTGTCAGTGCAAATCTGATTTTTTTTTCTCTCATCAGCTCCATAAGATTACTGGCAAAGTGAAGTCAATCACTAGAGGACAACAAGGTATGAGTAACCAACTGTTGGAAGCTTTGGGCTTAAAACAAATGGTGTCATGTGTATCATAGCAAACCCCCATTTTACATGCAATGTGGCACATTTTATGGATCCCCCTCCTTAATGTGCACCTGAAGGCTCACCATATCATACCTCTTAAAATAATGACAACAAGGTGTCCTAGATCAAGAAGTGTGTGATAGTGATATTGATGGTGGTCGTGGTCGTTGTGGTAATGATGATGATTATAACAATAATGATCATGCTTATGATTATTATTCTTTATTATCATTTTGAGTTTTGATGATTACTATGACCATAAAAATATAATTTTATTATTATTAATCAGTTGTAGAGGTGGTAGTAATAGTAGTAACAGCATTACCAAAATATAGTACCAAGCACATTACTGCTCAGCTGAACTGGTAGACAGGAAGAAAAGGCAAAACATTTAAGTATTAAGATTTTTTCATGGAGTTCTAACTCCAAATTGCAAACTTAAGGCTAATTGTTTGGTTAAACATTTTAGTGGGCCAACTATTCCCCAGTAAATAACTTATATCACTAGCTGGATTTTGTCAGCTCCTTAGCTATAAGTTTTTTGTTCTTACTGAGCTGACAGATCCCCCTGTTTTACCTCTGCATCTAGCGGATGCTTTAACGAAATCTCATTTACTTCATCTAAAAAAGATTTTCAAGTTAACTTGCTTCTAATGAGCAGTTAGTAGAAGCTTAATACTCGGATCCCATTAGTTTGCAATCACTAAAACGTAACAGAAATCAGGCACACTCCAAAAGAAGCTGAAAATGAACAGACATTTTACATCACTATGCCAAGAAAATGATAGTTTGCCACCTTGCACAAATCGAAGAAAATGGACTGCTCTGAAGGGCCCATTAGTGCAGCAATTGCAGAAACAGCCAATTTAGCTTGAGCACGACTGCCATTCAAGCAAACTTTCTCCAATAATGGATATATGTCACTGCAACAAAAGTAAATATAACAGCTCTAACTCAGAACAAAAAGGAGAATAGTAACTTAGCAGAACACACACAACAAGGAATAGTGCATTCACTTTTCCGGGAAACAATAGGATAAATTGAAGTTCTAAAAGAAAAAAGGGAATAAGAGGGAAAATGGGAAACAAAAGTAGCAGTTTAGTGGGTAGAGTTCAACAAGAAACCAACCCATCGAAGTATTTTTGTAAAAACAAGCACAAAATGTTTAATTAATCATTCAACCAAGAAGACAAAACCCCATGTTATCCTCCAGTTTGAAGGTAAAGATTGTTTGCTTTGACACAAATTAGAAAGAAGCTGCAATCCTGTCTTTTCAAATACAGAAAAGAGAAAAGAGAACTAAGATGATGGTGAGAGGGATGCACCCAGGTTGAAGTTGATAGCAGAAAAGACTCCATTCTTCAGTAGTAGGAGTGATGCTAACATGGTGAATACCCTGGACAACTCCTTGGCTTTATGTAAAAACAATAGAAAAACAAAGGGCAGACTTTCAAAAGAATCAGATGATCAACTCAAGACCTACATGAACTTGAATATGACACTACAATATAAAGTAGTGTCGTGTAAAATTTTGTTGAATTTCACGCTCTCACTAAATCACCAAATTAAAAAACTTTATGACGAGAAATGCTAATTTCCAAAACAAATCACAGGAAGGTAATGCTCAATCATGTAATGAAAAATTACACGCATTATCACAAAATGATGCATCTGAAGGACAATTGTTATATATACAACGGTGTACAGTAAATACTGCATGATGCTTGAACCAAAGAGTAATCTATTCTCAACCTAACAGAGCGAAATTTTTCACCAGATTGTATGCTACAAAGTCATGTAACAGAAGAATTAATGAAAGTCAATACTATCTATCAGACTCATTCTTTTGTATGCTGCAGTAACTATAGAAAGACGGATATTTTCCTTTGAGCTGGGAGGGCTTCCACTAGATAAGGAAACCTGCTCTCCAGTTTCTATAAAAGTGCACAATGCTACAACCTAGAACTCGAAATTTACCCAAGGTTGATTGACATCCGGGATCCTTCTTTTGCAAGAAACTGGATCAGCTGTTCGTTGAATGGGATAACCTCCTCCAACAACAAGTTCTCGAATTCTGTCTCCAAACCTCTCAAGAGTGAAGGAAATGCACTGAGAATGGTCTGGTGAGAAAAAAGGGATGAAGATGAAGCAATAGCATACAATTGATATGGATGAGTATACTATAAGAAGTAAAATCTAACACACAAGGTAAGGTGAGAATAAAAGGTTCAAAGTGGCACATAAAGCTCAAGTTTCCTTATGCCTTTTTCCAAGCTGGAGAACTTCATTCCAAAGAAGTGATTTAACTCACCCAGCAGATGCCTATGCGAAGCAACAATCAAAAGTAACTCTGTAACAAAAGGTTAGCGTTTTAAGCACGACAACTTTCACAATTGTCATGCTCAAACAGCAAAAAGATTTGAAACTTTCTATGATCTCTTTTTCAATTAACATAGTGACAGAATATCACTAGCAACCTAGGTTTAACTTTCTAGAAATCAGCAGATTCTTTTGGTGCTTGCATAGAGTTCCAAATGATATAGAAGATTGAGTGGAGTTTGTAGAGAATCATGTCTTCTTGTAGATTCTTTATACCTTTTGGTATACCTAGTATATGGCCAGATTTTTGGTCAAGTTTATGAATGAAAATAAGTTTACTTGATCAAAAAACAAAAATAGCAGAAATGGCACTGTTAACAGGAAAAATCATTGTTTGATGCACCTAACTGACATCAGTATTATTGAACGCTGAAAGGAAGAGAGGAGAAAAGACGAGAATGTATTTAGACTATTATTCGCATAATTTGCAGAGTAATCAATCTAATAGTACGCAAAGTTCCTAAATATTGGGTGTGGAGGAGCACTGAAGATGATGATTGAAAAAAGGTTGCCAAAATTCACCAATTTCAAGATTCTTCTTTTAATATAAAGTGATTTATCTCTTACCAAGAGGAGTTGCACAGAAGAATCCTCCAAATGCTTCTTCCCAAATCTGTCACCTAAAAGATGATCAAAGATACAACGCACATGCTCCAAACCAAATAGATTATATGAACATTTCATGGAGAGTAATTGCAGAAACTCAGAATGCAGATTCTTGTTGTCAGTCTTCCTCAAAAGGTTATCCTGGATAATGCAAAGGGATGAAAAAATTTTAAGTAAATTTACAGAGGAACTGATAATGGTGCAATAACTCAAATCTAAAGATGAAAAAAAGATAAGATTACCCTAATCCACAAAAAAGCGCACTACCATGTTATCATGAACTTGCATGTGCCAAAAATCCGTCTTAACTCAAATCAGGTGTGAATATAGTCAAGATGAAACCAAAGAGTTAGGGAAGCCAGAAATACAAAGGGGAATGACCACGCAAACCACTCTGCATCTTACTGTGATCATGAAAATCTTCTCTCCAACCCAATAGAAATTTCCTTTCCAACACTTCAAAAGTGAATTCGATTAATTCAAATGTAAAGAATTTATGCAACTTAAGAATGTCTGTAATATAATGAAATGCTCCCGACTGCATCACTTAACTCTAGCAAACTAGATCTTTAATAGCATTTGCTGTAAAATTACTCCCATTCAGTACCAGCAAACCAGCACCCACCACCAGGTACCCAAAGAAAGGAATGTTAAGTGTGGTCTTTCACTTAGTTTCCAAGGCAACAGAATTTTCTCAGAATACAGAAGTGTATAATGAGAAAAAAATGTCTTCCAATTATATGCGCAGCAGTCACTCGTCAAAAAGAAATCACCTTGAAGTAACCTTGTTCCCAAAGATACAAGCTTATAATCTGATAACAAGGAACCCAAGATATAGATCTCTTTCCAAATAATTCACGAAATTGCATGCATTTAACAGTACCAGAAAACCTCCTTTCTTACGGACCAAAACCAAAGACTGAAAATAACTCTACTCAAGGCACACTCTTTAACTTGTAAGCCACTCTTTAACTTGTTAAGCCTGCTCTCTCTATTCCAAGCCACATGTTAAGCTGTTGAGCTACTCTATACTCTACACACACTCCTTAACCTGCTTAGTTTTTCTCCTCTGGTTATATCACAATTTTCAGTTAGTTCAGCCACTTAGCACTAGTAAAAATCAAGCTCATACTCCCTCCATTCACTTTTAGTTGTCAAAAATTTCCTAATTTGATTTTAATTTTTACTTATCATTTTTGACAAATCAAGGTAAGACAATTTTTTTCCTATTACACCCTTAATTTATTGTCATTGAGTTAATGTTCTTGAAAAATATAATGAGTAAATATGTATGGGACACTATAATTAATAGGGTAAAGTGATAAACTTACTATATCAATAACTGTTTTCTTAATAAGTGTGCCAAATCAAAATTTGACAACAAAAAGTGAACAAAAGGAGTACAAAAAATACCCCACTTAGAGGTCCAACCACTAGTACAGATCCCTGGTCAATCTCTATTCTAGACCATGACCATCCACAAAATTTGAGTGTAATTCATTGAGGAACGAAACCAAGAAAAACAAAAGACACAGGAAGGTTAGAACATTATCTTGAGATTACTCCAGCAAGAACTTTTTAGAAACTCTAAAAGCTCTTGCTCCATTTGTAGAATTTCGATGAAAAGAAAGCCAATCTATATCCAGGTTGAAAGTTAAATAAAAAGAGAGAACCCACTTTAAGAAAGTGAAACAAGCTCACCCTGGTGGTTTGGGCATCTTCAATTTTCTGTTCAGTTAATAACTTCTCCAACAGATCAAATATTTGACCGTCTTTCACCGCGTCTAGTTTGCGGAAGCAGTCTTCTGCTTTGGCAGTATCCTCAAAAGATGCTGATATTTTAATAATGGACATTTTCATCTTCTTTTCTACTTCTTCCGATACTTCCTCCTGGACAATAAAGATAGAAAACCAATGAAAATCACTACACAAATGACTCGGCAAAAGTATTTAGGAGGACCAGAATTCTTTGTAAATTAGAATTGCTTCATAAAACACAGTAACCTATCTTGCCTACATCAACTACTAAGAGATTAGAAACAAGAATGATAATTAATGCCATAAAAGGCTTTCCAGACAAAACCAGAAAGGCTTCAACCTAAAGAAAAAAAGTGTCCCAAAGTAGAAGACATAATCATAGCTGGAAATTAGGAAATTTTGAGCAATCCAAAATTCCAACATAAAAACATCTATAACTTCAGCTTTAATGAATTCAATTTTCTGCGGTGAACAAAGAGAATTATCAGAAAATTTCATAATTGAATATTATTTGCGATACCTTGTATTTGTTGAGGAGAGTTAAGTACACCTGCATTTCATTTTGCAACCTGGATGCACACTACCCCATGAATTCAAGCAAAAGAAGCAAAGCAGAACTGAAAAGTTAATGAAATCCAAATTTCACCTAAATACCTCAGCTTTTGAGACAAAATTGCATTCAAGGCCTTCAGATGACAAGGCGTAAAAAGTGAGAACATGAAGACCCAATGCCTGGTTTTGTCCTCAATTGAAAGAGAAGCAGGAAACAGAGTGTCAGCAAGGACAATCTCCATGCGCTGAGGCCTGTGTCAGGTGAATCATTATTAGATCTCCATCAACTAGAAAATGCATCCATTTAGAAGTCACATCATGAAAAATCAACATACTTGAACTCCTTACAATCTCTGTCATAGCATAGCATCAAAATTTTACATGGGATCTGTTCAAAATGCTCACTGAAATCCATGATGGCAGCAGCACATTGTGTGCAATATTCCTGATACAGTTCTAACAACTTCTTCAATGCTTTCTTTCTAACAGACACCTACATATTTAGATGAACAAGAAGCATAAGAAAGCATATTTCAGGAAGTACAAACAGAGATTCTTTTTTAGTGAATTGCGCAAAAAAATAATGCTATCTTCATGAAAGCTGTTCACCACTACAACCTTTTTGTCTCTCAGTCGTTCTGTAACACATGTGATTAGTTCAAGGGGAACAGATTTTAGCTTATATCTTGCCAAATCGCACAGCACAGTAACTGCCTCTGACCTCACTCTGTCATCAGAATCCAAAAGCCGACCTTGAAGAGCAGCTACTCGATTCACAGGAGTTATATAGTGAGATGTAATGATGAATCAAGAGATCAAAAAATCAAGGGCATTCAGAAAGCCCAAAAAAGGAAAAGAAAAGAAAACGCTTTCGAGTTTCGAGATCTTACAAAGAACTTCAAGTGATTCTTTTCCTGATGGATTGGTCATGTAGAATGCTTTAGCACATGAAAGTGTAATTAGTCTCACTTCGGCAGATTTATCACATGTTCTGTTTATGAATTCTACAAAAAGCTGGTGATAATCCCGAGCAAAATGGTTTCCAGGCAATGAAAAGACCCTTTTCATCAAGCCAAGAGCTTTTATCCGGACATCCACTTGATCTGTCTGTGAATGACATTACATTTCTAGTTTGAGCAATATAGTGGGAAAAATAACCGAACTTCAATGGAAGAACTTTAACAATAGTAATAATGCGAAGATGAGGAAAAATGGCACTAACAATGATAATCAAATTTATTTTGCATTCACAAGACCAGACAATTAAGAGAGTATATTGTTGTTCAATAAAAGGCTAAATAACAGGAGATGACGCACCAATAATTCGTGGATCAGGCTAGGTATGACAGAAAGAAGTATTTGAGGAGAACACTGAAAGATTTCATATATAATCTCATGGTAATATTCCTTGATCTCACTCTGCACAGCGTCTCTATTAAGTATGCAAGACCTTAAAAACCTTGAAACAGCATCTTCCATCTTTTCACTGCAATTTTGAATGACAGAGACAGCAAGCTGGTGAGACGCACGAGATGCACCCTGGAATAAGATTCATAAAGAATTCCAGTTTTTAAAGAGAAATAGGCAAAAATTTCCATAGCAGGAAAAGATAAATTGCAAAACTAAGAGAGTGATGTCAATTAATTTCATCAAATGCCAAACATGAACCACCGAATAAATGTAAATATTTTCACGATTGCATATCATTCATAAACTACACACACACACACACACACACACACACACACACACACACACACACACAGAGAGAGAGAGAGAGAGAGAGAGAGAGAGACTCCATCAACAACAAGAACGCTTAGCATGAAGCGGAAGAAGGTAATCTCTCAAAGCCGTAGCCAGAAGCAAGCTTAAAAGAACAAGTCTATGAGCAACTTAAAATAAGGTACACTGCTACTCCTGCATTTTGATGAGTCATTCAGAAGGTTCCGTCTAAAAAGATCTGACTCTGCATTTGATCCCCCCAAAAAAAGATATACTTGACACCCAAAATTAAAGGATCATAAATTCAACATTAAATGATAAATTCAGGGCATTACTAATATTCACAAATTGATGAATCCTCCTCCCAATATTTTCTCATCCTCTGCACCGTTTCTACTCAACAAAACATGCTAGCATGCTCCATAGCCACAACATGTATTATCACCTTTTTACATTCAAACAAATGGTTTTCTAGGACCCAAAAAAAAAAGATGCCGTTCTCACATTTCCCGAGACACCCAGAGAAAGTACTTGAGCAAATGGCGTCTCCATTAGCATCATGGAAATGTACCCTAATCTAACGAATAGAAGGATCCCTACCATCATATATGCAACCAACAAAAAGAAAAGAAGAAAGATTAAAAGCTATAACTTTTGAGATCGTAGTAAATTTATCTACAAAAAAACAGATTCACATGAAGTGGACCTAAGAAGAGATGAGAGCTGCAACTATAGACTCATAACCGAGAGGAGAATAATTTCCAGACATCTAAAAAATAAGGTTCTGGGCTTTAACCATCATGGATATGGAACCCATGCATATGCTGCTGACAGACACTGAAAACAATAACCTCAATCCAAAGCTAGTTGATGCCAGCCACATATATCCTCCCAATCCATATCGCTACATTATGGACATCTCAATCCAATATTTTTAAATCCGAGTACTAAGGAAATAGAGATTCTCTATTTTTCTACTAGCATTAGAAAAACAAAGCTAACTCAATCCTAGTGAACATTAGACCATAAATAAACACACCGACCTGACTAAAACTTAATCCAAAATAATTGGTATCACTTGTACGGGTCTCTTTCTTCTGTTGCCTATTTTCACAAGCCTCCTCCCTTATCTAGGCCTGGGACAAACAATGTGAGCAAACTCACAAATGCAGAGTTGCGTCACAGACACTTAGTATGAAAAAATAAGCAAGCACGACATCTGATATGCAGGCAACTTTTCTTTAATTTCTTTTTGATGAAGAACTTTTCTTTAATTTCTCTTGCATTATCTTTGACATTTGAATGTTAGTTTAACTTTATAGATGTCATCTTAAAATAATTTTGAACTCCAAGTATAATAAGTGAGCAGCTAATTTATATAAATACATGCATATAGTATATACACAAACACACACAGAGAGATGTGTGTGTGTGTGTGTGTATGTCACACACACACATACAGATGTACCAATTTGGGATAAGATTACTTTTTTCTTATGAAATAATGTGTTTCATTAATTTTCTGCAGAGGTAAATTTATTTGATGTTAACGTGTGATTCTGCAGAGGAATGAATAAGTTAGAGGTAAATTTATCTGATGTTAGGAACTATACCCAAATTAGGAAATCTTCGGACGCTAAATTGAATAATTAAGAAAATCAATAGGAGTTTATTTAGTTCCTCACTCCCTCACCCTCTCTCTTTCCTTCACTTCCGCTCCCTTTTTCCTCTCTTGTTCTTTCTTTTATAGCAACAAAAAAAATCTTATATTAAGCTTTTGTGTTGTTAAGAATTGCATGCATTCATTTGCATAATTGTTGAGCATCAATTCATCCTTCAGCCAAAACGAATAGAATGTTCTCTCATGAACAAAATTTGTGCAAAAGGATGCTAGATCTGGATTGGCCACTTGTAGCATGCACAGAAAGATTCACATGTTACAATGCTTCTTTCTCTTGATCCACATCTGAGACTTCACGATCTCCTTGAAAGTGCGGCAAATGGGCTGAGTTCAAATAAAGGTTTGACTGTGGTCTACTAACTTTCACTAGCCTTATATACTCAGCATTTACTACTGACTTTGCCCTTTCCAGTCCCTAGGTCTTCTCCGACAGAGTCCTTGGCTACATCACATTTCGCCTAAGCTTAGCAATGTTGTTTGGTTATTCTTTTAGCAATTCAAGAAGGGCCTTCACCACTTTTCTTGTAGATTATTAGTAAGCTCGGTGACAAGAAGAGTGTAAAAGTATGCATTGCTTCAGGAAATTTTGGTCATCAAAGAAAGTTTACAATGTTTTAGGACAAATCATCAGAAACTATGCCATTTAAATTGAAAAAGGGAAGCCTGTGAATTAAATAAAATTACACAGCGCAATATAGGTGACATAAATTGATCTATAAATGGAAAACTATACAATTGAATAAGAAATTAGTCAGAGGGGATAAATAAAGAGGAAAGAGATTAGAACGGGTGATTATTTATAGGAAATGGAAGCAGAGTAAATCTGAAGACTTAGGTGAGCTTAAGTCCTTAATTTAAAGCTATATAAGTGCAGAAAGGACAACAGGTAAAACAAAACATCCTCTTCAAAGCTTCCCTACTCCTCCTACTGTTTTCATTGAGAAAGGTGACAGCAAAGAGAACTTGAACACCAAAAGGAACTCCATTTCTTGGCTTCAAGACAGCATTCAATAAGTAGAGATCACAAGTATTAACTATTAAGTACCACTGGTAATTTCATCTCGAAGAAGGGATGAAAGAAATCAAAAAATTCAGTTTTATGTTAAATAAAAGGGATGAAAGTACTAAATCTTTCTCAAAGCAAAGTTGAAAGTACTCCTGAAACTGCTAATGCAGCAACTACTTGTAGCTTTAAATCTTAATATGTTATAGATCACCACATCTACCTTTGCTTCTCTCAAAAGGTTCTGCAAAATCACGTCTAAAAGGGGCTCAGATACTTCTTTTTCAAAAGCGAGCAGCTCAGAACTGGTCTTCTCTTTCTCTTGCATTTTCTCCTCCAAAATTTGTGTCATTATCGAAACTGCTGCAGAAACCATACTTGGAGGGTGATGTTCCCTACAAGGAATGTTAGCACCATCAGATAGTACAACTAATCTTCAAGAGAGGTGCCATATGTAAACCGCAGGAAAAAACTGTATGTAAAATTATTAAGCATGAGACATCACATGGTAAACACTTTTCAGTCCTCTTTTCTTTAATTATAGAATCCTAACTTTTTGATGACATCATGGAATCCTACTTTTCCTTCATTGAGTGAACCTTTTTGTGATTCGGCAGAGGAGTGAATGAGTTAGAGGTAAATTTATCTAATGCCAGGAACTACTACTGACTTTGCCCTTTCCAGTCCCTACGTCTTCTCCGACAGAGTCCTTGGCTACATCACATTTCGCCTAAGCTTAGCAGAGTTGTTTGGTTATTCTTTTAGCAATTCAAGAAGGGCCTTCACCACTTTTCTTGTAGATTATTAGTGCGCTCAGTGACATTCTAGGGTTTGTTCTCTCATGTGGATTGAGCATAGACTTTGACTGCACTTGTTTCAAAAAATAGTGAAAAATCTCTTCTGAAAAAGGGGAGTGCTTACTAATAGCGAAGCGCAGAGAAGAAAACGTCCTTCGCGCAAGTTCTTTTGCCTCCTGCATCCTTACTAGTAAAAAGGGGCTCTTTGACCAAGATTTTCCAACTTTTGGAGAAACATTTGTTTGTCAGTTTTTGAAAAAGTGAAATACTTCTCTCTAAAAATGATTTTCAACTTCCAGCTTGAAAATAGCCAACTTGAAAAAGTGAAACATCTTTCACCTTCACTTTCCCCTGAACTTCATGGGTTACCAAGAAAAATTCAAATAAATTCCAAAAGATTAACCCAAGAACAAGAATGTCACATGGGCACCCTGTTAACCCTCTACTCCAGCCCTTCCTTTTCGTTTGAGCTTGTTAGGAACCGGTTTTCTTCGTGCAGTGTCTATTGATGCATTCAATGTTTAGACAACTAAAGAAGTTTAAAGGACACAGAAATCACTTTTGGATGGGGGAAGGGGGGGGGGGGGCATGAAAGCCCTCATAATCAATCAGGACAATAGACTAATACAAAGAGAATGAAGAATTTCACCTCAAGACAGCGAAAAAGTTTTTGAACATTTTTTTAACCAATCCTTCACAGCCAATATCTAGCATTAGCAAACAAAACCTCAGTTTTGCAACAGTTTCTAACAGTTGTACCCTCATGCTGAAGTAAGGATTCATAGTATCTTCAAGCTCTGAGAAGATATTGACAAGAAGTCCAAATATATCCTGTTACAAATTTAGAAAGTCAACAATCGCATCGACAGTATTACGGCTACTACCAATTACCAAAAGGGAGAGGGGGTAAAGAAGAAGGTAACACGGACAGGACCATATAACAGAAACAACTGCACAAAGTCAAACTTTACCCTAGACACTGCATCAGAAAATTCAGGATTTGGTGCCAGCACACGGACAATTTCGCAGAAGCAGATGCCAACCAGAAGTCTGATATCTTTGTCCTTGTGAACAAGCAAACCATGCTTAACAAGAGAACTGCTCAAGGGTTTAATGACAGATTTCAGTGAACTTGACTGTTTTAACCCTTCAAAAGCACGAGTGGCTTGCTGCAGCAGAAATAGCTCGTCATACAAAGAACTTTTAAACAATATGACATCTGTTGAACAAAAAAGCATAACTATTCTTGAAGGTCCAGAGAACATGACCTAGATATTAATAACCATATCTTTTTATAACTGAGAAATCCATTGTGGGTTCAACCCAGTTCACAACAGGTTTGGAACTGAGGAAAGTATGGCCCCTCTACCTGCTCCCACTCAAAAGCAAAGCTTCAGTTAGAAGCTTCAATATATTCCCATTTCTAAACGAGCCCAAAAACTCATCAGGATCTCTCGAGTTCATTTACAAATCACCTTGATTATATGAACCCTCCATATTTAATTCATACCACGTGATGTCTTCGTATTAGTATTTAATTCATACGACGTGATGTCTTCGTACTACTAATAACAGGCGAAGAAAATTAACCCATTTAAGAAACTGAAGCGACGAGCAAAGATAGATTTCTCTTAACAAGATTACTAAGCTCCCAAAATGAAGAGTACGTAGTGAAAACAAAAATCACTAACAAAGTAAGCAACAACAGAACTGGGAATAAGAAGAAATCTTCGATAACTGGGGAGCAAATGTAGCCCAAATTTATAATATCTTCAGTCGCAAAGGCATAAACACCAGCCAAAACAAAAATAGAGTGAACTATTATCAAAAGTGATATTTACGACTAAAGGCAAAGAAGATTGAGGAAACACATTACTTTTAACAAGTTGACAAGAGTATCTTTATTGGGGTAAGTTTTGTATGCACCCAATTGTTTTCCGACTCGGGAGATGACCTTAATTGCCTCCTTCTCTGAGTACGCCATTGCAGGCCTTTCACAGAAACCCTAAGAAGCTTCCTCAGATGTTCTGACTTCTGAGCGAATGGAATGAAGCGCGTGTTAGAGAGGGCGCGCACTGAGGAGAGTTTGGTGTGGGTTTTCCCGCCTTGTGCCCTTTGCGATGGGAGAGCGCTACACGACAAAAGCCGTTGCGGATTACTTTTTCATTTTTTACTTGGGTCTATTTGGAAAGATATTTAGAATTGGACTAACTGATATTACTAAAATTTATAGGAATTGTTTTGTTTTTATCAAATTTAGTGAATAGTTTTGAAAAAATTTTGAGGATTTTTTTAATGTTTGAAGTATTTGAATTGGTCAAAATTTAAGGTGAATATTTGAATTTTTTTTTATATTTATTTTTTTATTTGTTGAACTTTTATATTTTTTACAAGATAAACTATACAATAGATTTATGATTTTGTAAAGGACAATAGTGAAAAGTATGTTGTAAATTTTATCTTTTAATATTTTTTTAATATGTGTGTATTATCTCACAAATTACTATATGTGTGCATTATCTCACAAATTCAATTAAAATGGAACTGAAAAAGTAGCATATTTTAAATCAAACAATCAAAGATCATTTTAATACACTCCACACATTTTTATGATCTAATACAAAAATTACTTTATTTTATTTTTTTACTTTATTTGAAAATCAATATTTTGCCATAGAAATTTTCAACACAACTTGAAGTTGTATTTAGAATTTGAAGATCATCCCAAATTCTTGTTTCGCTTTTATAAAGAAAAAATAAATTTAGCCTAATTTTTTATTTTTATAAGATAATTTCATTAAAATCATATTTAACATTCTTTTAGAATATATATAAATACTAAACACTAATAAAAAAAAATGATCAACCACAATTTCAACTTCAACTTTGAAATTTCAAATAAAATAATTGTTTTTATTATGTTGCCAAACCCCTAGACAAGAAAAAGGTTCAAAAAGATATGTTATTTCAAAGATTATGCAAGTTAAAATTAGATAAATAATGCACATAAAAATTGATAAAAATGTGTTTTCTTTTTTAGAAGTTATCCAAGTTATATAAAATGTTGGAATGCTAGGGTGAAATACACAAATGCTCATTTTTGGGGTCGATATCTAACTAGTATTTGTTTCATATTTTTTCTATTTATAATAACTTGTTATAAAATATATATAGAATTAACTAGAATAAAATTTAGGGCGAAATAATGAAAGCAAGAGAGAAAGAATATATATCTGTGCACGTATATTTTGCTCTATATTCCCTTGCCTTGGCATAAGCAATATTTATACTCATAGATGATTTTCATTACTGGCCATATAGATAATAAAATATACATCTACCAATAAACAAGATATAGTGGACATAGAAGGGACATAAAAGGGATGATACAAGAAATAGTGAAAATTGTATCATCCCTTTTATGTCCACTATATCTTGTCTATTGGTGGATATATATTTTATTATTTATATGGCCAATAATGAAGGTTACATATGAGTATAAATATTGCCTTATGCTAAGGCAAGGTAACACAAAGCAAAACATATGTGCATAGATATATATATTCTTCCACTCTTCTTTAATATCTTGTTTTTATTATTTCGCCCTAAATTTTATTCTAATTAATTCTAAATATATTTTATAGCACATTATCAGCAGGAAGTTCTCCCCATTTAAAGCTATTTTAACTAGGTAACAAAGGAGGTAAAAATTTTATTTTATTAAATATTTAATATTATAAAAGTTGAATTTATTGTTCTTAATATTTTCGGGACAAATTATTTATCATGAGCACTAGGTGCTGAAATATATTTAAAATCAATGAGTCCGGCTGACACCATTAAAGATGACAATAAAGTATCTAGTCAAAACCGTGGCAAAGCTTTGATATTTTTCCTTCACCATCTTGATGAGGGGTTAAAATTACAATATCTTATAATAAAAGATCCCCTAAAATTGTGGAAGAATCTTAAAGAATGATACGGTCACCTGAAGTTGGTTGTCCTTCCACAAATACATTAAAATTATGGAAGAATCTAAAAGAAATATTCGACCACCTGAGGTTGATCATCCTTCCACATAAATACGTTAAAATTGTGGAAAAATCTAAAAGAAATATTCGACCACCTGAAGTTGATTGTCCTTCCATAAGCACGTCATAATTGATTAAATCTAATATTATTAGATATCAAAATATAACTGAATATATTTCAACGATATTCAAAATTATATCACAACTAAATTTATACAGAGAAAAAATCATTGAACAAGATAAGCATAAAAAAAATCATATTTTTCTTAATATTTATATTTGACTACGCAAGACATCATGTGAGCATTATTTACCAATTACCAACTAAAGCGTGTGTTGGTCTTGATTTGAAAATTTAACACTGCTGCAAACTTATATATTTCTTATTATTATATTTGTTTTATGGAAGTATTATGGAATTCCCTATAATGGTCCTCCAAATGAAAGTTGATTTTTATGTAAATTTCTAAATATTTATTTTTTAACTGCTAAAATAAATTGGCCTAGTATTTTGACATAAGATGACGTACATACAAATTTTCTATATCTATCAAATAGGAAATAATATTCATTCTCTTTCTTAATTTAAGTATTGTTGAATATAATTATTCTTGCTTATTTTATATTTAGTTCCATAACATAACTTTATTTGTTTTGGTCAAAATGTCATATAATTCATATGAAGCTTGATAAATTTAGACTGTGTGTTTGAAAGCATGGTCTTGTAAAGGTCAAACATTAAAAGTTTTCACATGATGTTAGTATGGTTTACAATGGTAAAAATTCAAATATTTTTTATCGAGATACATTGAAAGTCAGTTAAACTTGATGTCGTTTTAGTACGGCTTTCATATATGTCTAAGTATCAATCATACTGAAATACATATAAAAATGAGTTAAAATCATTCACGACTTGTCAGTCAAATTTACTTTAACGTTTTGACTTTACAAACGTTAAATTATCTACTCAATTTCATTTAATGTGAATTTAATACTAATTTCATTTAACGTGAATTTAATACCACTAACTCAATCAACACATGTCTCAACTCTCTCTTCTACTTCAAGCCATCCACACTACATATAAGATGCATTTTTTTTAATTAAATACGAAAACTTCAAGACCTACATAATTTTATTATTCTCTATTTTTAAGATTTGATTTTAAAATAAAAATCAATTTTTTTTAAAGACTTCTAATGAAAGGATATTAGATTTTGCGGGATAATCCCTGTGTTCTAGAGATGATGTTTGGCAACGATCTTTCAAGCGATAGATGGAATAATTTTTTCTTCTCTGTTGCAAAATTCACTATAAGCAAATCTCAAATTTTCTTGAATTAATCAGGATTTAGAACTTGATTAGTTGTTGAAAGGCATTACAGCAAACAGAAAGCTAGAGCAAAACGTAATGAAGAAGAAGAAGTAGTGAAGGAGAAGAAAAAGAAGTACATGCAGTAGTAGAAAGCACTCAGATGAAGAGAGAGTTCCTCTACTCATTCATTAACTTGGAGAAAAAGAATCATCTTACAAGTTAGCTGAGGGGTATATATATATATATAGTGGGAGATTAGCTTCTAACTAACAATTAACAAAGCCTAACTAACTTTTAACTAACACTTAACCTCCCTAACTACTTTTAACTAATCTAAACACTATTCTCAATACCCCCCCCCCCTTCAAGCTAGGTGGTGTGAACAAATTTAACACACCTAGCTTGCCCATTAGATATGTGTGTTGTGCCTTACTCAAAGCCTTTGTAAGTAGGTCTGCTTCCTGATCCTTTGAAGTCACATAGGATGTTCTAATTGTTCCATCCTATATCTTCTCCCCGATGAAGTGTAAGTCTATTTCGATATGCTTGGTTCTCTCATGAAATATAGGATTAGCTGCAATTTGAATTGCTGTCTTGCTGTCACTGAATACCTACACTGGAACCTTGACATCAACCTGCAGTTCCTTGCATACACCTATTAGCTAGACTACTTCTGCTACAGCTGCTGCCATGCTCCTATATTCTGCTTTAGCTGAGCTTCTAGAGATTGTGCTTTGCTTCTTAGACTTCTAGGAAATTAGGGAATTCCCCAGCTTCATGATATAGCCAGTGGTAGATCTCCTTGAATTTGGGCATCCTGCCCAGTCTGCATCACAGAAGGCTGTCAACTGTGTAGCCTTTTTTGAACTCAGCAATATTCCCAAGCCTGGCTCATTCTTGATGTATCTCATCACTCTATGTGCTGCTTCCATGTGAGATCTTTTGGGCCTCTGCATGAACTGACTTAGCAGGTGAACAACATAGGTGATATCTGGCCTTGTCATGGACAAATATAGCAGCTTTCCAATCAAACTTCTGTATGGTCCAGGGTCATCCAATTCAGCATCTTCCTTCAGGTCATGTACATATTCATCATACTCCACTGTTGTCAGTTTTTGATTGCATTTCATTGGAGTAACTGCTGGTTTAGATCCTGCCAATCCTAGATCACTAATCAACTCAAGTGCAAACTTCCTTTGATTCATGAGAATCCCTTCTTTTGACCTTGCTATCTCTATCCCAAGGAAGTATTTCATCTCACACAAGTCTTTGATCTTAAACTCCGTCTTCAAGGCAGCTTTAGCCTCCTGAACTAGCATAAGATCACTCCCTGTGATGAGCATGTCATCTACGTATACCAGGATGATCACTATGTTGCTTCCCTTCTTTCTTGTAAACAATGAGTAATCAAAGTGGCTCTGTGTGAAGCCTGCCTTGACCAGCACTTCAACAAGCTTCAAATTCCATTGTCTTGATACTTGCTTAAATCCATACAAGGATTTGTGCAGTCTACAAATCTGTCTAGTCCCCCTTTGACTGCCAAAGCCTGGTGGAGGAAGCATATAGACCTCTTCATCCAGGTCACCATTGAGAAAGGCATTGAAGATGTCCATTTGATGTATACACCATTGGTTAGAGGCAGCTAAGGCAAGAACTAATCTGACTGTGACCATTTTAACAACAGGAGAGAATGTCTCTTAATAATCCAAACCTTGCTGTTGAGTATAGCCTTTGGCTACTAATCTAGCCTTGTATCTTTCAACACTCCCATCAGCATTATACTTCACTTTGAACACCCACCTACAACTTATAGGAATCTTACCAGGTAGAAGATCAACCAAGGACCATATGTTGTTGTCTTGAAGAGCATTTAGTTCCAGCTGCATTGCATCCAACCACAAGGGATCAGCACTAGCTTTAGAATATGATTAAGGCTCTCTGATGGGGGTGATCTTGGATAAGTATGTTTGATATTGTGAGGTGATATTGGAGTGAGACATGTAGGATTGTATAGGGTAGAGGCAATGAGAGGTTGTTGCTGAGGTTGGCTTGCCACAAACATAGTCATGTAGCTAGGCTGGAGTGGTTCTGGACCTAGTGGACCTCCTGGGAGCAGGAGGATATGGTGCAGGAGGAATATCAGGTGGTGAAGGTATGTTTGGAGAAGAGATATGTGGTGTGGATATAGGAGGGGCAGAAGATGAGGATAATGTAGGTGATGGTATTGAGGCAGGATCTGGAGGAGTTGTAAGGACTCCATTGGGAAATAACTGCAGTTGCTTGTCTCTAAGGAACTGAAAGGGGAAAACATGTTCCCTGAATGACACATCCCTGCTCACAAAAAAAGTATTGTTGAGTAGATTAAACAGTTTGTAGCCCTTTTGAGTGGAAGAATAGCCCATGAGCACAACAGCAACAGATCTTGGTGACAACTTGTCAGCAATGTTTAAGGCAGTTGCAAAACATAGGCAACCAATGACTTTCAAATGGGATAAGGATGGAGATCTACCATAGACCACTTTAAAGGGGGACTTGCCAGCTAGAACCTGCATTGGTATCCTGTTAATGATATATGCAGCATTGAGGACACATTCATTCTAAAATTTAAGAGGGAGGAAGCCTTGTAATCTAATAGCTCTAGCAATCTCTAGAAGGTGTCTGTGTTTTCTCTCAACCAGACCATTTTGCTGAGGTGTATGTACACAAGAGCTCTGATGTACAATGCCAAGGGAATGAAATAAAGCAGTACAACTAGAATTGAAGAATTCTGTGCCATTATCACTTTTGAAAATCTTTACAAATGCAGCAAATTGTGTTTTCAGCAAGGCAAAAAACTGTCTAAGAACAACAATGACATCAGACTTCATCCTTAACTTATATACCCATGTCATTCTACTACAATCATCTACCAAGGTGAGAAAAAATCTGCAGCCATCATGACTAGTGACTCTATAGGGGCCCCAAACATCTCCATGTATAATGGAGAAGATGTTAAGACTTCTGCTAGGACTACTAGGAAAGGGCAGTCTTGTTTGCCTAGCTAATGGACATATATTGCAGTCTTGAATAGGTGCCTTTTTAAACTTCAATGTGGAAATCTGATGCAACACCTTCATGGGAACATGACCAAGCCTTTTATGCCATATCTCCAGCTCTTCAGCCTCTCTTGCAGTACCATTATTCACTGTGTTGGCACTTATTGCTGTGACACTATCTACTCTTCTTATTGGTAGTTGTATGTTGTATAATCCATCAACTTCTCTACCAATCCCCCTCACTGTTCCATTGAACATATCCTGCAGAACATAAATGTCAGGAAAGAAAATGACTGAACATTTCAAGTCTCTTGTTAACTTGGACACTGACAATAGGTTGTGTTTAAACTTAGGAATGCACAACACATTTGAGATGGTTTCTCCACTGTCCAAACTGCATTTGCCCACACAAGCTATGTCCAAAGCATTGCCATCTGGTAAGTATACCCTCTTAATGTTTTTCTCAGTGATCTGGCTAATCCCATCTAACAGTTCTCTACTATGTACAATGTGGTTTGATGCCCCAGAGTCTATAATCCACTTCCTAAACTCTGCACTATTGCTGGCCAAAAAGATTTGGTGCATACCTGTCTTCCCTGAACTAGAAGGCATCTCCATCTCCTTGTAAAGCATTTTCAGAATCTGGTCATATTGCTCCTGAGTGGACATCATACCACCTCCTTGATTTGAGCTGTTTGTTGGCTGTGGAAGCTCTGACTATGAGCTGAGAGGAATCCTGTACATTTGAATTGAGGACTGCATTAGCTGTGTACCTTTTCTTATACTTATTATCAGTTGGATATCCATGGATTTTGTAGCAAGTCTCCCTTGTGTGACCTCTCATCTTGCAGTATTCACAATATAAATGAGCATTTCTCCCCTTATAACTTCCTGATCTACCAGCATGAGCAGTGGAAGTCCATGTCCACCAGAGTTTTGTTGCTGCATGTGCTGCTGATTCTAACTTATTGCATGCCCTGCTCCCACTTTGTTGCTGAATAGAGCCATACCACTGGAGTCTTCACCTGATTTGCCCAAGCTTCTCTGACTTTCTTCAGACACTAACACTGCATATGCCTTGTTGATGCTAGGAATGGGAACCATCATTAGTATCTGACTTCGCGCTTGTGAGTATGTTTCATTTAGACCTGTTAGGAACTGCAACAGGCGTTGATACTGATAGTGCTCCCCATATCTTCTCGACTCTGCACAACCACAACTAGTAGAAGGCACTAGAGAATCATACTCCACCCACAGATCTTTCAACTTAGTGTAGTAACTAGACACAGAAGCAGTTCCTTGCAGAGATGTTGCAATCTCTTTGTGCAGCTGAAAGATTCTGGATCCATTTTCCTTATCAAATCTCTCCTTCAGCTCACTCCAAATAGCACATGCATTAGTGGCATATGCTACACAGCTAAGCAATTCACTACTCACAGAGTCCATAATCCAACACATCACAATAGCATTCACCTTCTCCCACAAATCGTGAAGATGTGCTTCAAACCTTTCCTTAGCATGTCTTCCATCAACAAATCCCATTTTACTCTTTCCTACTAATGCAAATTCTCATAGATCTACTCCACAATGCATAGTTCTCAGGACCAGTAAGTTGGAAAGAGATCAGAGAACTACCTGGAGTATCACATGTTTGTAGGAAGAGAGGGTGATTCACATCGACTACTGGACTTGGCCTAGCAACTCTTCTACCGGTGTCGATTTCTCCAGTTTCTGCCATTACTGAGCTAAATTGTCAATCGACCTTTACTAGCTTCAATTCCCCTAATCTTCACACGATGTTGTGTAGAATTTCAGTCCCAATTTGATCGGAGCTTTGATACCATGTTGAAAGGCATTACAGCAAACAGAAAGCTAGAGCAAAACGTAATGAAGAAGAAGAAGAAGTGAAGGAGAAGAAGAAGAAGAAGAAGTACATGCAGTAGCAAAAAGCACTCAGATGAAGAGAGAGTTCCTCTGCTCATTCATTAACTTGGAGAAAAAGAATCATCTTACAAGTTAGCTGAGGGGGGTATATATATATAGTGGGAGATTAGCTTCTAAATAACAATTAATAAAGCCTAACTAACTTTTAACTAACACTTAACCTCCCTAACTACTTTTAACTAATCTAAACACTATTTTCAACATTAGTATATAAAAGATTAAAAGTAATAAGAACGAGGAACATCAGCAATCAACAATGATATTAAGTGGACGATAAGTAACGAAGAAAAAAATTGTTAATAACCTCAACTTTTCTTAAACTAATTAAGAATTAAAAATTAATTAGTATTTGAAAAATATAAGAAAAGGAGAAAATCATGAGAAAACAAAGAATGTAATACACCTACACACAAAAAAAAGGGGGATAATTTTCTGTGTGGCTTTAATGTAATGTTAATGCGGCAATGATGCGTTTGAGATTGATATTATATTTCTAGCTGGGGTGATATTTATTTATTTCAAATCAAAATAGAGGTTATTTAAATGTCCGTAAAGGCATGATGCTAAAGTAAGTTTATCATGTTCAAGAGTGGTTTTATGTATCTTTTTTCTTTATTTTTTTTGAAATTCAACAATTTAACACGTGATTTAACACTCACGTATACTCTAAATAAGTTCAAATATGAAATATAAGTTTCGTATATTATAAATAACAAACTGCTATAAAAAATTTACTAAAACACACAATAAATCTAACAAGATCATTTAACACACTTTTTTTTTCAAGTTTATATTTTAGTCATGCACATTGAACTATGTTAAAATTTATTGAAATTCCAGGCATGTGAATATGAAAGTTTTGTCAAAAAAATAAATAATTAAAATTTCAGCACAAAAATATTCTCCAAATAAGCTCAAATTTAAAGCATAAGTTTCATGTATCATATACAACAAAACTCACTAAATCGATTTGTCAATACAATAACAATTCTAACAAATCAATTTAAGACTCTTTCAATTTTTCATGTATGTTCATGCTCAATCATGCATGACTTAAACTCGTGCTAAAATTTCAGCCACATGTGTTTGAATGCAACAACAGAAAAACAAGAAACAGATATATTCTTTAACCAAAAATTTATTTAATATTAGATATTAATATGAAAAACAAACAAACCATACGACGAGTATTACTTAAAAGTTAAACGGAACAAATAAATAATCCAATGTTTTTTTAATCATAATAAAAAATGAGAATTTTTCCAAAAGAGCAAACATTTAAAGCATAATAAGGCAAAAAAAATAAACTATAGTTTGCTAAAATTACGATTTATAGCTACATATTATAGTAGAGAGGCAAGCGAGATCAAGAGAGATTCGAGAGAGGCAAATTGTATATGTTTATCTGTCAAATTATATGTGTATATATGTTAAATAATTATGTAACTGATATACATATATTTCGTATATCTGGCAAGCAAGATTAGGAGAGGGATAAAAGAGAAGAGTCATCGAGAGAGGCAAGTGAGAGAGGATAGAGAGTGGACAGAGGCGAACCGTTAATATATATCTGTTGAATTGGATATGTATAGTTGTCAAATAATTGTATATATGAAATTTTTCCTAGATAAGATATGTCTTATTTACAAGATGGAAGATCCGTTGATGTGGTCTTTAACCCATTAGGAGTACCTTCACGAGTGAATGTCGGACAAATATTCGAATGTTCACTAGGGTTAGAAGGGAGTCTGCTAGACAGACATTATCGAATAGCACCTTTTGATGAGAGATATGAACAAGAAGCTTCGAAAAAATTAGTGTTTTCTGAATTATATAAAGCCAGTAAGCAAACAGCGAATCCATGGGGCTTTCTATTTGATTGCATTGAAAGGCCCAATGAATTGGGATTTCCCTATTGGTCCAGGTCTGTAACACCCTCATGAAATGACGAAAATACCCCTAAAATTGATCTTACACGTAACATCTCTTCCCATGCTCCATTTGCAAATCCGACACCGGATTTGCGATTAGTGCGAAAAATCAAGTCAAAAAATAGTCTCGACTCGACAAAAACTCGAAAAACGCAAATTATTTTTTCCCAAAAATTTCAAAAACAATGAGGATTCCGCGTCCGCTCCGCGACGCGAAGGGAACGCGGATCCACACTTATGATTTTTCAAACTTTGATGAAAAGCTGAAATTTTTCAAAAATGTGGGGAATAACACTAGTGTGCGTCGCGCATTAGTGTAAATTCGAGGCAGATTTCGCTTCTTTATAGGAGGGCAATTTCGACCTTTCTCATACCTCATATCCTAAATTAAGTCAGTTTTAAGTCGATTAATGTTTAAAAACATATTTCTTCTTCGTATTCATATGTTAAAGGCAAGAAATCCTCCCTAGAAAATTCAAGTGTAAATCAAGAACGGGTAGAACCTTCAAGAAAATTTCTTTAATTCTTCGAGAATCCTTTCTCAGGTATGTAAAGTCACCTAAAAGTAATTATTTTGCTAATAATTATAGAAATTGAAATCAGTTTTTACCCATGAACCCTTAAGTATCAAGGTTACCGTAAAGTTTGTAAGTATGTTAATTTCCATGACAATTCCATGTATTCTTGATGAAATTTTATGAAAACCTTGGTCTTATTAGCATCCAATTCAAGATTTATTATTAAGTTTATGTACAATTACAAACAAGATTATTATTGTTTGAGTTTTCTTGAAGATCTTGACATTATTTCAAGAAAAGAAAAGACTAGTTTGGGTACCTTTAAGTTAAATTCAAGAAGTGCATTTTAAAGATTTATTATGCATATTAGCCAAAAAATTTTAGCATGATTTGAGTCACTGAGTTGATTCTAGTTTTAGTAAAGTTAAAAGAAGTCATATGAGTAAATTATGTAGTAAACTGGG
Source organism: Solanum clarkiae (assembly GCA_011800125.2). NCBI lineage: Eukaryota > Viridiplantae > Streptophyta > Magnoliopsida > Solanales > Solanaceae > Solanum > Solanum clarkiae. Next base: position 14,685,781 of record JAABOM020000096.1, on the reverse strand, counting down.
CTAAGTCCCCTAGAAAGCCACATTTCAAGAATTTATGATCTATTAACTATGAGCTATATAAAGTGTTTTGGGAGTAGTATTGAGCACCAATATGAGTGAGAGTAGAATAAATTACTTAAACCCATAAACTATGTAGCCAACATAGGATAGGATCGTACCACAGTACCTTCCTCATTAGCTACTGAGATGACCCAGTTTTGGGATAGATCCACTCCCCTAGTTATTCGTCCCCTACCCCGGCAAAGTACAGGACGGTTCTGGCAGCGTGGGCAAGACGCTGTATCACCACGAAACTCATAATGATGGTTGTCGGTTAGAGAAACTCCCCAAGCTAAGGAACCTATGTTGTACTTACTATTTTTAGCATATTATTTTTAGTATACCTGCATTTATGATTATTACTAATAGACTATGATTCATGATTATGTTTCTAAGAAGCACTTATGATTTATTATTTAACTATTGCCATCTTACATACAGTCCTTAGGACCTGTATCGTTTTATGATGCAGACACAGGTGATAGAGTTCCTCAGCAACCGCTCCGTTGAGAATCTGACAGCTTCCAGTCCTTGGTGAGGCCTCTTCCCAGTCCGAGGCTCCTGAGTTGTTATGTTGCTTTCAATATTTATTTCTAGTTCTAACTACTTGGGGTTTGTCTCAGTAGTTTTTTCAGATAGTATTAATAGAGGTTCCACAGACCGTATGCCTAGTATTTCAGTTTTCAGTTATTCAGACGTTGCTTAAATGTTTTCTTATTTAGTTATGCAAATAGTTTAGCTCATCTTATTGCTTTTATGGCCTTTTCCATCATTGTTAATCTTCCGTTGAGTAAGTATCCAGGTCAAGTGGTTCGCTTGGGACCAGAAATGGTTTTCAAGTGTCGACCACGTCTAGAGTATAGGCTCGGGGCATGACAAACTTGGTATCAGAGTACAACGTTCAATAGTCCTAGGGAGTCTATGGAACCATGTCTAGTAGAGTCTGTATTATAGGTGTCAAGCACGCCACATCTATAATAGGGAGGCTACGGGACATTGGGAAGTGTCATCATTTCTTGTCATTCTTTTTCTTGTGCTTCAGAGTTTATCTCTGTGAAGTCCCTTTCTAACTCGTGCGTTCACGCCATGTTTTTCAGATCATGTCTTCCCGTAGAGCTAACGGACCAATCAAGGGCAGAAAATGCCCAGCCAGAAGGAATGCAAACCAGCTTGGCAGAATTCCTGAGGAACCTAGAGGCCCAGCTATAACTGTGGAGCAGCCACAATAGGTAGACATTTCTAATGCTGAGCTTCGCCAAACCATCCAGACTTTGGCCCACGCAGTTGCTAACCAGGTAGTTTGCTAGGGAGATGGCAGGAATGAAGGGGCGGATACCGCCAGAGTTAGAGAGTTTCTGAGAATGAACCCACAAGAGTTCACGAGGTCTAATATGAGGGAAGATCCTGAGAACTTTATCGAGGAGCTTCAAAAGGTATTTCAGGTGATGTGGATAGCTGATACAGATCGGGTTGAGTTGGTTGCCTACCAGGTCAAGGGGGTAGCTAGACTCTGGTTTGACCAGTGGAAAGGGAGTAAGGCAGATGGGGCGCTAACAATTACTTAGGCAGTGTTTGAGGAGGCCTTTCTAGGACAATATTTTCCCAGGGAGATGAGACAGGCTAAGGTAAGAGAGTTCCTGAACTTGAAGCAGGCGAATATGAGTGTACGGGAGTACAGCCTCAAGTTTACTCAGCTGTCCTGTTATGATCCAGCTATAGTGGCAGATACGAGGACTAGGATAGATCTTTTCGTGTCCGGGCTCTCTCGTATAACTAAGAGAAAGGGCAGGAATGTGTTTTGATTGGAGATATAGATATAGCTCGGTTGATGACGTATGTGCAGCAGGTGGAGGAGGAGAAGATGCAGGATATGGAGGATTTCAGGAATAAGAGGGCCAAGACATCAGGCCAGGAGTCAGGCAAGAGAGGGATTGAAGGTGGAGGTCACATATCCTTCCAGCCTAAGACAGCCAGACCAGCACCTTCATTCGCTAGTGCACCTACACTGAGGGTCAGAAATAAGCAGGGATAGCAGTATTGCAGATTCCCAGGCAGCCAGTCACAGGGTAGCATAGCTCCATCAAACCGTTATCCTACTTGTGGTAAGTGTGGTAAGTCTCACCTCGGAGAGTGCCTTCTGGGCACGAATGATTGTTTCAAATGTGGTCAGATGGGGCATGCCTTGAAGGATTATCCTATAGGGAAGCAAAATGTGAGAGACACCATGTCACAGACAGTCTCCTCAGCACCACAGGGTAAGCCACCTCACAGGGGTACTACAGTAGGGACAAGTGGAGGTACAAACCGCTTGTATGCCATGGGCACCAGACAAGAGCAGGAGAACTCACCAGATGTGGTTGGGGTATGCTCAAAATCTTTACTCATGATGTCTATGCATTATTAGACCCAGGAGCCACATTATCATTTATAACCCCGTATGTAGCTGTGAAGTTTGGGGTCAGTCCAAAATGCTTACTTGAGCCTTTCAGTGTTTCTACTCCTACTGGAGAGTCTATTTTAGCCCAACAAATTTATAGGGATTGTCCAGTCTCTGTTTATCATAACACTATTGTAGCTAATTTGGTGGAGTTAGATATGGTAGAGTTTGATGTCATCCTAGGCAGGCATTGACTTTATGCTGGATATGCCTTTGTAGATTGCAAAACCAAGGTAGTTATGTTCCAGTTTCCTAACGAACTAGTCTTAGAGTGGAGGGGTAGCTCAGTTTTCCCTAAAGGTCAGTTTGTCTCTTATCTTAAAGATAGAAAGTTAATTTTCAAGGGGTGTGTATATCACCTAGTCATAGTTCAGGATTCTCGTGCCGAAGCACCATCTCTTCAGTCTATTCCAGTTGTGAATGAGTTTCCAGAAGTCTTTCCTGAGGATCTTCCGGAGTCCCTCCCGATAGAAATATAGACTTTGGGATAGACACTCTTCCAGATGTTCAGCCTATCTCCTTCCCTCCATACCGAATGGCTCCTTCGGAGCTAAAAGAGTTAAAAATACAGTTGAAAGATCTTCTAGATAAGGGTTTCATTAGGCCAAGCGTCTCACCTTGGGGTGTTTCAGTTCTTTTCATACGTAAAAAGGATGGTTCTCTTCGGATGTGTATAGATTACAGTCAGTTGAACAAGATTACCATTAAGAACAAGTATCCTCTTCCAAAAATTGATGACTTATTCAACCAACTTCAGGGTACTACATGTTTTTCCAAGATAGATCTTAGATATGGGTATCATCAACTTAAAGTTAGAGAGAAAGACATTTCCAAGATAGCTTTCAGAACTCGATATGGTCATTATGGGTTTTTAGTCATATCTTTCGGGCTAACAAATGCACCAACAACTTTCATGGATCTTATGAACAGGGTTTTGAGGTCGTACCTAGATATGTTTGTTATCGTATTCATAGACGATATTCTGATTTACTCCCGTAGTAAGGAGGAACATCCAAACCATCTTAGAGTTATCCTTCAGACACTTAAGGATCAGCAGCTATATGCTAAGTTTTCTAAGTGTGAGTTCTGGTTGGAGTCTGTGGCATTTCTGAGGCACATTGTGTCTGGTGAGGGTATCCAGGTTGATTCCCAAAAGATCGAGGCAGTAAAGAATTGGCCAAGGCCCACAACTCCCACTGAGATAAGGAGTTTCTTAGGATTGGTGGGGTACTACAGATGGCTTGTAGATGGGTTTTCTTCTATCTCAACTCCCTTGACTAAGCTGACTCAGAAGAAAATTAAGTTCGAGTGGTCAGAAGCTTGTGAGAAGAGTTTCCAAGAGCTGAACACTAGGCTGACCACAACCCTAGTCTTATCCCTACTAGATGGAGTAGATGATTTCGTGGTTTATTGTGAGGCTTCCAGAGTTGGCTTGGGTTGTGTATTAATGCAGAGGGGTAAGGTGATAACATATGCCTCCAGACAGCTTAAGATTTATGAAAAGAATTACTCAACTCATGATTTTGAGCTTGCTGCAGTGGTGTTTGCTCTGAAGATCTGGAGACGCTATCTTTATGGTGGGCATGTGGATGTATTCATGAACCACAAGAGTTTGCAGTATGTGTCTGGCCAGAAGGAGCTAAATTCGAGACAGAGGAGATAGTTGGAGCTGCTGAAAGGCTATGATATGAGTATCCTCTATCATCCAGATAAAGCTAATATGGTTGTTGATGCTCTTAGCAGGGTGACCATGGGGAGCACAACCCATGTTGAGGCTGAAAAGAAAGAATTAGCTAAGAAGGTCCACAGACTAGCCCGTTTGGAGGTTCATATTGAAGATTCTGACGAAGGTGGAGCCATTGTCAAAAATAGGTCAGAGTCATCTTTAGTGGTAGCAGTGAAAGAAAAGCAAGACAAGGACCCCATTCTTCTCCAATTGAAAGAAGATGTCCAGAAGCAGAAAGTATTAGTATTCTCAAAAGGGGGAGATGGTGTCCTGAGATACCAAGGGAGGTTGTGTGTGCCAAATGTTGACGGCCTTAGAGATAGAATCTTAGTTGAGGCTCATAATGCCAGATACTCTATCCACCCTGGTGCAACAAAGATGTATAGAGATTTGCGAAAGGTCTATTGGTGGGGTGGTATGAAGAAGGACATTGCAGAGTTTGTGTCTAGATGCCCAAATTGCCAGCAAGTTAAGGTTGAGTACCAAAGGCCTTGTGGTGTAGACCAGAATATAGAGATTCCGGAATGAAAATGGAGATGATTAATATGGACTTCGTAACAGGTTTACCTCGATCCCGTAGACAGCATGATTCGATATGAGTCATAGTAGACAGAATGACCAAGTCAGCTCACTTTCTACCTGACAAGACGGCTGATACAGCTAAGGACTACGCCAGACTTTATCTTAAGGAGATTGTTAGGTCGTACGGGGTCCCTATATCCATTACTTCAGATAGAGGAGCTCAGTTTACAATACAATTTTGGAAGTTCTTTCGGAAGGGGTTTGGTACAAAGGTGAATCTTAGTACAACCTTCCATACATAGACAGACGGGCAAGCAGAGCGAACTATACAACCTTAGAAGATATGCTGAGAGCTTGTGTGATAGACTTTAATGGTAATTGGGATGATCATTTACCTCTGATTGAGTTCTTTTATAATAATAGTTTTCAAGCCAACATACATATGGCACCATATGAAGCTCTTTATGAGAGAAGGTGTAGATTAACCATAGGGTGTTTTGAAGTTGGTGAGGTAGGGTTGATAGGACTTGATCTAGTCCATCAAGCTATGAAAAAGGTAAAGATTATTCAGGAGAGGCTCAATACAACTCAGAACAGAGAAAAGTCTTACACAGATGTTAGAAGAAGAGATTTAGAGTTTGAGGTAGGCAATTGAGTGTACTTGAAGGTGTCTCCAATAAATGGAGTTATGAGATTCGGGAAGAAGGGGAAGCTTAGCCCATGATATATTGGGCCTTATCAGATTTTGAGAAGAGTGGGCAGTGTCACTTACGAACTAGAGTTACCAACGGAGTTGAGTGTTATACATCCAGTGTTTCATATCTCCATGCTTAAGAAGTGTTTGGGTGATCCATCTCTAGTTGTCCCGGTGGAAGGTGTTGGAATTAAGGACAACATGTCTTATGAAGAGATTCCAGTGCAGATATTAGATCGGCAAGTTTGTAAATTAAGGACAAAGGAGATTGCTTCGGTGAAGGTTCTGTACAGGAACCAACTCGTGGAAGAAGCCACATGGGAAGCAGAAACAGACATGAAGGCCAAGTATCCACATTTGTTCATTGGCCTAAATGAGGACCTTGAAGGTAACTTTCATATTTCACCTTAAAGAATTATGTTTGTTAAGTTCGAGAATCTTATGTTTTGAGCTTGTTTTGTTCGTATTGTTATCATTCGAGGATGAATGATCCCAAGGGGGATATTGTAACACCCTCGTGAAATAACGAAAATATCCCTAGAATTGACTTTACACGTAACATGTCTTCCCATGCTCCATTTGCAAATATAAGATCGGATTTGCGATCAGTGCAAAAAATCGAGTTGGAACATGGTCTTGACTCGATAAAAATTCAAAAAAATGTGAATTATTTTCCACAAAAATTTTAGAAACAGTAAGGATTGCGCGTCCGCCCCAGACGCGGAGGGAACGCGGATCCACACTTGTGATTTTTTCAACTTTGACGAAAAGCTGAAATTTTCAAAAATGTGCAGAATAACACTAGTGCGAGTTGCGCACTAGTGTAAATTTGAGGCAGATTTCACTTCTTTATAGAAGGGGCAATTTCGACCTTTTCCATCCCCCATATCCTAAATTAAGTCAGTTTTAAATCGATTAATGTTTGAAAACGTATTTCTTCTTCACATTCATATGTTAAAGGTAAGAAATCCTCCCTAGAAAATTCAAGCGTAAGATAAAAAACGGGTAGAACCTTCAGAAAAATTTCTTCAGTTCTTCGAGAATCTTTTCTCAGGTATGTAAGGCCACCTAAAAGTAATTATTTTGCTAATAATTGTAGAAATTGAAATTAATTTTCACCCATGAACCCTTAAGTATCAAGGTTTACCGTAAATTTTGTAAGTATGTTAATTTCCATAACAATTCTGAAATTTTATGAAAATCTTGGTCTTATTAGCATCCAATTCAAGATTTATTATTAAATTTATGTACAATTATGATCAAGATTATTATTGTTGAGTTTTCTTGAAGATCTTGACATTATTTCAAGAAAAGAAAAGACTAGTTTGAGACCTTTAAATTAAATTCAAGAAGTGCATTTTAAAGACTTATTGTGTATATTAGCTAAGAAATTTTAGCATGATTTGAGTCACTGAGTTGATTCTAGTTTTAGTAAAGTTAAAAGAAGTCATATGAGTAAGCTATGTAGTAAGCTGCGCTAAGTCCCCAAGAAAATCACATTTCAAAAATTTATGATCTATTAAATATGAGTTATATAAAGTGTTTTGAGAGTAGTATTAAGCACTGATATGGGTAAGAGTAGAATAAATTACTCAGACCCATAAACTATGTAGCCAACATGGGATAGGATCGTACCACAGTACCTTCCTCATTAGCCATTGAGATGTCCCAGTTTTGAGATGGATCCACTCCCCTAGTTATTCTTCCCCTACCCTGGCAAAGTACGGGACGGCTCTGGCAGCGTGGGCAAGACGCTGTACCACCACGAAGCTCATAGTAGTGGTTGTCGGATAGAGAAACTCCCCAAGCTAAGGAACCTATGTTGTACTTACTATTTTCAGCATATTATTTTTAGCATGTTATTTTCATTATATTTGCCTTTATGATTATTACTAATTGACTATGATTTATGATTATGTTTTTTAGAAGCATTTATGATATATTGTTCAACTGTTTTGGCCATCTTACATACCGTACATTTCACGTACTGACGTCCTTAGGACCTGCATCGTTTTATGATACAGACACAGGTGATAGAGTTCCTCAGCAGCCGCTCCATTGAGAATCTGACTGCTTCCGGTCTTTGGTGAGGCCTCTTCCCAATCCGAGGCTTCTGAGTTGTTATGTTGCTTTTCAGTATTTATTTCTAATTTTGACTACTTGGGGCCTATCTCAACAGTTTTTTCAGACAATATTAGTAGAGGTTCCATAGATTGTATGCCTATTTCAGTTTTCAATTATTCATACGTTGCTTAAAATCTTTCTTATTTAGTTATGCAGACAGTTTAGCTCATTTTATTGCCTTTTATGGCCTTTTCCCATCATTATTAAGTCTTTTGTTGAGTAAGTAGCCAGCCAAGAGGTTCTCTTGGGACCAGAAATGGTTTGACGTCCAGGGTGCAGGCTCGGGGCGTGACAAGGTCATTTCGAGGCAAGCGAATCATTTATGATGAAGAGGATGAGCTTTAAGAGAATGATTTGGGGTTCTTGCAGAGTAGAACCATGCAGTACCAGACACGAGATAGATCTTCCAATTGCTACACATATGTATTTGTATCTGTAGCAATAGATTAGAGAGTGAGAGGAGAGATGCGAGAGAGATGAAGAGAGGAGAGAGAAAATAGCAATAGAATCATAACTATAACTATAAATTGTAATTTTTTTAAACTATAATAATATAATACAAATACATATCATATGTTTGTCAAGTTACCTAATTTTACCCTAAAAAATTACTTAAATCCATTTCTAGCTTCTGTTCAACTGGACCGGTACTACGTTAATGGACCCTGTGCCCATTTTTCTGTGCTACAACCTACCACTACTTGCTTTTAAGTTTGGGCTCACATAGCCCAAGATTTGTTGGGGCATAATATTAGTTTGGGGCTTAATGCCCGGAAGAGTAGAGTCCAATGGACCCATAGGGGTGTTCACAGGGGCAGAGAATGTGATATTGAGTGTGCATAAATATGAGGTGAAATTTTTAGTACTTGTAAGGTAAAGTGATATTGTGGTTGAAATATCATGACTCCTGAAGATGGTATATTTGAATACATCAAAATTTAATAATGTTAAATTGCATGTATTTTCTTTTATCATATACAGTACATAATTTGATCATGATTTTCTTGAAACCATTGTCTCATAAATCACGAGCTATTCACTTTCAAACAATTGTCTATTATCAATCTCGTGATCTCATATTCTTACAGTTTTACTACTCAATCATATTCGCGTATTGTTTGGGGATAATTCATATACATGTGAAAGGTAAATAAATTCAATCCAATTCGAGCTTATTTGGATTGGATTAGTAAATAAAGCCTTTCATTCAATCTTCCCTCTTCTAAATGCTTTAATCCTATGTAGTAGTTTTGTGGATAATTAGTTATTTCTTTGAGATAGCTAGTTGTTTTTACTAAGCTAAGCTATAGTGCTGAACTTGTACTCGTTAATAATAAATACTTTGATGATTGCTGAAAAAAAATAGTTTAAAATCCAAAATCCAATTAGAATATTCTATTTAAACTAAATCTCATTTCAAGTACAAAAATCAAATAAGAGTGGAGTAATGTTTGACGAGAAATCTTAGTGGCTCAGTTGATTGATTAACTAAACTCCCACTTTTTTGGTGTGGGTTCGATTTCCCACATTGTAATTTCTCTCCCAATCCCCCGCCCTAATTTAGAAAGGAAAAAAAAAGTTTTACAAAGAGGGCATGGGAATGAACATGGTATTTCATCTAAATCGGAGGCCAAGAAATGCAAAAGGTTAAATTTTTCCATCAGTACAAGTTACAAGAAAGTCAAAAGGACCGTTAGTAATGGTGGCGTGCCCAATTTCCCACGTTAATTCCCGCTAGGCGTGCAATATGGTGTGTGTTTAGGTGGGGTTCTTGCTACTAAAAGTGACCGATGGCGTGAGAAGGTAGTTACACTGCCACACTAAGTTTACTTCATTTCAAACACAAATTGTGGACAACAAATTAAATGATTTTTTACAAAATGGGAAGAGGAAGAGAGAAAATACACTTGAAAGGAATTAAAGTCTTTATATTTGAAACTTTTTGGATTGACTTTTAAAAAAGAGAAAAGTATTAAATACGCCCTTAAACTTGTCACGAATTATTAGTTTCGTCCTTAAACTATTGATAGTCTTTAAAACATCCCTTAACTTGGCAAACTAAACTTAAATACACCCTCGAACTTGGCACGAATTATTAATTTTATCCCCAAACTATTGATAGGCTTAAAAACACTCATCAACTTCGCGAACTGGGCTTAGATACACCTCTCCAATGCCACATGACATAACAAGTGAATACAATTTATTTAAAGCGCGTGAAAGGTTAAAAAAAAAATACCACATCAACCTTAATTTTCTCTTTTTTTTTTAAAAAAAAAAAAACTTCGTTTCAATATTTAATTATCAACTATAGGAATACCCTTCTCCACATTTAATATTTCTTCCATTAATGGTGACCTCAAAGCAAGATCTATCTTTTTTTTCATTCTCATTTTTAATTGTTTGATTCTCTTTCTTTTCCTATTTTGTTTATGATTATTTTTTGTCAATGTGGACTTTCGGCAACATTAAGAATTTCATGAATGGATGACAATCTCATAAAAAGACTTGGGATTGTAAAAGTATGGCATCAAGTGAAGCTCTACAAAATTTTAAATCAAAATTTAATAAGGTACACAAACATGGAGCTGAGGGGTGTTTTTTAAGTCTATCAATAGTTTAGGGACGAATATAATAATTCGTGCCAAGTTTGAGGATGTATTTAACCTTACTTCGCTAAGTTGAGGGATGTTTTTAAGCCTATCAATAGTTTATGAATGAAACTAACAATTCGTGTTAAGTTCGAGGGTGTATTTAAGCTTAGTTAGCCAAGTTAAGGGGTGTTTTTAAGTCTATCAATAGTTTAGGGACGAAACTAATAATTCATATCAAGTTTGAGGATGTTTTTAGTACTTTTCTCTTTAAAAAATGACTTATAAGCTAAAAGCCAAAAGTCAGTAGAGTGTTTTAACTTATGGTTTTTGGCATTTTTTTCTTTACTTTTTAAGCCTAAAAGGGTGCTTTTAAACACTTTATGTTGTTCTTAAACACTTTTAAAACTAAAAAATAACATAAAAATCAAAAATCACTTAAAATAAGTCAATTCAAATACCCATCTTTTTAAGATATTTTCTTATTCTTTTTTTCAATCATACCCATTTTGAGATCCCGAAGCGATTCACATGAGCAACACCCATTAAAAAGAAGAATGTTATATGCTAGAGTTTTTTTTTTTCTTCCGTAGGTTTGATTAGCCTTTGGGGTTATGGAATATGATACTTGAGGAAATACTTTTCTAACAATGATTACTTATTTTGTTCATTTTAATTTGTCATTTGATTTCTCAAGAATCATATCTTATGAATTTAGATAAATATTTTAATATGTATTTTTCATCATATTAATATGTATGAAAAGACTTATAATTTATAGTATTTTTTTTTTAAAATCTAATCATTTAAATCTAAATTTGAAAATATTGAATTAATCTAATTTAATTTAGCCCCGAAAGTTAATCAAATTAACTTTGATCATAATGTGAAACATGACAATTAAAAGATAAGTGACTGGAGTTTTTTTAAGAAAAAAACACATAACAAAACCAGTGTCATCCCACTTGTGAAGGACGGATAGAGTAGGATGCATCCAGATGTTACCTCTACTTTTACGAATAGAAGTTATTTTTGATACACCCTCGATTCAAAAAAATTTCAACTCTAGAAATATTTTGGATAATTTTCTAAGTTTTGATTCAATTCCTTCTTCGGGTTTCAAAATTTTGAACAATCACTGGTCACTACATTCATACACCAGGATAATTTAATTTCATCAAATTTTTTCTAGTTTCTAAACCAGCTAATAAAGTAAGAATTATTCATCATTAATAAAATACTATGAACAACAAAGCGAACTCGAGTTTAAATCTTTTATGGTGGTATTCAAATGAAAAAGCAAAATTTTTTAGGGTTTTTTTGAAAAGTCATCTTCATAATTGAATTTGATGTAATTCAATGTAATTATATTATCTAATTTATTTGGTTGATTAGGTAATTATTTGACCATCAGTTAATTAGATATAGTTGGCATGGAACAATTACATATTTCAATTCACTTGGAAGACTGCAACTTGTTGATAATTACATGGCGTAATTAGTTATTTTTTATTTTTTTTTATTTTTATTTTTATTATTATTTCTTTTTAAATTTATTTTTTTTATTCCTATTATTTTAAATTACTTTTGTTTTTATTATTCTAATATTTTAAAAATATATATTTTATTTTGTAATATTTCTTTTTTATTTTCTTTTCATTCTCAACCTCTATTTTATGTGATCTCATGCAAACTTTTTGATTTATTTGTTCTATGTTTATATTTTTTGTCATTGGCATAATTTAGTAGTATTTTAATTTTTAAATTAAAGTTGAATTCATTGTTGAATAAAGTTATAATCTATTTTTTTTCTTTACATCATATTTGTGTACTTTATGTTGAAATTTGAGATAAGAGTATTACATTAAAATTTTTATTTTGAATTTAGAACTTATGTTATATTTTTAGTTTTATTTATTTTAGTTGTATTGACTTGAAATTTCACACTACAAGCCATTTATTTTTTAGTTAGATTTGATAAATTATCTTTTTGTCAAATCTTTTGGTAATTTTACAATGAAATTATATTTATAATATTTAATTTTTTTTCAAAAATGCACTTCATGAATTTCATATAAACCTTGTATTTTTGTATTTTTATGATTAATTTCATTAAAATATACTAATTTAAAAATATAAATTATTTTTTTCATAAATATAAGTTAAGAACACATGTTTACCAATTAATATTTTTTTAAAAGACAATACATAGCTTAAAATATTTAATTTAATATTATTTATATATACTCGTATTTGTCTAATGTATATTTTTAATTTTAGATAATTAATATTTATTTTTAAAATTTGATATAACCTTACAACTTCACTTGTGCAGCCAGACAACACACTTGTAATTATAATGTAATTAAATTATGACAAACAAATAGGCCACGATATTACTAAGCTGTGTAGTAATTATTATGTTGGTAATTACTACCTTAATAATTACATCAATTTCAATCGTCATGTGACTTTCCAAACAAATCCTAAGTTTCAAAGAAACTTATAATTTGCTAAGGAAAGGGAAGGAGTGTATTAGGTTATGAACTCTTCGTGAATCACAAATATGTTATGATCAAATATTGTGGTGAAGTGATAAATAATATATTAGATGGTCATTCAATTAGATATGTGTTATGCCGAAAAATGGCTGACTTAAAAATAAAATTGAAAATTATTCGGAAATCGAGAATCAATCTGAACTCAATTAATTTGAGCAAAATTAATTCTTGAAATTCGAAAAAGACACAAAGTCGCCACCTAATTTTACGGATAATTAGGAAACCATTAAAATATTTTAAAAGACTAACAGAAAAT
>JAABOM020000096.1:14658807-14672731 GCA_011800125.2 Solanum clarkiae | reverse complement strand
TAATAAATAATTATTTAAAATGTTATAATATAAAAATAAAGCCCCCGTAAATAATTTGACAAGGAGGGTAAAAATTGGGTGTCAACAAACCAATAACTCAATAATTTTTTTTTCAAAATCATTAAAAACTCGATAATCTAATAACCCGATAATAATAAAATAATAGCATTTTTATTAGTTTGATTTATCAATCGGTTTAGTTTTTGCACAGCTCTAGTAATTAGGACATGGAGAGTGGTCCATTTTTTGAATATGATTTTCTTTGCCAGAATCAAAATGCATGGAGTAGTCAATGAAAGCCTTAACAAAAAAAAAAAAAAAAGAAAAGAAAAGAAAAGAAAAAGGATGATCCCCAAAACTTTGAGATATTACTAAAACGTTTTTGGAAATTAAATGTAGTTGAATAAACCCTGTCCTTTCCCGGACATGTTTTAAATGCAAACGTAACTTCATGTAAAAAGTCGCGTATGGGAGAAGTATTACAAGTAGTTTCTAAAATAAAAAGGTCTTATAGATATATGTATTTGACGTACATAATTTTAGTAGATTGTATCAAGTTAGGCAGGTCAATAAATGGGTATATTTTATTTTTAAAAATTTTAACTTAGAATAAAAATTTCATGTCAATATAATTTATTGAAAAATTTATTTAATTTGATTAGGTGATTTTCTTGACTAAGATAACTAATTGCCTTTCTTTTGAGTTATTAAATAAATTTGAGTGATTTTCTCATAGAAATACCATTAGTTGATGACCATTTGCGATATTATTTTGCAGAGTATTAAATATTTTTTCCTTTTTTTAATCAAACAGCTCATTTCATTTCATATTAAAAAATTTAAAAATAACGGGAAAAAATTAAAAGAAAAATTGATAAGCAAATGGATTAAGCATGAACGTTCCAAACCCAACATAAGTATATGCAAAAATATAGATGATAAATTTACTTGGAAAATTCTAAACGTTTCGAGTACTCATTTAGTCTGTGTTTAGTGCCGAGGAAAATATTATGCATGAATTTTATTTATTTTTTGATGTTCTTTTTTAGTATTTGATAAATAAATTAAACAATAATATCTTAAAGCAGTTATATGTATTACGATTGGGATGAAGGGGAGAGTGCTCGGGTATGAAGGGGTGGAATGGTGAAGAGATGGGGCTAGGTTGTTAGGTGGATGGAAAGGAGATAATGAACTTGAAAATTATTTATGAAAGTTATTTTTCTTTATCATCATTAGTGAAATTATTTTTCTCATCTTAATTAATTTTCTTTTTTTAAAAAAAATATTTTTATCAACCATATAATAGAAAAACTATAGACAATTCGACTAAAGGAGTTGTCAAAAAAATGATAATTCATTGTATAGTCTATAAAATTAGGTCTTGATTTAACTCACACCTCAAAAGCTAGTTCAAAGAAAGGAGTATTATTAAGTCTTATAAAGAGTTCACCTATCTCAATAACGATCGACGTGGGGCTTTTGTCATTCTTTAATACTCCACCGCACCCAGTGTTTAGCATTTAGTGTGCGTCCAATTTTAATTTTTGGAGACCAACATTGGGTGAAATGGGGCCTGTTTTAATACTATGTAAAATTTAGGTATTTAACCCAACTCGCACTCCAAAAACTAACTTATTAAAGGAAGTAGGATTGATCCACACATCTCATCAACAACCAATGTGAGACTTTTGTCATTTTTCAATATAATCATGTATATTGCATATTTTATATTTAGTCAAGCTATATTCAGTTTTTGAGATATTCATTTATTGTAAAGTTATATATAGTTAATGTATATTTCATATAATCGATGTGAGACTTTTATCATTCTTCAATATAATCATATATAGTTAATGTGTATTTCATATTGATCAAGCTATATTTAGTTTTTGAGGTATTCATTTATTGTAAAGTCATGTATAGTCTATGTATATAATCAAACTATATTCGATCATAATGTATATTTAATGTATCATTTATATATAAGTAATCTATATTATAAGTTTGATTTATATTTTCCATGACACTTGGTTAGTAATATATATATTTTATAATTTTTATATAAATAAAATATGGCTCTATTTGGGTAAGCTTTATTTGAAATCTACCCATTATTATATTTGTGAGATCTGATTCCCCATTTAATAATTATGAAGAGAATTATTTCCTATAGAGCGAGGGTGAAGGGTCCGGGTACGGTGTGCATGTGACATAAAATTACTATTATACCCCTCCCTGTGCCTTCAAAACGAACAAAATCATCCCCTCTTGTCTGAAGTTCTCAATTTTTTTTTTCTTCTTTTGTTTTTGGGAATCAAAAAGTCACAGGGGAATTATGCTTTCAGCTTAACTTTCGCTTCACTGCTTCCTCTCCTCTCTTTCAATTTGTGTTTAATCTTCTGTGTAGATCTTCGTTGTTGATTGATTGATGCTATAGAGGAACCAGCGAGCGAGTTAGTGAAAGAGTAGGCGTAATTTAACGGAGAGAAATGGAGGAAAGCAGGTTGTGTCAGTGGACTGTGATTCGATCCATACTTGCCATTCTTCAATGGTGGGGTTTTAATGTCACTGTTATTATTATGAATAAGTGGATCTTTCAGGTCAGTTCTTCACATCTGCTGTGTTTTTGTTTTTAAATTCATACTTGCACTTCGTTAATTTTCTCTTCACATCTGGTTTTGTTAGTATTTTGATGTTCTCAGGTTGTTTCAGTGGACAATCTCTAATTTCATTATGCTGTATGTACTTGTAATTTTTGTATGCAAATCACTTCCACTTATGGGTCTGTCTTGCTCGAACTCTCCAAAAATATTGCTGTACTGGTGTTGGATTCTCCAAAAGTTCACTACTTTTGGATTATCTTACACGTACCGTCAAAATTTTTGAAGAATCCGAGCAATATAGCTACTGATCAAAGAATTTTTTTTTTTTAAAAATTACAATTTGATGTCAACAAATAATCATATGGGTGGGACTTAGACTCAGCAAGGTACCTTGATGTTCAAAACAGGCAAATGTGGCATGATCCTTGCTGGCAGTTTGTCTCTGTCTGTAGAGATTGAACTGGAGCCAGCATATTTTTTTTGTCTGTATGTCTTTTGTTGAACAAGATTCGAAGTTTATCTCTTCTACTTTTAGCTACAAAACAAGTTATTCTTATATTTGTCGTTTGTATTACACAATGAACCTGCTTTCCTTATTTCAAGTGCTGCCAATTATAGGTTGATGAACACTCTCCTCAGCATTTTTTGTGTGACGGACTATATGAAATTTATTTATTGATGAATTTGCTTGAGTGATGGCTGATGGTTGGTAGAAAGTCCACCTACTTTTGAGCCTTATCTGCAAATTTCTACCTCTTGTTTGCTAAAGCAAGTATCCTTCTCTCTATATGAATATAAGGAAGAGGCTGGATAATAAATTAAAAGAAAGTATGAATTCCAGAACAGATTCCAGATAGTATTTAGCTGTTAGAGATTTGTGCTGGATTTTACCATGACTAGGATTAAAACATTAAAAGAAGGAAATACTCATTACAACATTTAAAGTAATAGATAGGATTGAGTGTCCTTAAGGGTTGAATTTAATCTTGCCATCCTCATTCTTCTGGTGATTGAGAGAATTGTGTAAATCTTATATTAGCTACACTTTCGAGCCTAGCACCAAAAGAGGCACTTAAATGCATCAAATATACTACATTCCCTTGTAATGGAAAAAAAAAATCTGATCCTCTTGAAGGAACAAGCACGACAGAGTCCTGGAGTGAACTTCCTGTTATCATATTCATAAACATCATCCCTCAAATCGAAGAACACATAATTCAAGTCAAATTGAAAGGCACATTTTCTGTCTAAGTTGTTTGCTTTTTCTTTATGTGCTCTGCTTCTTTAATGGCTGGTTAGTATAGCCACTGGTATATTAACAAATTTTCAAAGAGAATCAACATATTCACAAGAGGATGTTGCAGAATTTCTTTTTTAAAATTACCGTTGTTAAGATGGATGTCCAGTCACACAAAATTAGACAAGCTTAAAATGATTGCATTGGACAAAAGGTGCAAGTAACACATCAAAAATATAAAATGAGAGACTGTCGCTTTAGATGGTTCCATCTTCTATGCAAACATTGAGAATGCACCAGTCCATAAATGTCAAACCATGATGATTGAACATGTTAAAAGAGGGACGAGGTAGACCTAAAATCACCCTGAAAAATGAAATTTTCTCAAATCATTTAAAACCTCTTGGAACCCATGCAGACTTCAGCCAAAAATATAGGGAACAACCAAAAAAGAAGAAGATCTATATAGGTGATACCAACTATTTGAAAATAAGCTTAGTTTTGTTGGCAAACTTATATTAATCCAATATTTGCTAGGAGTATTAATCTAGTTGGTAAGGTCTGCGTACAATTTACCCTCCCCAGACCCCACTTGTGGGATTTTACTGGGTATGTTGTTGTTGTTGTTGTAGTATTAATCTAGTTGGTGAATTTGAAAGTCAGTATAAACAAAGAATTTTAGGTTAGAGAACATAAATTATTGTATATTGGAGTGGCATGAGTCTAAAGGAAGGTAAATGGATAGTAGCAGATACTATCAGCTTGGAATTGAGGCTTAGTTGGTGTGGTTGTAGTATGGGTATTTCAAGAATGTGCTTTGTTGTGTTTACGATACTCCTATCTCCTGTCTCCTGGTACTCCTGGTAGGGTCTTGTAGATTTGATGCCAAATGTCTCAAAGGTGAATTAAGTTCGGATTAATTTTAGGCTAGGGTTATCTTGTAGTACTGAAATGCAACTGTGAAGTCTTTCTCTGTGTACTAATTCTACTGCAGCAGCAAATCTGTTGTTCTTGTCCCTTCTTCTTAATGGGTTACTTATTGTGAAGCACTGTTCCTAATTAGGTATTAAGGACATAAAAAGAAGCCTTTCCTGTGGTAAATGCATACTTCCGCTGAATATTTTCACTTTTCTTTTGTTGTGGAAATACATAGTTTTAGAGAGGTATAGCCTGTGTGAACACTTACTACACACAAAAGCAGTTTCAATCATAAGCTCCCCATTCTTATAACCATGCCAAATGTTATAACATAAAATTCAAATATCTTCATCTCAAGTTAGTTAGAGATGGTGCATGTTTTACATGTTCAATAATTTGTACTTACTCAATTATCTTTCTGTCGTTTGAGGTATTGTTATTTCTATTATCATTTCCATTGTTTATTGTAAGAAGTTATGATTACAAAGAACTAATACTTTGTTGATCTTTTATCCTTTGCAGAAAATGGATTTTAAATTTCCTTTGACAGTGTCTTGCATACACTTTATCTGCTCAGCTATTGGTGCATACATGGTGATTAAAGTGCTAAAGCTTAAACCTCTCATTGTGGTTGACCCTGAGGATCGCTGGAGAAGGATTTTCCCCATGTCATTCGTGTTTTGTATCAACATAGTGCTGGGCAATGTCAGTCTGCGCTACATCCCTGTTTCATTTATGCAAACGATAAAGTCGTTCACCCCTGCAACTACAGGTGATTTTTGAATAGAACTTTTATATTTTATTACTACTTCCGTTTCAATTTGTTTGTCTGGTTTTGACTTAAGACGGAGTTTAAGAAAGTACAGAAAACTTTTGAATCTTGTGGTCTTAACCTAAGGATATGCAGATGGAACAAAGACGTCCTTTACTCTTTTGGTCTTAACGTGTCATGTGGAAAGTTTAAATTAATGAGTTGTCAAAAAATGAAGGTGACATTTTTTTAACAGATTAAAAAGAAAGTAAGACAGACAAATTAAAACAGAGGGAGTAATAAAGAATTTATGAGACAAGCTTGTTGTGAAAGATGTAATAGCACACAAAAACATCTTAGCAATTTCATGACGTCATCTTCATCTATGTGCCACTGGACGTCATCTTCATCTATGTGCCACTGGGTATGTTGTTGTTGTTGTTGTAGACTTGTATCTTCATCTGTGTGCCATGTGTTTTGGTATATAGATTAGTGAATTTCTTTGTCAAGTCAACTAACAAACTTTTAAATCTCATTGTGCTGCTTTTCTAATTTTTTCTTTTCTTTTTTAAACCATAGAGGGCATCTGACTGACTTGTCTTTGTAACAGTTATTTTGCAGTGGTTAGTTTGGAGTAAGCACTTTGACTTGCGGATTTGGGTGTCTTTGATACCTATTGTTGGAGGAATTCTCCTCACCTCCATTACAGAGCTAAGTTTCAATGTGTTTGGATTTTGTGCTGCCTTGTTTGGTTGTCTGGCTACATCCACAAAGACTATTCTTGCAGAGTCTCTACTGCATGGTTACAAATTTGACAGGTAGTACCTCTCTGTCTCTCTCTCTCTCCCTCATATACATACTTTCCCCCTTATTTTGCTAGGAACATTGGGGTGAGGGGAGGTCTGTGACTAGTTTCAACTTCCTTTTCCATGGGAAAGACTGCCAATCTAGGTGGGGATTCCTATGGTTCCTGCTAGTTTGATTATCACCATATAAGAAGAGTTAAATATGATAATTCTCTGCAGGGTCATCACCTTGTTGATGGTTTTACCTTGGCATGTCATCACAAAATAGTGAAGAAGCTAAAAAGGAGGAGATGACTATTTTAATAGTTTTGAACCAAAGAAATAGGTTCTATGACCAAGTTAGGCTTTAATTTAGAGTTAAATAACTCGGATAAAAATTTGAAACGCGTAATTGGAGAAATATGTTGCCTTCACAAGAGAAACAACAATATAGCCAGTGGAATCCCACATAGTTGGGTTTGGGGAGGATAGAGTGTACCCAGACCTTATCACTACCCCATGGAGATAGAGAGACTATTTTCAAAACACTATTTGCTCAAATTTATCCTCCCCAAATGAAAGGAAGAAAACAATAGATATAAAGTAAAGACTAGAACGAAGGGTAATATCAATTCTACAAGGGAAAATAAAATAGCAAAATAATCGAAGATCGGTAACAACACAATCATACTAGCTCGACTAATCCTATGACAAACCTAAAAACTGTCCCAAGGCAAGACAACATTCTACCCCTACTAATCTTCTACCTTGATACGCGACCTCTACTCCTTTCTATCTAAGGTTGTGTCTTCAGTGATATGAAAATTAAATAAAAAGGACAACCAAGGAACTCAAGCTCTTTAAATTTTCTTCTCCCCCCCCCCCCCCAACCCCCCACCCAAATTCGTCCAGTTTGCTCATCTTTGTCTATTTTTACTAGCCCTTTTTTAGGATACTTTTTGTACTGATGTAAACAATACTTAAGATTATAATTAAAAGCTGTGAGGGAAAGACAGGGAGTCTGCAGTTATTCTTAATTTATGTGTTTCATTTATCTCTAGAACTAAAATCATCGGCAGCTTCTTTAAATTCACCAGACCTGTTGGAGCCAAATTTATATTATCCATTTTCATCGTGATAGTTTATTTTCAAGTTCATATTTCTACTCTAATCCGTATAGGTGTGTGCTACTAAACCTAAATCCTCGTCTACCGGGACATCCTATGAAAAAGAAGCACTAAATCAAAACCTCCATCTACATTTCTTTTCCTTAATTTCCTTCTTGTGACATCATATGATGTAGCTCACCAGAAATAACAGTTATTTCTGAACGAATCAAAATTTGCATTTTTTAAAATTTGCAAGCTTTCTGTTAATTCTATGATTTGATCTACATCCTCTATATTCACCAGGCATGTTGTTGTTGATCTACATCCTCTACACGTAATTGTCTATGCCGAGAGTAAAGATGCTAGGGGCGGCAATTAGGTGGGTTGGGTCAAATTTCGGTGGGTCATAATGGATCAAGACAACGAATGGGTCAACACTCAACTCAAACCAAATTTTCTTGGGTCAAAATGGGTTGTGTCAAAACGGGTTGGGCAATGAGTTATAGAATGGGTCAAGACTCAACCCAATTTTTACTAAGTTTTATTTGTTCTTTTACAATATTTTAGTACGTTATAAAATTATATTTTCTTTATTATGGCTATATATAACATATCAAATAAAAAAGAAGTTTTTTAAAAATATTCAAGATTTCTCTCTAATCAGTTTGGGTTGCATTTGCATATCAACCCAACTTAGTTGATTTGGGTTGAGATGTGTTGAAATATAACCCATCCAAGCTTAAACGGGTTGGACGGGTTGGAGTTGATTTTGCCACCACTAAAAGATACTAAACAATTTCATTTGACTTTGTGAAGAAATTGGATTTATCTTCAAAAGATCTACAATTCCTTTCTCTCTGTACTGACCACCAAATTCATGAAGGAATCAGTTTCCACCATTTTCTTTGAGTTTTGCTGCCCTTCCTTCTAATCCAGCAGCTTAGAAGGTCAGAAGTATGTTCTGGTATGGACCAGCTTTGGCTAGATGTGTTTAGGAAAAGCGCCCATAGTTAAGAGGTGTAATTGCAGGGAAGAATAGATGATTGTATCTCTTGTCAAGTTACACAAGACAACGACAAAAAAAGAATGCAGTTGTTCAAATTCCAGGGGAGACAAAAACACGAGGTGATTTCTTCCCACCAGTCATAGCTTTGGTGGAGAGAGTCGCCTGGGATTTGTTTCTAGTAGGAGGTGACCTTGTTTAATTAGTCAAGGTGAGCGAAAGCTAGTCCGGATACCACGGTTATTAGAAAAATAATAATACTAATAGAGTTGTCTCTTGAGATAAAGTTATGTATTTATAATCAACAAAATTGTTGTATTATTTTGGACATTACTTTTAATTATGGCAATATTGTTCTTACACATAAATACATAATGTTGATTTACTTTTATGTTTTGTAGCATAAACACGGTATATTATATGGCGCCTTTTGCCACAATGATCTTGGCGCTACCAGCCTTACTGCTGGAAGGCCCTGGAGTAATTGCATGGTTGCAGACAGATCCTCCACTTCTTTCATCCTTCTTTATTATTTTTGGCTCTGGTGTGCTAGCCTTTTGCCTAAATTTCTCTATCTTCTACGTCATTCACTCTACCACAGCAGTCACCTTTAATGTTGCTGGAAACCTTAAGGTATGGGTGATGCTCTTAGTTTGTTTACTAATGCTTATGATTAGTTTCTTCTATGAAAATAATTGTTGTATATATTTTCTGGTATTCATGCATAACCAACGCTAACAATTTTTCTGGCCCGTGAATTAACACTTCTAGGAATTCTGTGCATGTTAAGGTCAATTTGAGTAGGCATGTTGAATTGTATTTCGATGGTTTGGTACCTTAACATTGCTGAGCAACACATATTTATAGATCTCATCATGACACACATGCATCGTATACATGTGCCAAAATATCTTAGCGATCAATGTGAGCATATCTGATAGGATTTTGCTTTAAGTGATGTTAATGCTTATTTAGATGTTGGCAAACTAAAGATTTGATCCAGTACTTCAACATGAAAGTTGAAATTACGGATTGATGTTCTGAAACTAAGCTAATGTTGAGATAGCCTTGATTGCACGTGAAATAAGACAATACAAACAAATCTTTCTTAAGCGTACACAGCTAAAACTGAACCATTTCAAACACTACTCACCTAATTTGTCCTCCTGTTTGATGATGTCTAAAACTAAATTCCTTATTATAATTAGTCACAACATCTAGATGTGCTATTTTTCTTATTTATAAAGTTCTGCAATTGATCGGAAGGCTGTTTTTTAATCCATATTATTAACTTTCTCTTGAACATTTTTTTGATTTCTTACATTTGCAGGTTGCAGTTGCTGTAACTTGTTCATGGCTTATCTTTCGCAATCCTATCTCACTAATGAATGCCGTTGGATGTGCAATAACACTTATCGGATGTACATTCTACGGGTACGTGAGGCACATGCTCTCACAACAAACACCAGGCACTCCCCGTACACCTCGGACCCCCAGAAAAAATATGGAGTTTGTCCCTCTAGTAAACGAGAAGTTAGAAGATAAAGTTTAATGCCAGGTGTACTTGAAACATGAACTAGCTAAAAGTTTGGTATAGAAGAAATGAACCGTTCATTGTTGTCTAATTACTATTTAGGTAAATCAAATTCTGAATCTCTTATTTAACTCATTTATTTATGTTCATCCCCTGCTCCGAATTGGCTAGATTTGGTTTTTGTTTTGCCCAGAGAAGAGAATTACACACATGAATGTTTTGTCTAGTGTACCATTTAGATACTTCCTATACTAAAATCTTTTATTTACCTTTCATCTCCACTAGTATTCGGATTCTTATTTTGCCCACAGCTTTTTAATGTAATCATCTTTCATTTTGCCCTCTGATGCTTGCTCTGGGCTTTCTGCTTCTTGGGCTACTCTTGAAGAATCAAGTTTCATGACTTTGACTTGATTCAAACTTCACTAGCCACGGATGAACCATGTCTTTGCAGGTATTTTTATTTCAAACAACATAATGTTCATTCATAATGACTCTTACTTGGGTGTACAAATCTTTCACAATTATGAGAACATGTGGCCATAAGGGAATGACCAAGTAAACTAAAAGTAATTAGTAGGTACTCAATAGGATAACATATGAATTCATGTAAGGGTGACCACTAGTACATTTATTATTTAGTAAAGTAATAAGCTGAGTTTTTTAAAAAGAGAGAAGCTACGACCATTTACCTTACCCTACGGCCTATATCATCGAAGGCCGTAAAAGACTAATTTTCTCTTCTCCAAAAAGACAAAAAAACTAATTTACGGTGATATGTTCACGGAAAATGTCTTTTCTAGAAGAAACCAACAGATCAATTTTATCCAGAAATTTGAACACTAAGGGGTCGTTTGGGGTGAGGTATAAGTTATAACATAGGATTATTTTATCTCATGTTTAATTGAAAGCATAAGGTAATCCTTGGACTATTTATTCTACCATTTTTGTCTTAATGATGAGATAAGTTATCTCATATACATAGTGGGATAACTTATCACGGGCTAATTTATCCCAGATTAATATCCTAGGGTAATATGTTGCCAACCAAACAACCCTAAAGGTGATTTTTGCACGATTATATTTTTATTTACTTTTGATATTTAGTCAATAAAAATGAAAATATTATCACACAAATATTTAGGGAGCAAATAGTGCGACAAAGAACCTGAATCTCCACCCTTTAACATGGGTCAGGACCTCTGACCTGAGACTTGACCATACATGATTCTCCAGTCTCCACTTGATGAATGTGTTCTAATCCTAACCAGACAATCAACCCAAACCATGACTTAAAATTCGATGATTCAAGACCTAACCTCAACCCTTACAATGAATCAAAATTTGACAACTCCAGACCTAAACCCAACCTTACTATCTAACCAAGACCCAACCTCACCCAGGTTGGGGCCAAGAGTCGAGTTCAGGCCCTATGAACTATGTTGTATCTTGATACCTAAAATGTTCTTTTTCCCTATTACCCAAAAAAATCAAATCTACCTCATATATTGTGTAAAGTACTCAGCCAAGTGATACGGAATTATTTGTTTACCAAACAGGCATACCATTTAGGTGGAGTATGATACGAGCATAACAAATATGAATGATTAAATAGCTGGTAGAAAGGGGAAATACATATAACAGAAGATTGTATTTAGCACAAAATAACAAACTTCTCAGTTAGCATTTAGATATATATAAGATTACATACCAGAAGAAAACTCTCTCTACACAAATTATTATCATCCATATAATAGTGAGTGATATTAATTCCTAAACTAAATTAAAAACTTAGGCCAAGAGCCAGAAATTCTTCTGCCATCTGGTGCTGATAAGGTATCCTCCCATGCCTTTGCTTTGCTTCCTTACTCCTATTGTCAAACAATCCAATGTGTTGATGCATTGTTCCACAAACTCCTCCTCACTGCTCTTCCCACACAAACTGTAGTAGTAGTAGCAAAGTTCCAAAATATAATTAAATGGAAAAAAATTACCATGTAAACAATGAAATACTCCCTCGTAGTTTGACTAAATATGAAACCTAAGAAATAGGGGTGGCAAATTAAATCCAACCCGCCCAAACTTCAATGTTACATCAACTCATTTAAAATTAACTTGACTCAAAAAAAATCTTATCAAAATATTTTTAAAGTACTTTTTAAATTTTATTTAATTAAAATAAAAAAAAATAGAATTTAATTAAATACTAAAATATTGAAAAAAAACAAATAAAATAAATAAAATTTAGTAAAAGTTTGATTGGATTGGGTGTTAACCCGCTCGATAACTCATTACTAATCCATTTTGACTCAAGCACATTTGGATTGGGTTATGATCTGGGCTCATTTATTGTCTTGACCCATTATAACTCATGACCCAACCCGCCCAATTGACACAAAAAAATATGGAAGTGGAGAACGTGAAAGGGAATGATATAATTACCAGCTAAAGAGAGAGGAGGGTTTTCTCTGACCCAAGACTAGCACAGACACCTCCAGCTTCTTCACTTGGCTCATTACTGTTGCCATTTTTGGTCCTTGTATTACCAGTGCTTCCACTTCAACCTTCAAACAAAAAGACAGTAAAGGGTCATTAATGCTAAAAAAAATGAATTTGTATGGTTGAAGCAGAAAAAAAAAGTTGGGGAAATGCAAAAGCCAGTAAACGAAATAATTACTACATCTGAAAAAGGAAAAGAAGACACTGTCACTAATAATGATTTCCCTTCTTTATTATTGCGTGCATCTGAAAGAAACAGAAAAATACATTGAACACCGAGCACGAGATAGGCATGGAGGAGAAGGGAGGGATCAGTACTGGAACCAGAATGATTTTCATGAGGCGTTCAATATATGCAAACTAAATCTAAAAAATAATTGTAACCAGAAAAAAATATTGTAAGTTTCCATTAAAGGGGTTCTTGCTAGCTCCGTTCAGCCACCGGAAAAAGGGAAAGGAAAAAAAGAACTATGGAAAAACCTTCATCCTTTCACCGAAATGGCTGCCATTCAGTGTCCACGTGAAAAAAAATACATTTCAAGGAACTTATTAATACCAATCTTAGACCATTTTTTCCATAGTTAACAATAACAAATGCAATTTGAGCACATTATTTATAAGAAAGACACCCAAAAGGGGCGCCGGACTTACTTCAGGTTTGCAAGCCTTACAGAGAGATCCAAGAGAACTAGCAAGATGAGCAGCAGCAGAAGAAGACGAATCAGAAGAAGAGCCCTTATTAATACTACAATGAGAAGAGGAAGAAGAAGAAGAATGAGGAACAATGTGAAGAAGAGTGAGTATATCTCCTTTATTAGTAACATGTGTAAGAGCCCACATCATAGCATGCTTTGTATGTGAACTTTGATCCACCACCACCATTACTCTCTTCCTCATAACCAACCCCCCACCCCCATTATATCCTCCTCCTCCTCCACACATACTATTAAACCCAGCCTCCATTTGCTTCCAATTTCCACCACCACCACCACCCCATCTCCTCGACGTCGATTTCCACCCTTCTTTCCCACTCAGTTGCCTCATAAATGAACTCGAACTCATTGGCATTTTTCACTGTATACAACTTCAACTCAACCTCTAGACATGTATGTATA
Source organism: Solanum clarkiae (assembly GCA_011800125.2). Classification (NCBI taxonomy): domain Eukaryota; kingdom Viridiplantae; phylum Streptophyta; class Magnoliopsida; order Solanales; family Solanaceae; genus Solanum; species Solanum clarkiae. The sequence goes on along the minus strand of JAABOM020000096.1, from coordinate 14,659,174 downwards.
TCAACCTTCTTTTCTTCTCATTCAACACAAGAGAGTGCCTTAATGAAATGGGGTTACTCTGTTGGTGAATTTAATGTTAATTTATTATAGGTGTAGTGTTTAGTGGAAGGAGAAAAATGGGGGTCACGGGTATCACTGAGCTTAGTTATGGCTGTATACTGGAGAGATATATTATTATATTGAAGATAGCTGACATTTTTGATGATGAAATGGTCGAATTATTTTTTCGTACTCCTTTTGCTTTTAAGGACCTGAATTCGAATCTTTTGTACAAAATTTCCTTGGCCCCCAACTGTTGGGCAAATCGAATCTGTAATGGAAATTAGAAGAAGAAAGGAGAAGGAAGACGATGAATAGTGTTTTGTTC
>JAABOM020000096.1:14645638-14657652 GCA_011800125.2 Solanum clarkiae | reverse complement strand
ATAATATAAATATTAAATGAATAAATTGTAATATATATATATATATATATATATTTATAATGGTGAACGTAAGAGTTTTGTATGATTTGTTTGTCAAGGTCAAAACTATGGGATATTGTGTGAACCTTTGAAAATAAGCAATCACAATTTAGTTAGATATATACAAAAGAAATTCAATTTTAATTTATTATATGACGCACAAATATGTAATGACAAAGAAAGTAATTTGTTTAACCTTGTATTTTATAATGTTTTTAGGATAATAGTAAAAGAGTTGACAGATAAATTATTCTTACCGTCATTATAAAATCATATATTAGATTTTCACATCATATGACTCTTCATTTATTGGAAAAGAAACATTGAAAGTATATTCAAATGAATTTAGAAGTATATCCTTTTTTAAAGAGGAGGAGATAACAAATTATTAAGATAGTTAAATTATACTTGACAACACATTGACTAATTGCTAATTCATCAACAAATCATCTTTAATATTTTCTTGTATGACATCATTGTCAATTCATCGATCAATCATTTACAATTTATGTATAAAATAACATGTTAAGAAAATATAACACATCTAGCTAATTGCTCACTGATGTTTGTAGATACGTAAATATAGCATATTTTATTTAGTTCAAAGATATCTTTCGGTCTTTTTTACATCATTAGTAATAATTATTGTTTGAATCTTCATCTCATGTCAAAAAATTAAACTAACATTCCATATAAATTATATTAATAAATAAAGACACAGACAAATTTAAATTGTACAATAAAATACAGGCTTGGAAAATCCTTTGTGTCAAATAATAATAATAATAATTATAATAATAATAATAATAATGATAATAATAATAATAATAATTATTATTATTATTATTATTATTATTTTCGTTTTATTTTATGTGATATCTTTTGATTTGACATGATATTTAAAAAAAGGAAGACTTTTGAAACTTGTGATCTAAAATCATTCTTAGATATATGTGTGCTGGAAATCATTTCTTTAAGAGTAAAAAGAGAATTTTAAAGGTAAATTATTTCCAATGAGAGTAAGGTGACATTCTTTTTGAGATGGACCAAAAAGGAAAAGGTGCTACGTAAAATGGGAGGAATTATATCTTTTCCAAAAGTAGCTGATTTTTCATATTATATTATTTTGTACTATATATTTTTTATAACATAACTTTGCTATAAAAATATTTAGACAAATGACATTATTATGAGGGTATTAGTGTATGCAAATTGCTGACAATGAGTAAATAGGACTTAGTAGTACTACTTTTGGCGAAGAGTCCAGTAATTATGAATATAGTGTCCAGTAATTAAAGACCTTGCATGCAATCATTAATACTAGTTGGTTGCTTTTTCTGCTAATCAACAATTCTACGGTATAAAAGATGCTTCTAAATAGTTGAGGCAAATTCAAGATTTTTAGTATATAAATTTTAATTTATTAAATGTTAGTTGAAATTATAATTTACTAAGAGTCATTTTGGTATACTATGTTTGTTTGAATTTTTCAAAAAATATGTGTTAGATTCTATAAAAATAAAATATTTTTTGAAGAATTCATACAAGTGCGATATCTATTTTGAAGTGGCGACACAACATAGCTTGCATATAGCCTATCAACTTTTTGAATGAAAATATTATTCCACTTTGAAAAATACACTACTCAAATGGGGTTGGTCTCATTAAGAGTAATCATATTTGTCCCTCTAGGAATGATTAGAATTATACAAATACCAGTAATATAAGAATTATTTATAAGCAAGTTTATATAATATTTTATATAAATAATATGAGTTACGCAAAAATTAGTCATAATGTATTAGTTATTCCACCTTCTATTCTGCATGAAAAAATATGAAAATTCCCTCAGTATAAGTAATGCAAATTTCCAAATTCTCAATGAAACGTCATATTGATTTTATACATGAATAACTTATTTTCTATTTGTCTATCACACACCGTATAAGTTATGAAAATAAATACATGAACTTATTTCTTATCTAACTATCAAACAATCCCTTTTTTATAGCTACATTAAAGACTCTTCCTCGAGAGAATAATATGAAAGTCTCCTCATCCTTTTTCCTCCTTCAAATTGTTTGGAAAAAATCAATTGAAAGATTATGAAAGTGACAGAAATTATCATAGTAAATCACAACATAGTTTTAAATGTGCAAATATTGGGACCTTAATAATGCTTTGAGAAAAGTATTAAAAATACGCTTAAACTTGATGCAAGTTATTAGTTTTATCCCTCGAATTATTGACAGTCTTAAAAAATATTCCCACTCTACTTGATTAACTAAACTAAAATATACCCCCGATTATCACAAGTGTTAAAAACACTTCTTAACTTGGCAAAAATTTTAGGAGTGTATTTACAATAATCACAAGATCAGAGATATATTTAAGTTCAATTAATCAAGTAAAAGAATGTTTTTAAGACCATCACTAGTTCAAGGATAAAATTAATAACTTGCGATAAATTCGAGGATATTTTTAATACTTTTTCTCCACTATTTTTTCTTTACAAAAAACTGAAACAGAAGAAACACCTAATTTTCTTTGTCCATCTCACTAACTTTGTTGCTACACTTTCTGTTTTTTGACATTGGACGCGGGAAACAGAAAATGGAGAGACATTGACACTTCATCAAACTAGGAAAAGAATATCTAACTTGTGTAAAATGGACTCTTTTTCTTTTTTTCCAACATTTATTTTGAATTTACTTGCTGTAAAACTGTATAGTATTGACCAGTACATGAGTCATGACTATGTATGACTTAAAATGAAGGAATAACTGAATTAATTACATTCTGCAACTAAATTAGTGCCTATTCCTAACCTTTATCTTTGCCGTCCATGCTTTCAGGCAATTCAACTACTGCCTGGGCATGGCACTTACCATAATTGACTGATTATACATTGCCCCTCCCTCACTCCCATTTCACGGGTGGGGTAGGCGTGGGCGGTATTCATCTCCAACTAAAAATTATGTACATTAAGCCTCTGACCCTGGTGAAACTTTTTGGTAGCAATTATATTGGCCCAGTAATGAGATATCATCTTGAGACAAACCTAATCTGCCAGAACTAAGGTAGTGTTGAGCGGCAGGTGCCCTGCAGTTTTTAATTTGGATAGAAGATAAGCATATCAATTCCACTTCTGCTGATCTTTTTAAAAGTTCTTTCGAGAAATGCACAAACTGTATTTTGGAGGGATATGAAATATACCTTCTCCGTCTTCTCCTATCAATGCTTTCTGATAACTGGGTGGTTCCAAATCTTGAGATTTGGCTCAATGAAGACAGATATTCATGAAATGAATCACCTTTCAGTGCAATGTGTGAGCGCAATGGAACAACAGACTGAAGTAAGTTGTATGCGTTGCAGTCCACTTTGCTGAGATACAGGAACAATACAAGGTAACTTAGCAATATTACAGTAATTCTCAACTGAACATAATAGCTAAACAAAAAATATAGTCCTAAAAAGAAAGTCAGATCAATTACATGTGTTGAGCAATCTTGGCCATTTCAGATAAATAATAGAAATGAACAAATACAAAGCATGGATAGGGAACAAATTAAAAAAAAAAAAAGATAGGGAACAATTGGTAGTGGTTAAAACCAGTGACTTTAAAACTGTACAAAGACCTACTGAAAGTGGAAATCCTTCACTAACCATGTTAACAATTTCCCTCGAAATGTCCACTCTACGGTGAAGGAGAACATTTGAAGTTTAATATGATACAGAACCTATAGAGTCTGAATTTCCCTCGAAGAACCCCACTCTGTTCTTCTGAGGTTCATCTTCCATGACCTTTCACTCTATGCAGTTCTCTATGAAAGAGAGCATAGCTCCTTGCAAGTATATAGTTCTCTAACTCTTGTCCTCTTTTAGTGGTTTGTCTATGTTCCTTCCTGCACTCTCCTTTTAAACAGCATACAACTCTGCCTAACAGATTGAACATTTTTGGGTATAAACCCCAAGCTGAGCATGTCTAAGCAGTGACAAGCAATATAAACATCTAAAGTTAGAGAGACCACTCAATTTGATATGCAATTTACTTGGAAGATACACAATCACTTAAGTCAAGCAACACATAAGCACAAATATATGGGAAGATGGGCATATGGTCCAATACCTTCGGAAGGAATGACGAATTCTTGGTAGCCTTAAATGCAAACCCTCATTTATTCCCCTACTCTGTGCAACCATCTTTCCCAAAGCCATTGTACTGTTTGTGGATGCCAGCATTTCCCAGGTCAAATCCACCTCATGTACAGATGAGGTGCTCGGTCTCTGAGAAGCAATTTCTTTTGCGAATAAGCAAACTCCATGTTGAGCAAAAACTGAAAATATCTTCAACTGCTCATCATGCCAGTTATATGAATGTGATTCTTTGATAGGCATCATCGAAGGCTCCAAAGAATCCTGGATGAGCACTCACAATCATCAAAAACTGCACTTGCAGTAACACAAAGGTAACATCTGTATCTAATGAACTACTTACAGGTAGAAAGTGTTTGCAGTCGGCAAGTAATAAATCAGCCACTGAAACTAAATCACTCATTTCACGGGCAACATTAAGAATCTGAAAAGATTCTTTCTGCTCTGGGGTTATATACTGTTTTAGGTCCAGGTAACCTTCACGAAGTCTTTTCCAAGTTTCCTGAACAGAAGTATTCGTCTTAAAGGATGTAGAACTCTTACTGAAGTCCATGCGGCTACACTCATCCAACACCCGATGTCCACTCGGAACATCCTCCATGCATTGTCCATTAAAATGTTCCACGACCTCTCCTGGAATTGATTTTGTTATTCTATCAGAACTACCAACCTCACCAGGAATTGATTTTGTTATTCTATCAGAACTACCAACCTCACCAGGAATTGATTTTGTTATTCTATCAGAACTACAACCCTGCAACTCCTGATACTCGGAAGATAGAAGAACAGTTTCATCAAGTTCCTCAACCTTGAGTGGATATGTACTTGAAAGGGACAGATTGCTACAATAATTAGCCTTAATTTTGACATCAATATCATTATACGACTCCGTATTAGAAATCAATTCTGACCCAGTGGTAAGCAGAGTCTCAGGGATGAATGATGACTCTGGCACACAGGAAATGTCTACAGACTTGCGTATGACATTCACAGTAGAATAATCAGTTGTCTCCAAATAATTTCTTTTCAACCTTTTAGCTTTGAAATGAAGATTCTCTGTCAATAAACTGCAGGAGATTTCAGAGGCTGAAAAATGGGAGGGAGAATTGCATGCTGTTTCAATCTCTTCATTTATGGTATCAGGTTGATCTAAAGACAAGGGAACCCTGCTGCATTCCTCCTCAGAATCTGAAGACATGACTCTATCAAGTTTTCTCAGCAAATTTCTTCGAGTGAATGCAATTGGTGATTCAGAGGCATCAGAAAATTCTGAGTTAGCACCAAACATAGTACATTCATTGTGATCCTGAAATGAGTAGAGTAAGCTCAACATTGCATCTTTTTTTCCATTAACATTGTTTGCACCCATATCGTGATTCCTAGAATTGCTCTTATCTGTAATATTGTTTAGCTCATCTTCCTCAGATATCTCATTCATCCAGTCGCTATCTTCTTCTACTCTCAGTGATTTAGTTATCTCCTCATCAACAAGTTCTGATAGTGGAGATGGGAAGTCATCCCAAGGAATAATTTTGGGTAGTAGCAGGTGACCAGCATCTAGATCAAACTGAAGTGGACTATATCTTAGCTGCAGGTCATCACCTAGTCATAGCAAAAAAACATCATGGAATTAAATGGGTTAAATGAAACTTTAGGGTGAAGAAAACATAGGTTGTAGATTCAATTTATCATAATTTCATCAGGAGCTTGTGAAGAACGAGCACTGTTCATATATGGAGAGATTTTTTCTACGTACTGATTTCTTTTTGCTTTCCCTTGATGTGTATTCCATTAGATTTTGGTAATTGATTAATGAGCATCCCTTCAGAGGGTTTAAACTAACCTTATCTCTTCTAGTTAACTTTCCTCAATCTGTAGAGGTATGTTTCTTAATGGATTGAATCCTACATAGTTTGATAATCTAGGTTGTTCTTTGATACTCAAGGCTCAAGCAAAGATTTGGGTCCTACAAAAAAGTCTCTGCTTAAGATTCTTAGAAAGATCTGAAATACCCCATATTCTTCAGTTCTCTTCCAAGATTTTCTCTCTTTCTATCTTGTTTTTTACCCCTTGTATCTACATCATTTCCATTTTCATTTGTCATCGCATTCAAGATATGTAAGGTTTCATCAATAATAAAAGGCTTGACGTTTTGATTGGCCAAAATTTAGTCTTAAGGAAGATCCTAAACAGATCACATGATGATTTTTTTATGCCAACCTGATCTATATGCAAACTGTGGTTATCAACTTATTACCAGTAAGACGACTGCACTGGTATTATAAGATTCACTATACAAAATCACATGAAGCATCAGAATTTTGGCTTGACAAGAACTTTTCAGTTAGCATTCTCCTTTGCAATGGCAAAACTTATTCACGCAATCTCCTGAAGCATGCATTAACTTGATGATATTTGGTGAATTACCTTTCTCCAAAGTTTCACCTTGACACCAGAACTGGAGATACATAATAGTTTTACGGATATCTCCATGGCAATGGTCTACAAACCGCTCTACCAGCATTGGGTGAATTTTAACTTGTTCTCCATCACAAACCTAGAAGGAATTTATTTGATTAGCCAGATAAACACACATATCAGTGAGAAACTAGCAAAAGAAACTGTACCATATGCACAAGTCCAAGGAGCTCCTCCATAGATGGCATCCTAAAGCACACGTGTAGCCTATCTAAATTATTTGGGAGCACCGGATTGTCACCTATCACATCGGGGAATAATAATTAATTTGTGAAACATAAGCTTGACAACTTACAAATTATTGTATATCGGTTAACCCCTTACTGTTGCTAGTTAATATCATGGGCCGCTTAGCAGTCTCCGCAAGTTGTTGAATGGTAGAGACAAAACCACGGTCTTCACAAAGAGCAGTATCCACATCCTCAAAAAGGATTAGAGTCTTCATTTTACCCTGATGATTATCAGCTATCTCCTCCCTGCCGACTTGTTTTCTTTGTACTCCAGAGGCATTTAGAGCATTTTCCTCATCGGACAAAGGTATCACTTCAATAACTCCATCGCCAGACACTGAACAAACTGGATCTTTTTGCATCCTGAGACAAGAATTGAACAGACAAAATGGAAGTATTGTATCAACTCATATAGGATGCAAGATCCACTGTAGTCATAATTTGGTGCTTACATGAAGTGAAATCCCATTACAGAGAGAAGAAACAAATAAATTGGCTACTTTGCACGGTTTTCGCTAATTCTTATGTGAGCAGCAAATTTCTATATGAAAATTGGGAACAAATATAAACATTCATGGAGTAATTCAGCTAACTTTTCTTGGAACAAGCATGAGACACCGAGAAATGGTTGAAGTACATGTTAAGAGGCAACTAAAAGGCCTAAGTTCTTCCGTCCTCAATCAGTGATTAATGAAATGCATTTCCGCAAGGAAGAACAATCTCAGAAGTGTGTGCTTGCATGCATGACTAGGATGTTTAAGAATTCTAGATGAATGTCAAATTAGTTCTTTAATTATGCGTAGTACAAATTAAAGAAGGCCAGAACAAAATGTGAAAAATAATTTGATAAGGGAACCCCAAAATAAAAACACAAACCATCACAAGAGAAATATCTTTAAATGCAAATACTTGAACAGTATACAAAACAACAAGGTACAGTATCTCCCCCCCTCCACCCCCCACCCCCTGCCCAAAAGGAAAAAGAATACAACAACTGCTCTAAATATTGAGATATTATATCTTACTCCCTCTGTCCCATTTTATGTGGCATTCTTTCTTTCTTAGTCCATCCAAAAAGAATCTCATCTTACCATAATTAGAAACAATTTTACTTTAAAATTTTTCTTTACTCTTAATGAAATAATTCTCGGTCAAATAAATATCTAAGAATTGTTTTAGACCATAAGTTTCAAAAGTCTTCCTTTTCTCTTAAATACTGTGTCAAGTCAAAGGGTGCCACATAAAAAAGGATGGAGGGAGTAATAAAATTTTATAATAGTAAGTCCAAAAGAAAAAGGAAGAATCATATATCTTGATAAAATTTTTAATCACAATTCACAAACAAGTTCAAGAAACAAAAGAATACTAGCATCTAGACATAGACAAACCGTTGCAGCCAGTGGGATTCTACAGCCTCCCCAAATCTCTGTTTCACAAGAGCACCATTTCGCCAATCTGATGAATTAACCTAGCAAGTCAACAAACCAAAAAAATTAGTAACTCCCTCTGTGCAATTTATATGACTTACTTTCCTTTTTAGTCGGTCCCCAAAAGAAGGACACATTTTTACATTAGTAACAATTTAACTTTAAATACCCATTTTACCCTTAATGAAATGAATTACAGCCACACAAACATCTATAACTTATTTTAGACCACAAGTTTCAAAAATCTTCCTTTCTTAAATTCCGTGTCAAGTCAAACTAAGTCAGATAAATTGGGATGGACGGAGTATAGATTCTTGATAATTTGAAGAATCTTTTTTAAGAAATTGGTCTGAACATGTTTGAATCAAATCTTTAAAATGCTCCCAGACACATACTGTAACAACATGCATCTACATCATGCAAAGTTCAAGTTAACATCCATAAAATAACAAATTTTTAAGCATTACCTCAATAACTTGAAATCCCTGTTCTTTAGCACAGGCGTAGATTGCAGCCGACTTCCCGCTCTGCATAATAACACTTACAACAATAAAGTCACCAACAAGAGCTACTTCAACATATACTGAAGCAGACCTGATTTTAAGCCTAGTCAAGACAGCATTAAAAGAAGTTTGGCAGAAGAAACTGCAAAAGTGCTTTGTATGTAGTTTCTCAGGGTAAATATCTATTTCCTACTGAAATGTCTATGAAACTAAAGGCTGAAAATAGATTTTTAGTGTAAATGAATGATTTGACCCTAATATTATTGGAAGTACTCCAGCCGCTGATCACGGGGTTTCTGCATACCCTCCACTTTATCCTATGGTAGCTGTAGTAACTTCTTCCCAAGAAGAAATCACTAGAGACCATGCCTTAAACAAGTCCAATCAATGACACTTTGCTATGACAAAAACTACTAACATTTTACATGAATTTGCTAACTTGATAAGGTCTTGTCTAATCGACAAGCTCAAAATATTCCCAGGTGTTGTGTGCTCTCTACAACTTCCAACACTGATTTATAACATTCTAAGAGTAACAGGAAGAAGAAATTATATTGTGAAACAACTCCATGGCTTGTGGCTTTATAAACTTGTAGAAATATAACTTCTCAGTAAGATAGCATATTTGAGATTAAGCTATTAATCCACAAGATCAATTTCTCACTGAATAACCAGAACTGGGATCATACAAATGGACAGAGAAACTGGGAACTCCAGGAGCATGCAAAGACTTTTTGCAATAAAAGAGTAGAAGCTAGCTAAATACCCCAACTGGTCCAGATACGAGGAGAACATTCTTCAGCTGTTCTTCATTTGTAGAGTCAGCTTCACTTTCATAAAAGCTGTCGGGGAAGTCTTGAAGAGTATCGCTATCACTATGAATGCATGATTTGCTTGTGCGAGAAGCTTTTTCATGCCAAAGATGCAGCCAATCACTTAAAAGTTTCACCGGCTCGCTATTACCACATACCTGCATACACAATGTTGGAGAACATTTATCATACTGCACATAGAAAAATGCAACATATGAATGAATAAGCATCTTTTAAGACTTGTCTTCACCAACAAAGACAAATAAATATTGAGAGTTGTGATATCCAAAATGAGATATGCACCTGAAAAGCTCTTCCAGGCTGATATTTCTTAGTCCATAGACAGCTATTAGGCTGACTGGGACAGTTCTGGTAGTCAACCACTATCCTAAACATGAAAAAATAGTTGAGAGTGTATCAGCATTGCATAAAAAAGGCAGCACCCATAATGGTAAGTTGGTAACTGAAAATTAAGACAGCAGGCAAGAAGCAAATATATATTTCAAATCAACAATCACAAAATTTCTTTTATCCTGTATTCAAGGAATGAACCATGTACAATTTCAGAATGTAATGGAAACGAACTGGACTACACACCGCATACCAGCACTGCGATATAATAAAGTTCATTTTATTAACTCCCACAGTTTTGTCAAGGAGTAAAAGAATCGAAGTTACTATAGCATGTGCTGTGTGAAAGTAATTGCCAGGGAGACCAAAATGGTAGCAGGTCCAGCACCATAAGCATCATATATGAGTCCTTCTCATTCTTTATCTTAGTTCCCTATCCCACTATCTGTAGGTTACAGTCACAATTGTAGTTTGTCAGTAAATCAGTTCCTCACTCTGTATTGTTTGATGTATCTCACTGCTTTCCTCAATGCAAAGTTTTCAATAATATTAAATGGCTCTAGAAGGGTTTTTAGTCCTCAAAGAAGATTGAACAGATCCATTTCTCCCTTCCTATTTTTGCTAGTGGTAGAAGTTCAGTCTAATTTTAAGGACAGGAAAGCTGGGATGGCTTAAAGGATTCAAACTGGAAAGAAAGAAGGGGAACTGAAATTTCACACATATTATATGCTGACGTACCCAAGTACTGTATGAAGGTGATGAGGAACAATTGCTACTCAAAGGTGAAACTACTAGTCTGAATCTGACCAAAAGCAGCACTTGAAGGCAAAATAAATCTGACCAAAAGCAGTATATTTTTGGCAAATGCTGACCACATAATATAAGATATGGCTATGAATTAGGGGTGCAAGGTGGGAAACTTTCCTATATTTTACCTTGGATTATCTTAAGGGGAGTAATACAAGGATTCTGCCATTTGGCACAGCATTATTGATAGGTGACACCACGGGAGGAAGACTCACCAGAGTTAACAGTGTATTTGATGGGATCCACCTACTTGATGTTTTATTTTTTGAACATTGGGATCCACCATTGAAGAAAATAAGAAGTGACTTGTGGGAAGGAAAGAGAATATCTCATGAGACGGTTCACAATGGTTGAGGAAAAATGGGAAGTGGAGATCGGAATCAAAACCAAGAGGTTCCACAACAAGAATTTATTCTTCAAAAAGTGGAGGTACAATAAGAATAGGAATGAACAATTTTTTATTGATCAAATATATGTATTTTCATTCATAAACATGGTCAAAAGACTGTCCGCATACAAGAAGTATACCAAAAAGGTAGAGAATCTACAAAAAGAGATGATTCTCTACAAACTCCACCCAATCTTTTTTTGAAAATGGTAATTGTCAAACTCCACCCAATCTTCTATACAATTGGGAACTCTAAGGGTGAACCCAAAGAAAAAAAAAGAACTCCATTCTACCCCCCAAGAAGCCCTCTTATTGCTCTCTCCACACAAACCACATTAACGCGAGTGGAACCACGTTCCATGCCCCGTGTCTTCTCCTTATCCCGCTCCTCCAACTGAACATCAACTCTTTATCAGTTCTTGGCATTGTCCATGATCTACCAAACCACCTAAACATGTTTCACCATATAGGAATGAATAACGGAAGAGTGATAACCGTTAAATGTGGAAAAACTGATCACATATAAAATAAAATAGTGACTACTTCATCTGGGGTTGCTTGATCAAAAAAAAGTATGGGATTGCATCATCGAGGCCGATAGTTATATTGGAGGATTTTTGGATAAAATAAGGCTGAGGGTGGTTAAGGCAGTAGATAGATGAATGGTTGGAAGATCTGCATTAAAACTGATGTTCCATTTCAAAAATAAATAAATTGTTAGAATCCTCAATTATAGAGATATAATTATTAGAATCCTCAATTATAGGGATATGATGCCAATCAAATATTCTGTAAATATTCAGCTGCCTTGTATAGAGCCCCAA
>JAABOM020000096.1:14626456-14639555 GCA_011800125.2 Solanum clarkiae | reverse complement strand
GCGCAGACAGTTTAAAGAGTCATTTTGCTTTATTCCATCATACCCCAAAGCCAAAAAATAGTGAATCTTTGGCTCCAACTATTATCAACATATATAATTCTAACAGCTCAAAAATACCAAAAAAGTGGGATTGATTTGGTCACTTGCCTTGCATATACACTTGCTACCTTCATATTCAAAAGTGAAGAGGGTAAAAAATGATAAGTAAGTAATAATTGATAATCTAAAACCTAATGTATAATGAATGAGTTCATATCCAAGATTTATCACCCATTTATCCATTGGCAAAAAGATTTTAAAAGAAAATCATAATTTTCTTTCTTCCCTCCAACCAAAATAAGTAAAAAGAAAATGTATCTAATGATCAACAATACAAACAATGGGGAAAAGGTAACATTCCCATCCACAAGTCCTCTTGCCACCCATAGGTTAGTCAGAAGTCAAGTTATCATTTGTGATACTTACCCAAAATTATATCACAAGCAAATATTCATACTTGCATCCATCTGCTACTCAGCATTATTATATGCTACTGAGTGAGATGGTGGTGAATTTTGATTTATCATGATTTGCTTTAAGATTACAAAAAATTAGGGAACTGCTTTGAGTTAAAAATTGCAGGACTAGAAACCCAGAAGCAGAAACGTATTCACACTGTTTCTCTACAAGCTTTATAGGTATTAAAATTAGTTTTCGAGATGGATCTTTAAGATCTCAATATAGATGTACTGAAATCCAGGTTGAGTATTTGCTTCACCGCTAGCCCTAACCTACCCTCGCTGCTTTTTCTCCTCCCTTCATAGGTTTCCTTAATGACAGCTTTGATAGAGAACTAATATCGAGGCAGACGCAATGGAGGTGCAGCCAGTACCAGCGGTAAATACCAGAAGCAAAATAGAGGAGGTAGAAATCAATAAGGATCTCGAGTGCTACTGGAGGCATCAGTCTCTAACTTGAGAATCTGACAGATCCAGAGCATCAGTGCTAGTAGACAAGCATCCTAAACTCCTTTACATCCTTGTTCACAAATCTGAAGATAGATATATTAATAGAACACAAGTATCAGCAGTTCTGCATAGTCTGCTTTTTTCTAGATTTTAACTACTGGGTTTGTTGAACATATTCCCTTCAAAAACATATCTAGAATACCCCTATCTGCTTAATGACAAGTCAGAGCACCATTGACCACTAAAAAATAGAATAAGGGGAAGATAATTTTTCCTAGTGTTCCATGCTGATATGCGCAAGGAAAAAACCATGTCCTGTTATGCCGTCTTAATCCTATTGACCCTTTATGGTGTGTTGAGAGAAGAGAGAAGGGATACTGTTTGTGGGAACTATGTTATATCTTGGAATTCAAGATCATCTTCTAGCAACCATGTGAAACTAGCTGATATTTTGGAATATCATATTCATAAACCCTTAGGTCCTCCCTGTCTGGTGCAGATGATGTTAGAAGAGGATAATCTTTTATCTTTTACTATTCAGAGAAACAAAACACAAATGAAAAGGAAAAAGAGAGGGGGTAAAAGAAAATTCCAGATATTTGGCAGAAGTGGGTGTTCTAGCCTTCTAGGAGGACGAAGAATAAGAAAGAAAAAGAAGGCTGGGGGATCATCGTCTTGTATTCTCTCGTTTAAGGCATGGAAGGGGCTTAGCTATTGAAGGTGAGGGCATCAATTGATTTAAACTTCCATAATAGAAAAAACTAGTAATTAGGAGTCAATGCAAAGTACTTTATCATATCCTAACTGAAGCTGGGAGCTTGCAGAACTGTTTGCACAAGTCATGAAAGGGTTAAAGAAAATACTAAACTAGCAGTTTCTTTTTCCATAAAAAGATAAACTTCTAGCACTGTGTAGAATGATCTGTTGCAGGCAATATAAGATTTTATGAAATGGTTAAAGCATATTCCAGACATCCCTTATTGCCTTGTTTTCTTGTCATACAGCATCTGACTATGATTCACTCTTCCATACAAGGAATTAAAATGGGATTTGATGCATCTACAATCCAATATCATCTTTTTTATCCCAACGCAAAACTCATTCTAAATTATTACATGATGTTAAATGTCCTCCAGAGCACTTCATTTTAATTTGACAGGAACAATGAGAATAGCAGTATCAAGAGTCCATGCAACTTTCTTTTTCTTAATCAAATATATGATGACTTAGTTGAGTGAAAAGTAACTATGAACGACATGCTTGAAGGAAAAAGAATAATGCATACTTGCAGTAAACTCAGGAGGTGAACAGGATTTTTGGATCTTTTCAGGTGACTCAGTGTATAGCTGCTGTCTTTTCTGATTCTTTCTCTCAGAAAGCTTTAGAAAGAAATTATTTTCTGCAGAAGAAGAAAAGTATAAATAAGCAACAAAATGCGCCATTTTCCTGTTAATTAGCAAGAAAACTTTCATTCCTTTGTTTTCAGCATTCAAGAATTCAACAGAGGAGAGAGAATTGACTTTTCCGTTGTTTCCCAATATATTATCTGTAATCCTCTCTCCCCTTCTCAGCCTCACTTTATTGTAGTATGGACGAGACAGAGAACATCTTTTAAGTAAATTCACTTACTGACAATAACTGAAGAGTCTCCATCAGGCATTTCCTGGCTTGAAGTTTCTCTACCGTTTAAAGCAACCTGAATTATAAAGTAGATACATAAAATCAAAGATACAGTATCATATAGCCCTTTCTAAGCTACACCTGTGCCAGATTTTACCTTTCTCTTTTGCTTGAATGGATAAATAAGAAGAATAATATTTGAGAGGTAGACACACAGAGGGAATGTCCATCGTAGGAGACCAATATATATATGCAAACAAAAATGGACAACACAGGGGTATCTGTCACTGGGAATGACACAACTACTGAGGAAATGTGGGGGTTTTTTTGGTGTGTGTGTGATCATTTCCCAGAGATGAACAAAAATTTTTATCCGGCCAAGGGTGTGACCTAACGATTGATGAAATTGGAATGAATATATGCAGGACAGAGTGGTGGTAAAAAAATCCAAGTAATTTCATCCCATCTGCTAAGTTGATAGAATTACCTAATACACGTATTGGTGGGTCGATACAGGTACTTAGTGGAATAGTTAATGTGTTAAACAAGCTAGCCCAAACACTACTATTGGTATAAAAAAAACAGAATTCTATGTTTTTCATATAATAATGGTGGGGTTGAAAGATTTTGGATTATTTCTTCATTAACTAAGAGCCATATTAGAGCTAGACGACCAACTTCTAAGGATAGTTCACCTTTCATAAACCTAGCACTATTATTACTTTTAAGTTTTAACATTTCAAAATCCTAATGCTAATCCATTCACATTGGTCCTATCAAATGCAATTCTAGTAAAATCAGCTTAATTAGAATTCTAAGTAATAAACTAGCAAAAATTTCACCTTCTTAGAAGCTCTTGACTGAGTCTGTGGCGTTGTTTCCTTGGAATTTCTCTTCTTTCTCTGTTTTCCTTTGGTTTTATTTCCATTTTCTTGGCTCGCACACCACTCTTCCTCCTCATTCTCTTCTTCTTCATCTACTCTCCTTTCCTCAGCTTCCTCAGCTCCTCCTTTAACTGGAATCTGCTTCGCACTATTCGGAAACAACGTCGACTGGACTAGCTTTCGCCTGCTACGAAGTACTTCCTCCACTGCTTCAACCTCCTCCATTAGATCAGCTTCGATTAGGGTTTTTCTGCAATTTGGGAATTCCAATTCACATGAAGAGGGCTCCCCAGAATTTCCTCTTTGCTCCTTGCTTCTTCTTTTTTCTTTTTTCTTTTTTCCGTTTTGTTGCTGGGCTGTGGGGCCCACTTGGTTACATGAAAACAAAGAATCAGGTAACCGGTATAGCCGGTAGTAGGTTGCCTGTGGTTGCTATTTCCCGCGATTTTACTTGGCATTCCATTCAGATTTCCCGCGCTCAGTTTAACTGCATTAATTAATTAATTATGTTATATAATATTCAGCACTGTTTTTAAAAAATATCTGGACAGTTTTAACTTTTGACAAAGCTATCAATTTCACAGGAAATTTTGATAAATTACTTGGAATAGATGAATTAGGATGATCAAATTTGTATAGAACAAATAGTACTTGCTATAATTAACTTAATAGTAAAAAAAACTCTAACTATTATGTACCGATAATAATTAATAAACATATTATAAAAATAAAATAAAAATAATTGGGAATAATGTCTTTTTTTTTTGTAAAAAAAAATTATTGGTCTTTAGACTATTTTATTCATAAATCAAAAGGAAACTTGAATCCATCTACATTTTGACCCTGCGACCCAACAAACCGATTCAGTTTATAGAGTAGTCAAAGAGTCTCTAATACTCTTCCCTAACTGAAGTAATCTAAGATAATCTAAAGTGTTATTATTTCTAAATTTGTCCACTACAGCTTCCAGTGCACTTCTGTTGCGTTCCACCATTCGAGCATGGCTCTTCCTTGGTTAAGCTTATAGTTCTTCTTCTTCCTCGTGTGAGTCTCCTTCCATCCGTCGCCTTTGTCATATCCAACTCTTTCTTTCCCGCATTTATGGACCTCGATAAGTCGTTTCCTCTCCAATATGCACTGCTGCCATGGTTTTCGATTACTGAGGCCTTTCCTCTTTCGGGTGTTATGGTATCCAAGATCCTCCCAGTTGTTGTGCTCCTCTTGCTATCCCAATCTTTGCTGGTAAGTAAAAGCCCACCTTTCCTCCAATGTCTTATATCTTGAAATCTTATGTCGATCTTTGTCTCACAGCTGAACCACCTACACGTTCTACATTGATCTTCAGGAGTATCAACATCCCCAAATGATCTTGCTTTTCCAGACCCTTCTAACTTTTGGGGAAGTTTTTGCTTTCCTTGATTTGAATTAGTCTATCTTAATTGCACAGATGTATAACTAATTTTTGCTTTAGTTTGCACACATACTCTACTAGGTTGTAGTATTGATGTAACTATCAAACCTGTTTATTCTGCATGTCTACTCTTGGTTGTAATTGTTATTTATTTTCCTTGTTCTGACTCGTACGTATGGAACTTCAACTTTGTCTAGATTAATCAAACCTTTTATTGTGCTTGGTAGTTCCACATAGCTATGCTACTCTTTGCTTGCCTGTGATTAAATAATCTCATTAGCTAGAGCATCTGCAACCCCATTTCCCTCTCTGAAAATGTATATGATATTGACCTGCATCTATGATACTAATTCCTTTATCTCTTCAATCTTCTCAACTAGTTCCCATGTTATCTTCCACTGTTGAAAGATCATTTTTGCAATAACTAAGGAATCTGTTTCCAAATCTACTTCCATGTACTGCTTAGGCCTGCAGTATGTAAGAGCCTCCCTTATTGCTGTAGCTTCAGCCTCCATATTCGTACTACATCTTATTCCTTATGACTTAACATAAATTAGATTGTCTTTAAAATTCCTAATACAAAATGAAAATGTGTTGTATCCAGAATTTCCTCTACTAGCTCCACTAGCATTGCACTTTATTCTATTCTCCTCTAGTTTCTTCCACCATACCTTGGAATAATATAGTCTTGGCTTATACTCTCACATCAGAGTTAGTAACTGACCCCAGTTAGCCTTTCTTAACTTAATCCATGGATATTCCTTCTTTGCAAAGTTCTGACACAAGGTTAGAATTCTAGTGTCGACCCAGCAGAGTGTTTTCGCCGTTGATGTTCTTTCCGATCTCTACGCATTTCCTCCTTTTCCATAGTGTCCATAAAATGACCGTTGGGATGGTTGGGAATAATGTCATCAAGTTATAAAAAGAGAAAAAAGTCACATGTAATTGGTGCATTTTGTTTACCACACACATGAAACATAAGGAGCAAAAAATTATTGATTATACGTGATTAGTATATAAACTCCACATATGCAACACATACAAACCAACTTGCAAAGTTGCAACAAACGCTAACTTGCACTTGTTCCAAAGTTGGGATAGCAATGTAGGATGACACTCTTCAAACAATGATTCAAACACAACTCACAACTCGAGAAATACTTATTTATCATATATATTATGTACGTCAATCACCAAGTATTAGTTGTCTAACAAACACATAGACGTCACTTATTGTTATTGGCTCCCAGTTGGACTTTTGAAACATGAGAAAAAGGCATTGTGAGTTGTCTCACAAGGACTATCCTAAATAATGACATAATCTTGCACAACTCATGAATTAGCCCTATGTGCATAGTATTTCACGTCTACACACACGATATATATTTTCAACTACCAACCAACAATTACCACAAAAAATGCAATTGATAAATGTGTATACAAGTAGAGGAGGCTCTGAAGCCTTACATAAAAAGCAGTTGCCTTAGGTCCCTAAATTTAAGGGTTTTTTTTTATTAGTAATATTACGCTATGAATATCTTAAACTAAATTAATATGAATTACTATTTGTAGAAAATGTAAGTTTTTTATAAGCTAAAAGAATTATTAGAAGAAACTTGAAACATCCTAAGTACTATGTATAAGAAAAACTAGATGGATTGGCTATATCATTGATTAAAGATAAATTGTTAAAATAAATCAATTATTAAAAATAAAGTAATAATTTTGCATTTCAAACAACTTTAAAAAAAAAAACACTTTAAGGCCTCCATTTGATTTTGACTTTAGACCACCATTATGCTTGAGCCGCCACTGATTACAAAGTAAGTAATAAGTCGCAACCAACTAACCATTGCACACAATTTACCAACAAGATGGTCGTTTTGCTCTTTTTTAAAAAAAAATTAAAGTGAAAAATCTCCAGTAACGAAAGATTCTTCCCCTTTCTTTTTTTTCGAAAGAAAAGTGGGATCCGAACAAAATCGATGAAATAAAAAAGATTTCATGCTTAAGACATGAAATTGAAAATGCATATCGCTTACATACTTTTTCTTAGCCGGTATGTTGATGATCTTTAATTATTTGCGCTATTAAGTGCAAAGCATCCAACTTACATGTGAGATTTCACCACCATATGAGTGCCCTAAGTAGGGATGGCAACAGGGTGGGGCAGAGCGAATTTAGAGCTATGCGGGGCTAGTTGAAGTTGCTATATTTAAAACTAATGCGGGTGGGCAGGTTATGGGTTAAAAAAATAAATAGGAATTCAAAGAAATTAAATCTTTGCAATTAGTAAAAATCAAAGATATAAACTTTTTATATTAAACATTGACTTTAATTTAATTTTTTTCTAAAATTTAAAATAGAAATGTCCAGTAAATTGTCAATTGTTAAAATGTTAATTAGAGACTTTTAATTAACAATTAAGAAACAACTGTTAAAATATTAACTAAAAATAGTTAATTAGTGATTTTTTGTAAAAAAAAAAAATGAATTTTATTTTTCATATTAAATTCAATTAGAAAATAAAAGAACTTTAAAATTTAAGCAACACGGGTTTATGCCGGGCGGGGCAGGGCGGATTGAAAATGAAAAAAGTCATCATGCGGGCGGGGCGGGGCAGGACGATTTAAAAAATTTGCTGGTTGAGCTCAACCCGCCCCACTCTCGCCCTATTGCCATCCCTAGCCCTAAGCCCCAACCTAATTACCAATATCACAAGAATACCAAGGCGTCTTTATATACATCGTAGTTCAATATTAATTAATATACAAGTTTCGATCGAAGTCCAAATTGAAATCTTTTTTTTTCTTTGGATCGGTATAGTATTTGTACTGTTACATTACGTTAAACCTTTGGTAGTTGTGATGTAATGGATGATATTGAAATTGTTGGGTATGCAAACTCCTTCCACATTGATGGAAGAGCGGAAAATGAACCTATTTAAAATAGGTTCAACCCAACCCATTAGTATAAAGCCTTTTGGGATATGTCCAAAACAAATTCGTGAGAGCTTGGCCCAAAGCGGACTATATCATATTAATGCGGGGTTGAGGTGAGGGTACGTACGGTCCCTACAAGTGGTATCAAAGCCAAGGTTCAGAGGACCGGAGTGATGGACTGATGCGTGCGGAATTCTCGATGTATGACAAGACCAAAGATCTGAAAAGGTGTCTCAAAAGTAATGGTACAGGCAGCGTATCCCGTTGGATGATAATGGCGGTGCAAGATGATTTGGCAGATCAGATGGTGTAACCTAGCGATGTGGAGGTTTGCGATAATGCCTTGTGTCGAAAGTCTTCCCGACAAGAAAAAAAGATGGTCGGGCGTGACAGATCTGAAATCGATAATCGCTGAAGGGGAGGTCAAGAGATTGTATGTGGTCGGAGTTTGAGGGAGGTTTGTTGGGTATGCAAACTCCTCCCACATTGGTGAAAGAGAGGAAAATGAACCTATTTAAAATAGGTTCAACCCAACTAATGTCTCTTCTATTACGAAGACCGCCTGATCGTGAAGCTTATCCAAGAGATGTCTTTTATTTGCATTCACGCCTTTTGGAAAGAGCTGCTAAATTAAGTTCTAGTTTAGGTGAAGGAAGTATGAACCTATTTAAAATAGGTTCAACCCGACCCATTAGTATGAGGCCTTTTGGTATATGCCCAACACAAATCCATGAGGACTTGACCCAAAGTGGATAATATCATACTAATACGGGGTTGGGGTAAGGGTACGCGCGGTCCGTACATAAGTATGAGTAAATTAGTTTTTAAGGCAGTATATATGTGTGTATTTTTCTTGCATATACGTGTATCTACTAAATATACGTGTGATGTATATATTGATATGCATATGTAATCTATATTGTCGGATTGAAGTTTTTGCATATAGCCTAGCCAAGTGTTTTTAATGAATTTCAACCACACTCACTAAAAAAAGGAAAAGGTAATTTTGAAGTGGACAAGTAGAGTCAATTATCTTGAAAAAAAAAATGTGTTGAAATTTCGACAACCTGCCATTTTTTTAATATATGAAAGGACTACGTATCTTGGGTATTTTATGATTTATATAGTTATATGTAAGTGTGAATAATTTTTTAATTAAATTCTTCATATGTTATTTTTACTCGTCATAATAGTCATTTATTGTGCTTTTAAAACTCCAATCATAGGCATTTTTGAAAATATTTTCTTACTCATTCAATGTCTGAAATTTATTAATTTAATTAGAATAAATTCGAGAAGTGAAGAAATTTTTCAATCCGTAAAATAAGACTCAAGCCTAATGTCGTGGCAAAAATTGAATTTTGACGAATATAGACTCAAGCCCTATCATAAAGGACTTCATACTCAAGACTCGAATCTCGAGTGAGGTAAACTGTTAATCATTTTATCACACCCTTGGGTGTACTTTTAAATTACTCTTTTTTTTTCTTTCATAGAAAATCTGGGATGAGAGTGCAAACAACTTTGAAGAAATTTAAAGAAAGTTTTACTTCTCAGAAGAACTAGAATAAGTGATCATACACACAAAATGTACTAGTCTACATCTACTCTTCATCTTCATCAGTGATAAATTTGCCAGTACCAGGATTAATGGCAGCAAAGAAGAAGAAGGCAATGTTAAACAACAAAAGGGGCTCAAGCTCATTGATTGGGACACCCGTCTCAATGTTCAATTGTGCCAATGCTCCTTTCCCTGTTATAATTTCTCCTATAATGGAGAATGCAATTCCAAGTTGTGCCAATCTTCCTACAAACAACTCATTTGCCTTTGTGAATCCAAACAATGGACCTGAAATTATTTGAAATTCAATATCCAATCAAACAATGTCACATAAAATAAAATATATGATTCTTTTTTATATCGACAGTGCATACAACAACATACTCAGTGGAATCCCACAAGTAAGGTGTGGAAAGTGTAAAATGTACGCAGACCTTACCACTATCTCATAGAGATAGAGAGGCCGTTGCAGAATACTGATAGTGCATGGAACTTGTAAAAGTTATACCTCCTTCACTAAGTCCCAGAACAGACTTAAAGCTTTTGCCAGGAGGGATGACAGCCTTTTCAAGACCAGTAGCAGGGGTAGGGTCATCAACAAATTTGCCTCTGTCTCCTAAAGCTCCAATGGCTCCAAGAAGATTGAACAGGATGAAGAACAATAGAAGTGGCTCTGCTTCGTAGATGGGAATTCCAGTTTCAAGATTCAATTGTGCCAAAATACCCTTTCCTGTTATTGCTTCTCCCAACAAAGATGCCTATACATAAAATTAAACACACAAAACATCTTCGCTGAGGCTCGATATAATTAATAAAGTTATAGTCATATAATTAGAGTATAAATTTATTTATTTTTTAAGCTTTTTGTTTTTTGTACCATATGCGTGGATGTACCATGGAATAAGTACACAAGTCAGCTTTATTATTCTTACAATATATAAGATTTATCATTTAACTATTACTAGTATTAACTAATATGTATATTTATACAGTAAATTCATATTGGGTGATTAGAGGCGGAAACTGAATTTAGAGTTTATAAAGAAAAAGGGTCTATTTTAAACAGTCTTACATGTTTCTAAGACTTAAAATCCGTGACATCTTGATAAAAAAAATAATTAACTTAATTAATGGTAATACTCACCGCAAAACCAATCATAGCAACACGGCCAACAAAGAGTTCATTTTGCTTAGTGAAACCAATTCCTCCTGAGGTACCAAAAATTCCATCCTCAACCTTTTCCTTTTGCTTTGGTGGTGCAACCTGTCCAAATTCAAAAATAAATAAAATTCAACAAAGTAAAGGGGATAAGTTATACAAAGTTTATCTAACTAAAAATGATAAATATTTAATGACACTATTAACATTTTATTCAGATTGAATCTCACTTATCTAGCAAATAAGATGTACTCTTAAACTTCGCGACCAGTCAAACTACGCTAACCTTTTTGGGAGGAGCTTTGGCTTTTGACTTGAATAGAGCAATAGTAGAAGTTGTGAATTTTGAAGAAGAAGCATTAGTAGAAAAAGAAGAAGAAGAAAATCTCAAAGGAAGAGAAGGCAAGAATGAAGAAGACAAAGGCTTAGGCTTTAGTCTTTCAACTAATGATTCTTTACTCCTTAAATCAACTTTGGCATTGGCTGTTAGCAACATTGTTTGAGCCATTGCTTATACTTGACAACTTCAAAATTCCCTTTGAGTTTTGATGAAGAAGAAAAAGATATACAATTCTACTTCAATAAAATTTTAATAAGATGTGTTGGTTTTTTTTATAGAAAAAGAATGGTGTCCACTAATTTTGAGGCTAGAGATTTTTTTTTTTATCATCACTGATTCTTGGATAGAAAGTGAGAGTCTATAGAGCAACCACGTCTACCTATGTACTTTATTCTTGGTGTGTTTTTGGCTCTCAAATCACATCAACATAAATCATCAAGGTGTTTTGGTCATTTTCTTTAGGCATTTCAATTAATTTAACAAAATATTTGTGAAGGATTTTTCAACTTTCACTAATATAGATATACCACGTAATTTTGGTGGCGTTTGGCTCTAAAAATTTTTGGAAAAAAACTTAGGAAAAATTTGAAATAAAACTTGAAAAGTAGTGTTTGATCATAAAATTTGACAGACATATTTAAAGCATTCCCAAGATTCTAAATACTAAAAAAAAAATTAGTGTTTGTGGGAAGTTTTAAATATTTAAAAATTATCCCAAATTTTTATAATACATATTATTTATTTATTCCAACAAATATTTATCTACCTCTTTCAAAAAAATTTGAATCATAATCTGAGTGAGAAAATTGAGAAAAAAGAACAATATAATTTGCTTTTAATGAATTATAATTCTAACTGAATCAGTAACAAATTTGTGCATGCGATTAATGTATTGATCTTGCCTATATTGTTATTTTTTTTGTTGTTGATTGTTATCAATTATGTTGTGAGGTTATTTTTTAATGGAACTGTTCATAATAGAATAATAATACAAATTTATGATATTTTTCATAATTTTTAGGCCTTAGGCATGTAAATCATATTTTGTGAAATTGTCAAATATTCTTAAGAAAATTTAGGGTGAAACGCATGATGAAATTTCACTAAAACTTATAAAAGGTGTTTGAAAATTTGGGGCCAAACACTAGCTATATATTCCCTTTGTCCCATATTAACTTAATTTTGGAGGTTTTTTTCATTGTTCAAAATAGTCGAATTGTTCAAAGTTCAAGATGAATGTTTTAAATTTTTTCCATATTTGTCTTTTTATTTATTAAAGTTTTATATTTTTTAGGAAATAAGTTACACTATTTATATAGTTATATTTGTGATTTCACAAAGGTCAATAGTGAACATTATGGTTTAAATTATGTTCTTAATTTTTTCTTAATATGTATGCACGGTCTCACAAATTAAGTTAATATGAGATTGTAGACATCGAAATTTTGTAGGACTCTACAAGATGAGTCCTATTTTAGTTAGGGTTTCTTGGAGGCTACTCAACCCTAAACCCTAATTCATGCCTATATAAAAGGGTATTAAATTCGATTGAAAAGACATCTTAAATATACCATAGAAAGATCAAAATATATCATCCCACGTATAACAGATTTGTACTCACATTGTTATCAATAACATTTCTGTTTCTTCAATATTTTATTTGTCATTACAATTTATCTTTCTATCACTTTAAAATTTATTGCAAACAGATAAAGGGATTACATCTCTAAAGTTAGGATGATAAAAAAAAATTAGAGATAAGTATAAAAAGAAAAACCTAAACCATCCTCTTTTTTGAGTTTTATATTTAAACTATTGAGAGTGTGGGTTTCATATCTGAACTATCACTTATTAGTTTAAGAAACACACATCAGTGGTGTGTGTAATACATTCTCTTTTTTATTAAAAAAAAACTTATCACGTGTCATACCACATGGATAAAATATCGGAAAAATTATAGAAATACACAACTTATGTTTACCAAATTTCATATAATCTCGACTCTTTTAAAAAAAATTACAAAAATTCCTTAAATGATACAAAACTGTAACACCTATTGATACAAATTACAATTCCTACTTCTCCATGTATCATAACTAAAATCCCTTAATGCTCTTATCTTTTCGACATGTATCACTGATTTCATTTTTTATATTAAAAAAAAGAGATTTTCGGTAATTTTGAAAAAAGTTGATATTAGTTGGAATTAGCTCAAAAAAGTATGAGATTTGTGTA
>JAABOM020000096.1:14612700-14626356 GCA_011800125.2 Solanum clarkiae | reverse complement strand
AGGAGTAGAACTCTATCACATCACCATCAATCAAGACTCATACTATCACATCAACATCAGAGTGCTATCATCAGGGGACCTATCTAGGAGTTTCTTGGACCTACACTCATCATCTATGAGCCAGTGATGGTACAACAAAGTGATGTTATTACGGCATCCGCCCAGTGCCTTGCTGAGGTGAGAGGTGTACATCTGGGGGTTTATAATAATATCAATCAAGTCCTCTTTTCGGATTAAGGAAACACTCGTTTTCCATGGTCCAATCCTCTGCTACGCTGGCCACGTAGTTAATAAGTGCGAGTGAGACTCACTCTTATCCATTTTCTATGCTCAATACTCCTCTCAAGACTCAACTTGCTCATAAATATCAACATCAAGGTTTTTTTCATCGTTTAGTCTCTTTTGGATAAGGGCGTCATCTCATCTCATCATCTCTCAACTCAGGAATATTATGGACATTTAGAACTCAAGCGTGACCTATTAAAGACTCTAAGGACCTCACACTCCATCAATTCCAGCAACATTATCATCAGTACTCACTCAAATCAAGACCCAGACCACAACAATCATGCATACATACGTAATCCAGGCTCTAGACATCGATCCCTAGCTTCATTCATGGATTCTTTAACAATTAAATATATATAGTTCATACAGTAACGTAATTAATTAGTTGAACAAATAATTAAAGTTATGATGACCATCAACTTACGAAAATACATGTAGAATAATAGTAGTTTTCGAGGTAGCATTCAAGAGTTTATAACATGAGGGCATATGGGAGAACAATCCCATGTTCTGGGTAGCTTTTACATACCTGGGATGATGAATTACCAACACTTCTTCAAGAACTTGGACTCAAACCCTCAATCCTCAGAGCTTTCCTGTCTTCCCTCTTAAAGTATTCTTGTGTAGAAACTTAAGAAAAGTGGGTTTAGAAACCCTCAATTGATAATAAACGGCTTTAGAAATATGTTTTAGGACTTAGGATAGGATGGGGAATGACCAAAAGGCCCTTCTCGAATTAAAAGAATTTTTTTAAAAAAATTCATGCACTGGTCCGCGACGCACCTGGGGCACAGACCAGTGCTTTTCGCGAATTTTCAAAACTCTCAATACCCGTCAAAAAATTAAAAAAAAAAGTGTTACTCGCGCCCTCTCTGCGTCGCGACAGGGGCGCGGATTGACACTGTTTTTGCGTTAATTAGTGAAATTTTTTTTTCAATTCGATTGCTCTGAAATTGGGTCAAGACCATTTTCCCAACCAATTTTCCGCGCTGATCGTAAATTCGATCTCGGATTTACCATCGGAGCTTTGGAAGACGCATTATGCGCACGATTACGTTTTAGGGATATTTTAGTAATTTTACGGGGTGTCACATAAAACCAACCTAACTCAAGTATAGCTGGGTTATTTTTTCAGTATCAAATCAAATCAAGTCAAATCAAATCACAAATCGATTTCTTTTCTCAGTTTGATTCAATTTGCGATTTGGTTTGATTCTTGATTCGATTTTCGGTTCGGATTTGACTACATTCTCAATTAATTAATGCATATAATATTAAAATACAAATTAGATTTAATAATAAATTCATAAAATTACTTTACTTATATTTTGTATTTACTTAATTACAATTTCAAGCAAGTAAATAAGATAGAAAGTTCAAACAAGGTAAATGATTTATTAGTTCAAGAAAGTTCCATCGACCATTTCTTATATAAAATTGGACAACGGTTAAAATTTAAGAATAACTCTGAGAGCTTTGGAAAATTCCATGGCATACCTTATTACTTCTTGTTCATAGCTACATTTTGATCTCTACTTCATGGCAATAAATTTTGATATTAAGACGTTGGAAAAATATAACAAGATCATTCAGGCTGCGATGTTGAAGATATGCTTTGCTGACTTGATTTTTAAGTCCGAACAACAAATTCTTGGTATAGCGTTTGATGAAGAAGAGATGAAGAAGAAGGTTGAGTTGTAGAAGTTGCAGCTGCAAGAAGAGAAGGTGTTGCAACGGAAGAGAGAGATAGCTAGACTAAGAGAAGAGGCACGAAATGCTACTGCGAGCATTAAAGAATAGTTGAATTTAATGATGCTGATCAACCTGAAAGAGATTTGAAAACTTTCAAGGATGCTGTCAATCATTCATCAAAGAATTAGTATATTTTATATTGAAAATCTTTTCGATTTACAAATAGTAGAATGCATGAAGAGAGTAATAGAAAAAATATTCCTTGAAAAATTAAGAACTTAATTATATTTTTAGGTTTTGTTGCTAAATGAACTTGACCATTTTTATATCATATGATAAAAAATAAATTTTAGGCAAAATGAATAAGCTCATATCTTGTAAACTAATAAGTCATGCAAAATGATTGATAAAATCGAGCTAAGATATAGTTATTTAGCATTGTGAAAATTGTCCATATATAAAAGTATTTATTTCGCTGTGTAAATGCTTAGTTTCTTTTTAGGTCTCTTCTTAGATATGATCAATGGATAACTTAGCTTGTTGTTTGTATTTATTATTTATTAGTATGGCAAATACACACTTTAAGTACGTGCTTACGTTGTTGTGTCACAAATTAGAAACGAGGGCTAGGTTTACTTAGGAATTCAAAGAAATTAAGCACATAGATGTATAAGCTTAGTTCAACAATTATTATGTAATTAGATTTTTCTGTTTGTTGGAGGCCTAATTTCTGTTTCTGGAAGCAGGAATTTTTTGGCTAGCGTTTGATTATAAATTCGTAAATATTTGAGGAAATTAGATATGGAAGAAGTTTCGATATGTGTTTGATCATAACTTTTAAAATATATTAGTTACACATTTTTTGAAAAAATATTATGAAACATGTTTTGTACCTATAAGTTTTAAAAAATCACAATCCAATTTTTAAATAAAACTTACCAAGAATATAACAATTATCTGTTACAATTCATCAAATTATAATAAGTTGAGAAGATCCATTGGTGTAAAAAAAATAAATATTAATATTATCGGTAGTAACTAGCTACTCCCTTGGTTCACTTTTACTTATCACAAACACATTCATCAAGTAAAATTCTGATTGACATGATCATTTAATCACACTATCCCAATTAATTGATATATGATACTCTTTCTGTCCTATTTTAGTTGTCATTGTTTCTATATTTAGAGTCAAAAATATATAAATTTTGACACTACATTTGAAAATATATTTTTTAATCAAATTAATGTGAGAAATATTACAATCAATATTGCTTTTGTATAGTTTTTGAATATACAAATTTTTATTTTAAAATATCAAATTAGTTTAATCTAATTTATCTTTGCAAATTAGTCATATTGACTTTCAAAAAATGAACATAACAGCTAAAATGGGATAGGGGGATCATTTTAAGTCTTGAAAATTGATTTGAGAACAAGTAATTAATGTTAGGAGTAAAATATGAAAACAATATTTTTTCTTGATATGATAAAAACGAGAAATAAAAATAAAAAAATATTTTTACAATAGTAAATAAATAAATAAAAAATAAGTAAGAAACTCATTTTTTTCCAATAAAACGTTTTCTTTTGTACCAAACACACTCATAATTTTATTAAGTAGCTCGTGTTTAGTGATAGATTTTGAATATTTGTCTTTAGATATTATTTGAGTTTGATCATGAAATTTTATCGGATCTTCAAAATGTAATTTTTAAATATTTTCAAGTTTCCTTTCCTTCACAAACCTTTCAATTTTTTTGTAAGAACTTTTTTCTTTTCTAAAATAAAGAATTAATTGATAATTTAATCCATATTATTAGTAATAAAGAGAATTAATAAAGAGTAGTGGGTCCAGCCCATTCTCTTATTCTGTTTTATCACATTGTTAATTGGGTTTAGGTTTTATACAGTATTCCATAGTTGAGGTTGCTGGTTATGTGGTCTTTAATTTTAGTATTATATTATGCTTTAAGATTTCATAATATTAATATACATAATTGAATATTAACTGTATTGTATTGTATGAAATTTGTTAAATTGAGATTATTTGGAAAAAATTGAAACTTCGCTGAAAATTTAAAAGTTAGAAACATCAAGACATGACCTCAATTAGTATAACTAGTGTCGTTAATCAATATTTTTACATGATTGAGGTCATTGAAAGCCATTTAGTTGGTGTTCTATGCATTGCAAGGTTGAAAAACTTATCATTAGCTAGGTCAGTGAGACTTTAAACTATACTTTAGTGCTTGTTTTTAAGATCTATTTTGAAAATGTATTATAGTTATTGTAATATGTAAGGGGCATATCTATGTTGTCGTAATATATTAGGGGGCTTATACATGCTATCATAATAATTTGAGCCATTATATATGCTGACGAAGACTTAAAGAAATGCTATGCTGATCTCCTTCATCGTCGTTTGTGACAAGCTTTGAGTATAGATTGAGTAAGACATGTTGTGTCCTTTTAGAATGTTTGTTTGGACATGTTGAGCAGTATATCATAAAATATTTTTTCATGCATATCATTTACGTATTCGTTGTGTAGTTGTATTTTCTAACACTTGTTTTAGCAGTATTAAAGTAGTGGATTGAATTACTAGATTATATCTCCATGTAGCCTTCTTACCTACATGTCTTTGCAGATGATGTTGGCGAAACTAGTGGTTGATGAGTTTATTCGCGTAGATTGATCCATGGTTGATGTGAGTTTTTGCATTATCCGTGGAAGCTGCTATTTCATTCTATCTATTTGTAGTTTATATCTTCTTTTCTTGGCGTTTGCATACTCGAAACTAGAACTCATGTATCTTCATTAGATGTTCTACGATCTTATTGTGGGATTTGGGCTAAAGATGTATTATTTAAGTGGTCATTTTTTTTTCATAAATCGATATACTATTTTGATTGGATAGTTATTTCATTTTAATGAGTATGGATGAGTTTTAGAGTTATATATATTTTATCTCAAATTAAAATTTAGATAATTTGCTCGACAAGTAATATTAGCAAATGCCAATCATATCTAAAGAGTATTTTATAATATGAATTTTTTTTCGAATATACACATGTTCACAATGAAGGAGAGGAGTAGTGTATTTGAGCAGATCTTGTAATTGAAGGAACCAAAAAGCATACTGAGGTAACGTAGAAGTTCAGGCACACCCCTCTGTCAGGTTTTCTATGCATCAAATTATTTGTCTCCTCTTTTAACTTAAATTTATAATCATACTCCCTCCGTTTTATTTTACTTGTTCATTTAATACAACAAGAGAGTTTTAGTATTTTCTCTCATATTATTTTTAATATTAAATAGTAATAATTATCTTTTTGAATTTTCTTATAAAATATTTATTATTTTTAAACATATTCTTTAAGATATTTTTGAGATGAAAGTCTTTCGAAAACAACCTTTCTATCTATATGAGGTAGCGGTAAGGTCTGCATAATTTTACCCTCACCAAACTCCACTTGTGGAATTTCAGTAAGTATATTATTGTTGTTGTTTGTTTTAAACATATTTTTTATTTATTATCTAGATAGATATATTATATTTGAAAAGTGTTTACCATCTATAGCAATTGCACTATGTAAATAAAAGTAAATTATATATGTAATTTATATGTATTATAAATGTATTAAAATATACACATAATACTAGTTTTGATAAAAGAAACTGCACTGTGTATTAAAAACAAATTATTCATTTAATAAATATGTATTATACAATATATAAAAGTAATTTTACATACAATATAGATATATTATAAGTGTTTTCAAATATATTAAACTTCTTTTAATAAAAAATATACATTATGTATTAAAGGTGAATATGATAAATATTTTTAAAAACTATATATTTAAGTACGTTTTTCTATTAAATGACTATATAAAAATAATAATAATCAAATTTTAAATTTCAAAAACATGATTAATAAAATTAATTTAGTAAAATTTGTACCGAGGCTTTGATTCTCGAAGACTTCTCGAAAACAGTCTCTGTCCTCTTCAAACCCGTTTCGTGGAATTTCATCGGTTCGTTGATGTAGTAAAGTTTGTATTGGTCTTTAACTCTTTAAAGGGCGGGAATGAAGCTGAGATTAATTTCAAAATAAACAAAACAAAAAAAGAAAGCTTAAAGAAAGGTGCTATGAAAAAAGTGCAAGACTCTGCAGCGTTTCCATTCTGCATCACGTGCGCTCTGCGTCCTTTTCTTTATTCCAAAGCCTTGGCTTCAATGAAAACCATTTTAAAAATGGCGAAAAAAATAAAGGAAACCTTTTTTCTTTAATGCACAGAGTGTTGTTTCCTCTGTGTGTGGAGTTATTTTTATGTATATATACATTTCCACTGACATTCCACATATCTTTGACTGAGTTGGGGTTTCCATTGGTTCTGCATTTGATTTTTTATTTTTTGGGTTTACAGTCAGGTGTGTCGTTTTGAATTTGTGATTTTTGGTATTTTAAGTTGCTCGTAATTGGTAACGGGTAAAGTTGTTGTCACGTGACTAGAAAGTCCCGAGTTCAAGTCTTGGAAACAGTTTCTGGCAGAAATGCAATAAGGTTGCGTACAATACGTACTTGTTGTTGAGTCCTTCCCCCGATCCTGCGCAAGCATTGTGTTTGGACATACATTTTACTTGGATATCACCTGTTAATATTGTTTTTTAACTTTTTGATATTTGGCATCATCAGTTGCTTATTGTGTTTCGATTATTCAATTATTTTGTTGGTTCACCTTGTTTATTGCTACATTTTCTCCTTCTTTGTACTTGAATTTGCTGCAATTGAGTCGAGAGTCTTTCGAAAAAAGTCTCTCTACCTCCACGAGGTAGAATTAAGTATAATGTATTATCCCTCGGACCAATTAGGTATGTTGTTGTGGTTGGAAGTGAAACAGGGCTCAACTCTGATCAAATTTAATTATCAAACAGATTTGAAAATAAATTTTCAAAATCTATGGCCAACAGCTAACGTAGTTTAAACCAATGGATTCCTATGATCAGACCTGGATCTGTTTTCGTTTGGGTATTCATATATCTTTTTTCTCAGGTCATTTTATTCATACATCAATGTTTCTGTACTTACTGTTGATCTGGAGGAGGGGTTTTAGACTTTTAAGTCATTTTTGGAGGATTTGATTGATTCTGTTACATGGGTATCTTTTATTTTGTAATTTCAGTAATGGGGTCTTTTGCTTTGTTGAGATATTAATAGTTATGGTTCTGTTTCCGTAAGTTTGGTATCAATACACTTGTTTTGTTAGTGGAGTAGATTCGAAGGAAAGTTGAAAGAATGTGAAGCTAAGTTATCTTTGTTGTTGAATGAGGGTAGGCATTAATATATTGATTGCATACCTTTTCGCTTATGAAGTAATGTGAATCTGGACCACTTCTGAAAGATTTTCTGTTTGGTTAGTCATTCATTTGTTATTGTTGATTAATGGTGTCATTTATATGTAGGTAGACATTGAACAATGAGCTTGTAGGAGATTTAGTAGGTTATTGAGATGGACAAGAGGAATTGGTTGTGGAAAAGGAGACCTTTTGAGAAGAGCAATGGTGAAACTGATAGTTCTGGTTCATTATCTTCACATTCAGAGAGACATTCTGATGAGCAGGTACAAAGCAATAAACAAAAGATTTCTGTTTAAAGGTTGACTGGATAATCATTTTCTGGCCTTTTAATTAGTTTTGCTGTTACGAAGAAGCAAAGGTCGTCAGACATTTGATAAAATACATTGATGATTTCTCATTTCCGCATACTTAAATTTTCATGTGCATGTTTATTCAAGCTGATAGTACAACAATTGCTATGCCTCAGTCCGAAACAACTTGAGGTTGGCTATATTTCAAGCTGATAGTGTTTGAGCTAAATATGCAGCTCAAATTTTCATAGTTAGGAAATGTTATGTCGCAAATGCTTAAATCAGTGCAACGTTAGTTCTCTACAATGCCTTCTGCAAATGCTATATTTTTAACTAGCTGGTTGTCTTTCATGTATGCGTTGGGTATGCAAACTCCTCCCACATTGGTGGAAGAGAAGAAAATGAACCTATTTAAATAGGTTCAACCTAGCCCATTAGTATGAGGCCTTTTGGGAGGTGCCTAAAAACAAATTCGTGAGAGTCTGACTCAAAGCGGATAATATCATACTAATGCGGGGTTGGGGTGAGGGTATGGTCCCTACAGTATTCAAGATCCTTCATTTTCCAATGAATGTTGACAAAGTATTTGTCATGTGTAATTTAATTATGCCTAATGGGAAATCACTGCAAATGATTCTATAAGGATTTGTTAGGCTCATGGAGTTGAGGCTAAGTCTAAAAGCTTCAAGCCTTCAACTTCATATTGATCCAACTTCCAAGCTATCAATGATTTAATCATAAAATGGAAGTATGGAAACAACATTTAGTGTTGGAGCCAGGTATCTACCTGGTAAAAGGGTTCTGAAATGGCATTTATCATATTTAAGTCGTACTTGTGATATCTACTGAAAGTAGCTCTATTAAATTGATGGGATAGTGAGAATTTTAAGTTAAATTTAATTCAAGCTCTGTATTCAAATATTGTAGTTCTGAAGCCATGAGTCTCAGTTCTGCGAAGCCAAAAACCAATGCAGGTGTGAAAGAGTTCAGCACGGAGTTGATTATGTGAGACCCACATTGGTTAAGCATCCAGACATCTTTCATTATCTGTGAAGGAACTTCTCCCATAATGATACCTATGCTACCTAACTCCTTTCTTATCTAGAAAGGCGAAAGAGGATCTGAATTGACATGAAACTCAATGATCAAGAGAAAATAATGACTTCCAATTGGCTCAATATGCATTTTACATTGTATTAGCTAACACAGTGAACTTTTATCCAAACCTGATACTGTTGTGTGCCTCACTCCCAGTCTAGAGATCCAATGTACAGAAAAAGATTTTACATGAAAGCTTTCTTAAACTGAGAAAAGACACAGGACAAAAGAATCATAACAAATCAACAGATTATTAAGCAGACTACTTTCTTAAGTAAATTTCTCTGTTTTGGCCTCCGTTCACCTGTTATCATCTACATTGCTCAGACTCTTCAAAAGTGTGACTGAATGTGTGTCGTATCCTCTAAAAATAGTGCAATTTTTGAGGATCCGATATGGGTGACAGAATTTTTGGAGAGTCTGAGCAACCTCTGTCATCATAATTTATGCCACACTCTGGGTGCCTTGACTCCAGTTTTGTTTTCTCCTTGCCATTTTTTTCCTGATAATTCCTTATCTGTGGTTGATAACTTAGGTTTTCTCACTTGAACACTTGTAATTTCTACTATTTGGAGCAGGATCTGTTAAAAGAAACTCCAGAAAATGAGAACCAGTCACGGGAAGTAACCTCAAAAGCTGCAACTAGTGATCATGAGGCCAAGGGAAGTCCAAAGAAGTTGATAGAAAAGCTATCAGCTGCTCTAGTTAATGTTAGTGCAAAAGAAGACTTGGTTAAGGAGCATGCTAAAGTGGCAGAAGAAGCTGTTGCAGGTATCTTCCACAGTTCTTAATAAAATCTTAGAAATAGTACTGTCTAGACTATTTCCAGCTCTTTTGCTGTACATGAATCACATTCGTAAATAATTGTAGAACTTGTTCCGATCAATCATGCATCTTTTTCTCTTGATTAGTTCCATGTTTTTGCAATATTTGGTAGGTTGGGAAAAGGCAGAAAATGAGGTTGCAGTTCTAAAGCAGCAACTTGAGGCAGCTGTGCAGCAGAACTCGACTTTGGATGTTCGCGTCAACCATCTTAATAGTGCTCTCAAGGAATGTGTCAGACAGCTGAGACAAGCCAGGGATGAGCAAGAGGAAAGAATTCAAGATGCTGTGGTAGAGAAGGAAAAAGAATGGGAGTCTGAAAAAGCTGCACTTGAAAATCAGCTACTTGAGCTCCAGACACAAGCAGAGGCTAGTAGAACTGGTTCTCCTGTTTCTACTGATCCAAGTGTTCTTGTGAGGCTCGAGTGTCTAGAGAAGGAGAACACAGCTCTCAAACTTGACCTTTCATCTTGTTCAGAGGAGTTGCAAATTAAGACCATAGAGAGGGACTTGAGCAACCAAGCAGCAGAAACTGCTAGTAGGCAGCAGTTAGAGAGCATAAAGAAGGTGACCAAGCTTGAAGCTGAGTGTCGAAGACTACAAGCCTTGGCTCGCAAATCGTCCCTTCTCACTGACCAAAGATATTCTGCTGTTTCATCTTCCTCTGTTGAATCCTTCACCAATAGTCAATCCAGTAGTGGCGATCGACTGAAGACAGTTGACACTGATAGCCACATGATGCGCAAACTTGAAACAAGTGAATGCGATCAAAGTTGCTCCAATTCATGGGCATCAGCACTAATTGCTAAGCTCGATCAATTTAAGCATGACAAATATGCCTAAACCTCTTGTTGCCCGGTCTTTAGAAATTGACATGATGGATGACTTCTTGGAGATGGAAAGACTCGCTGCAGTATCTGAAACCGCGAATAAAGCCTCTTCACTTACATCTGATGCTGTTGTCAATGGCTCATCAAGTGAAGAGAATTCCCTCGCAGCAGAACGTGAGACCATCTCACAAAGGGTGGTCGAATTAGAGCAAAAGCTGGAGAAGATTGAAGCAGAGAAAGCTGAACTGGAAAATGACTTAAGTGAGTACCAAGATGCCCTTAAGATGTCCAATTTGCAGCTCAAGGATGCTCAAATCAAGTTAGAAGAGCTGCAGAACGACCTAGATGCAGTGAATGAGTCAAAAGAGTTGCTTGAGTTTCAACTCTTTGGCATGGAAGTAGAAGCACGGACTATGTCGGCAAACATTGATTCTTTAAAGGCAGAAGTCATAAGAGAACGATCCTTGTCATCTGATAAGGAAACTAAGTGCCAGGAATTGGAAAATGAACTACGACAAAAATCCCAAGAATTTGAATTTCAACAAGCTTGTAGTTCAAATGGTGAATCGAAAATAAAGCAGGTAACTCTTGGTTCAACAAATTCTTTTTCTTTTTCTTTTTCTTTTTTCAAAAGTCTTATAACAACAACATATCCAATGTAATCCTAGGTCTGGAGAGTGTAGTGTGTACTCATACCTTACCCCTACCTTGTTAGGTAGAGAGGTTGTTACTGATAGATCATCAGCTCAAGTAAAAGCATGACAAAACAGTTCGAAAAAGGAAAACAACAAGGGAGAAGAAGACAAAAATAATAAAGCAAGCATGACTAAGCATACTAAAAAAGAAATAGTTACTATAACAAAGAATACAATAATCAAAGTGCAAGAAACATCAACTAGTGACAGAAACTACCAAAGTAATACTACAACTTCTAGTTTTGAAGTTCTTAGTTTCTAAGCTTTTCTATTTGCAGGAGGATTTAGCTGTAGCTGCTGACAAGCTTGCAGAATGCCAGAAAACAATTGCATCTCTTGGGAAACAGCTTAAATCACTAGCCACTTTAGAAGATTTCTTGATAGACACAGCAAATCTTCCTGGATTTTCTGGGGAAGGATCAGTTGTGGCTGGAGCTAGTGGGGAGGAATGGAAGTTACATGTAAATGAGACAATTACCCCAAAACACAATTCAGATACTTCAAAGATTGAGAATTCTAGCCATTCTATGTATGGAAATGAAGGCGAATCATCCTCTTCTTCGTCATCATCTACTTCATCAGCTACTCAAATGACTAATTCCAAAAGTAGAAATGGTTTTGGAAAGTTGTTTTCTAGGAGCAAGAGTGGAATTCAGCTCTAAAATGTAAGAGTTGATTTGAATAACAAAATCTCATATGGGATAAAAGCCGAGATGTAGATGTTAGTGAGGATTCCTATAGTCAATCGTAATTTTATTGAGATTGAGGCGTTATTGTTGTCATCATATTTTCATATGGTCATAAGTAAGCATCATTTGTGCATTGGTTATTATGAGAATATGCATACCTTTCAAATACCGTTCGATCATTAATTTCCAAATTGAGTGAGGATTGTCAAATTTAGTAGGATTACATATCTGATTTGTGTGTATTAGGTTCTAAATGAATTCCAGTGCTTTGGCTATGTCAACCTTCCCTCTTTTGTTTTGATCTCTTTTGGTAAATGATATACATCCCATTTTCAGCTGCTTCTTTACTCGATTCCCTAAACTCTGGCATGATATTATTTTACTTCCTAAAAAGAACTAAAGCATGATAAGATTCATCCCAAATACCCCTAAAGAGATTAAAATCTCAAATATTCCATAAAGTACTTTTGGGATATTTATAAAAAGGTCAAAATATACCAGTCTCTTTTTGATGATCAAATACTTCAAGAAAATTCATACAAATTCATGAAGATCCATATAAATCCTTTCATGGAGATTAAGTTCAAATCATCCTAGTTCGAGAAATACACCACTAACAGTCTTCAAATCACTAAGAAATCTTATAAAAGAAGAATCAAGGGAGGAATAGATTTGTATCCACGTTTTGATAAATAAAATTATATTTTTTTAAAAAAAAAAAGAAAGAAGAAGCCTGATACGATTCTTGTACTTTTTTTAACATAACACAGAACCAACTATGTCATATTTTAAATTTGTCTGAGCAAGTTAACTTAAAAAGATTGTAAACGGAGGCGGAACTAAGTGGGGATTTGGGGGTATGGACGAATCCAATAATTTTTCCAAATCCTATATTTGTTTTAGGGAAATAATTAAACAATCAGTGAAGGGTTGGCAAAAACACAAATATCATATTTTAGTGGCCAATTAAAGATCGATGAAGGAAGTTAAGGGGATAAATCAGTCAGTTCTGTCCAGTTATATATATTGTTGGTTCGATTTATCAATTTTCAATTTTTAAATATGCTAAACCAATAAGAAACCAACAAAATAATTTTTATCGATTTTCAGTTTATCGATTTTAAGTCCTTAATGATTCGATTTTCGATCTATCGTATAAGAATAATAATGAGAATTTGCATTAATAAAAAACTGCAAAACCTAAAATTAGTTAATTACAAACTAAAATACTAAAGTAAATAACTAATCACTTAAGTACAATAAAGATTAGAATAAGTAAAGTACTGTTATAGTATCTATTACTATTAAATTACTAATACTTAATGTTTACGAAGGGGTAAAATAGTAAATTATTATAATCTTATTTGGTTATCGATTTACCCAATAACCCAATCATAAAAATCGATGTCAAACCAATAACTCAATAATTTTTTTTAAAAAAATTATTAAAAATTCGATAGCTTAATAACCCAATAACAATAACGAAAAATAACATAATTAAGCAAACATATGATATATATTTACATTATATAACTATTGTTTGAAAAATTACAATTTATAGCTATAGTTAGGGTTTTGTTGTTATTTTTTCTCTCCTCTCTTCCTCTCTCTCTGCAATTTCTTGTAGATATACAATTAGAAATATATACCAACTGCATATATACAATTATTTTGACAGATATACATAATCAATTCGACATATATATATATATATATACAATTCGCCTCTCTCCACTCTTGCTCTTCTCTTTCCTCCCTCTCCCAATTTCGTTTGCCAGATATACAAATATATATATATATATATATATATATATATATTAATTACACATATATAATTATTTAACAGATAAACACATGTTTGACAAATATACATATACAATTCGTCAAG
>JAABOM020000096.1:14563258-14594725 GCA_011800125.2 Solanum clarkiae | reverse complement strand
TTTCTTTTTATTACTTCGAAAGTAGCCACTTCAGCTTCAGCCAATCATTTTAAATCATTTCTTTCCTATTAAATAAATAGATAATAATATATATAACAAATAATTAATTTAAAGTATAGAAAAATGAATAGTAATATTTAATAGTAAAAAAATAAATTATTTATTAATTTGTAAATTAAAATAAACATGTCAAAGTAATTAGCAAATGGGAGTATTTCTGGTCAGTCACGAGGCAAGTACCATGTTTGTCCCGTTCTCTAACCGCCTACCTTTTTTTTATTGTTGGGTTTTGGATTACGACGAGGATTTCACAAATTCTTCTTTCAAAATGACCTTACTAATCCATCTTCACCTAACATCTATAGTTGCAGTTTTTCTAATAACTAGTTTTGTAAGCGTGTTTTGGGTTTGATCAAAATATTTTTATATAAAAAAATTTATTTTAATTTTTTATTCGATATTTGATATTTATATTAAATTTTAGTTAGTTCTAATTTACACAAGACTTAATTGACAAAACACTTCTATTAATTTTTTTATATTATTCATAACTCAATATTGAAAGAAACAACCTTAAATATTATACCACGAATAATAAAAGAGAGATTAAAAAATAACTTACTTTAATTTAAATATACTCTCTCTTTTCAGTAGACAAAATATATATTATATACTAAAAATAAAGGATTAGTAGCAATGTTTCTTCATTACATAATACTGAATAATAAAATTTGATACTAGTGAAAAACTTATAAAGATTTTTACATAGAAATGTATATTAATTAATAATATCTCAAAAATTGAATTTCATAATCCCAACCTCATTACAGGAATCATTTGGTGTGGGTATAAGTTATAATAATCCTGAGATAAAATATAGGACTATTTTATTTCATCTGTGGTTGGAGGTATAAGATAATGCATAAACTATTTATCCCACTAAATTTATCTTAAGAATGACATAAATTATCTCGTACATATATGATGAAATAACTTATCTCATGCTGACTTATTCCAAAATTAATTATCCTCGAATAACATGTTGTCAACCAAAATCAGAACATTTTTTTCTTCTAATAGGAGAATTACAAAAAAATAAAGAGGGGCTATTTAGACATTTGAGTTGTAAAGTTCCGCACGTCCGCAAAATGCTGTTAATATGTATAAAGTACTCTCGAGATCCACAACGAGAAATTGAAACTGAAGATATTTTTCGGTGAGCTGAGAGAGAAGAGGGTAGGGAAATGGCGATTAGGGTTTGGATTTCCTTATTTCTATGTGTTTTCGCGTTGCTAGGATCGGAATCTTACGCTTCTGAGAACGATGAGAGCCAATCTAAGGAGTTCGTTGTCACTTTGGAACACTCCAATTTCTCTGATTTTGTAGGTCGACACAAATTCATCGTCGTCGAGTTCTACGCCCCTTGGTAATTAATCAATTACACTTCAATTTCTTTGGCAATCATTGATTTGATATATTTTTACTATGTACTTCAATTTCTTTGGTAATCATCGATTTGATATATTTTTAGTATGTGTTGTTTCTCTGTCCGAAGCAACTTTCAGATATCTCTTCGTTTTTCGTTTCCGTTGAAAGAATGATTTTTGTCGGTATATTATTTCACTGTTTAAAGTCGATCGGTGTTTTGTCAATTAAAGCCTAAACAACAGCTGGTACGGAGATTACCATAACTTGGATCTTTTACTATTTTAGATCTAGGTTGCCTTATTCATGAAATAATATGGGTTTCATGAAAATTTTCTGCTGGGCAAATATTTTACTTTGCGAAATGATTTGCTAGTGTTTAATTTGATATAAAAGTTGGAGATATAGGAGGTGTAGGATAACTATTGGGGATATCCTTGAGTAGCTGACGGCAAACAATCTTTACCATGCAACCTTTTCGGACGATAATAGACTCACCAACTGAGGTAGACACAGAAAGGACCTTTTGATTTCAATGTGCAAGTCTTGAATGAAGTAAGTGATGTGAAATAAGAGAGGGATATTTGTAAATAAAAGTGAGTTATGGGGGATAAAGCCTTCTACCATTTTCCCTTGGATTTTCAAAGTAACCAAATACTGAAATTGTGAATGATGTTTATTTTGACTTAATAATACAGTTGATTTTCTGACTAAATGGTCAAAGCTAGAAGCTTTAGTGTATTTTGTAATTGAAGCAATAAAGTTATTAGCATTTCTGTTTCTTATCTCTAATAACTCTCTATAATTAAGTTGTATGAAAATTCGATGTCTCAAATTTAGAAGCAAATTACCTTTTCTTTTCAAGTTTATTAATTACTTTGATATGTATAGGTGTGGTCACTGCAAGAAACTAGCTCCAGAAGTAAGAACCACTAACACATTCCTTTTAGTATCTTCAAAGAGTAATAGCCTTTTGGAGCATAAGTAAGCACTATACATTTAAACATTTTTCTTTGGTTGATTTGCAGTATGAGAAAGCAGCACAAATTTTGAGCCAGAATGATCCACCTGTTGTTCTGGCCAAAGTTGATGCGAATGAGGAGAAAAACAAGATTCTTGCCAGTGAATTTGAGATAACTGGTTTCCCCACAATTAAGATCTTGAGGTATGGAGGTAGTGTTGTTCAAGATTACAAAGGACCACGAGAGGCAGATGGTATTGTTTCTTATGTGAAGAAACAAAGTGGCCCTGCTTCTGCTGAAATTAAATCTTCCAAGGATGCAGAAGATTTTATAGATGTCAATAAGATCACTATCGTAAGCACCCCCCCTCCCCGCCGCCTTTCTGCATCTCTCTCATTATATATGTATACTCACATTCACAAAAACATGTGCTCACACCAGGGTGACTCGATATGCAAACAAAACCACTCTGTCACATGGATTTGCATATGAAAATAGCACATGTTTTTCACGTATTGTTTTAACCCTTGAGAGATGTGCAGAATTGGAGTTGACGGGTATGGCTTTAAATTCTTATAGGTTGGGGTCTTTCCTGAGTTCTCTGGCGAGAAATTTGAGAATTTTACAGCTCTGGCTGAAAGATTACGCGCTGACTATGATTTTGGTCATACTTCGGATGCTAAACTCCTTCCTCGTGGGGATTCATCAGTTTCTGTCCCTGTTGTTAGGTTATTCAAGCCTTTTGACGAACTTTTTGTAGATTTTGAGGTATTTGATTGGTGTAAAATTCTTTTACATATTCTGATGTACTAGACAAAGTTTCAACAATTGATCATATGTACTTGTAGGAGTTCGATGTGGATGATTTGGCAAAGTTAGTCGAAGAAGCAACTATTCCTACTGTGACTGTATATAACAAGGACCCAAACAACCATCCATTTGTTATTAAATTCTTCAACAATCCAAATGCCAAGGTGCAGCATTTACTTAGTCTACGAGATTTATGTTTGTCTTTTGAGATTCTGATAGTCTTCTTGCTGTCTAAACCTGCATCTACTTTCCCATACTTTCTGTTGATAGATCTCTTTAGTTGGAATATATAAGAAGTGATGTACACTAGACAGATGAATCACATAATGCATGCTATTAATTCTCTTACTTGGTGTCTCTTGTCCTCCATTTTGGAGGAACATTGTTTGATATATTAGAAGATTAAGAGCCTGTTTGGATTAGCTTTTGGCTTATGACTTATAAGTCAAAAGCCATAAGTTAGGATTTCTAACTAATGGCTTTTGGCCTATTTTTATTGTTTTTCCTTGAAAATAAGGATTTATGGTCTTCCATTTCGTTCGTTCTTAGATGTTATTTCATTTCGGCAATAAGCATGAACTCTTCATGTATAATATTTCTAACTAACGGCTTTTGGCCTGTTTTTGTTGTTTTGCCTTAAAAATAAGGATTTATGGTCTTCCATTGCATTCGTTCTTAGGTGTTATTTCATTTCTGCAATAAGCATGAACTCTTCATGTATAATAATAAAGCGCCACTAGCAAAGATAGATGTATAAAGATTGTTGCAAGATTCATCTGTTTTTTTCCTGAAAGTATCGTTGTTCCTCGGGGACCTCCAGAAAAGATTGAGGTTTTCAGTGTTTTTAGCCAATAAACTTGTTTATCATGGCTGCTGCTTGTTTAATATCCTTTTAGCATGTACTTTCTAGAGCTGAAGTTAAGAATTGTTCTACTTTTGACATAGCATAACTTCTGCTGGTTCTGCTATCATCTTATGATGATTGCTGTACTCGGATATGCACTTCATGCATCCAAATATCGTCTCTTTATTGAAGTGCAACCTTAATTATCTCTTCACGCTGGAGTGCATAGAGCTGTAGACCTTAACCCCCGACCCCCAATTGCCCTATTACATTTAGGAGTAGTTTCTAATTGAAGAGTATGGAACTGGCAGGCCATGTTGTTCGTAAACTTCAACAATGACCTGTTTGATAGTTTCAAATCCAAGTATCATGAAGTTGCTGAGCAGTACAAAGGCAATGATATTAGTTTCTTAATTGGTGATGTTGAAGCTAGTCAAGGTGCCTTCCAGGTTAGGTTTCTTATTATTTGTGTTTGAATCATTTCTTGTTTATTGATGTTAACAATATATTTGGCTTCGTTGAGCAGTACTTTGGACTCAAGGAGGATCAGATACCTCTAATCATCATTCAGACAACTGATGGAGAGAAGTATCTCAAACCAAATGTTGAGCCTGATCAAATTGCTTCATGGATTAAGGAGTTTAAGGTGATGCTTCTCCCTGCCTTCACCTTTTTTCATTTACCCTGTTCTCTTGGTTTATTCGTTTCTCCCAGGTTTTCTCATCCATTATCTATATATATTCATCTTATATATATCCCTTGGACATTTTAAATGGATGAGTTCTCCTCTTACATTCAAAGTTATACTTAATCAGTAGCAAATTGAATGTAAAGAGAAGTCCTCAAGAGACATTGTTTCTAGGGAAAAATTGTTTCTTGTACTGTTTCTGAAGTAATTACTTGATCATACTGTAGGACGGCAAGGTGAAACCTTTCAAAAAATCTGAACCTATGCCAGAGGTTAACAGCGAACCTGTTAAAGTTGTGGTTGCTGACAGTTTACAGGATATGGTTTTCAACTCTGGGAAGAATGGTATTTCCTACCTACTGTTCAAATTTTACTGACATTTTGTTCATTTCCATCTTAGGCAGCTCATATAGATTTCATTGTCTTACTTCTCATGCATTCTTGTGTGGTGTAAACATTTGAAAATGAAATTGTATATTTCATCTTCTTGTGTGGCTCTATAGCATGACATTCATATATTTGAAAAGCATATACACTGACTTACAACAGTGGTTATTTGGAGATAAGTTGTTCCAACTTCTTTATCATTGAGCTGTTCAAGAATGTTGCTAAGTAGCAGTATCAAATATATGCTATAAATTCAACATCTGCGGAATAGGAGACGGTATTAATTACA
The DNA here is from genome assembly GCA_011800125.2 of Solanum clarkiae. Classification (NCBI taxonomy): domain Eukaryota; kingdom Viridiplantae; phylum Streptophyta; class Magnoliopsida; order Solanales; family Solanaceae; genus Solanum; species Solanum clarkiae. The sequence continues at coordinate 14,589,320 of JAABOM020000096.1, read as the reverse complement.
CAAATTGCATCACAATGTATTTACATGCAGTATGCCATAAAGTTATGAGTCAGTTATGTGGCGTAGTTCAATTTCTTCCTTCATCTTAGTTGGGTGTATTATCCTTGTGTTCATCTTGTTCATCTTGCTCATCTTCCTGAACTTGTACATGATCTTTTGTTAGAATATTTGTTGGATATGCAGCAATAAAAATTCATGTGATGGTTTTTTCTTATAGTACTCCTCGAGTTCTACGCCCCTTGGTGTGGACACTGCAAGCAGTTGGCTCCGATCCTTGATGAAGTGGCTGTCTCATTTGAAAATGATGCAGATGTTATGATTGCCAAAATTGTGAGATTCCTACTCAAAGTTCTTCATTATCTCATAATTCTGGATATATTGGCAAACCTTTAATTTGTTTGTTGCCTCTAGAGTGAAAATGGATGAAACATGCTGGGCCACCATGTTTTTTGGTTTTCAAGATTAGAGGAATGTAATCTAGGAATTATAAGTGGGTTCCGTTGCTTTTTGGTTTTTGTCATGATTTAAAATTGGATTAGATTTGGGCTCAGATAACAAAAATGAGTAAATATCTAATCTGGAAGTACATCTAATGTTCACTTTGACGCTATCATAACTTCAAAAAGAAATAAGAAATGCTGTCACAACCACGGCTGAGTGCTTACCAGCATAGTGAAGACTGAAGGTAAAAGGATCAAGCCTGACGCATTAAGTATCTGCTTGTGAGTATAGACTTGGAGACTTCATGCTGCATGAAGTTCTACGTAGCAAATTTCTCACGCTAACACATAAAATAATGTGGTAAAATATTGTTGCAGTTGAATAATCTTAAAAGCAGAAAGAACAGTGTTTCATGCCTTACTATTTATTTTTAAAAAAGTGTCCTGCTATTCTTTCATCTTAGTGTACAGGTTGGCTCCTTTTTGTTGTGTAGCTACTGTCTTCTCTAAATATTTGTAATTCCAGAACTGGAAATTTCTAATGAAGTCTTCTATTGTTGTCATATAGGATGCTACTGCTAATGATATTCCACGGGGAACTTTTGAGGTACAAGGTTATCCGACTCTTTATTTCAAGTCAGCAAGTGGAAAGCTCTTGCAGTATCAAGGTGGGAGGACCAAGGAAGACATTATTGATTTTATCCAGAAGAATCGGGATAAAGCTGCAGAGCAAGGTCCAGGAAAAGATGAGCTATAATTAAAGGTAATGCTACTTGTAGGTCTGAAACATTACTACCACTTGTTAAGCAAAACATACCTGTGATTTAACCAATACTCTAATGTTCTCTGTGGTGTTGGTTAAAGGGGTAGTTATTGAGGTAAATTTTAGTTGTAGTTGGAATGTAATGGACAAGAAATGAAATTAATCGGATATTAAGATGTATGAGAAATATCTAGTGGATGTTTCCTCTGTACTTTTAGTGGTGTTACTTTTTTTAAAAAGGTTCTATTTGTTGCATTTAGTGTCAACCCCCAGTGGGTAACACATGAAGGATACTGGTCTTTTGTTCTTTTGTCCATCTCTAGGGGAAGCAAGAGAAATAAAGGGGGAAGTAGGAGGACAGAAATTGTAGGAGGAAGTAGAAGAAAATATTCTCTGTTTTGTATGGTTTGAGTGATATATATACTAAACAAGAGAAGGAAAAGACCTTAAAACTTTCCCTCCCTTTCTTTATTATGCAGAACAGGGAAATGTTGACTTGCTTTTAGGCATTACTAATGTTTGGAATCATTTTCGATTGTTTTTTGATTGCTTTATCTTGTCTAAATTTTCTCAGCTACCTCTTACAGGAAGAAAATGGAGTATCCTAATGCAGTTGGCATTGCCGTTGGCTGCCTTACTACTTACAAGCTCCAGCCAAGCGTGAAGAATCAAACAACCGCACAACATCTCCACATCTGCTCAACAACCCCCCCCCCCCCCCCCCCCCCCCCCCCAAAAAAAAACCCCAAAATAGTCCTTCCTTGAACCGCGCAACATACTTCCATTAGCAGTATTTTCTGAGAGGTATCATAGTGAGTTTCAACCGTTTTGATTAGTTGCATCTCAGTACGTTGAATGGCTTTCTAGAGATACTTGTCAATTTTAAGTTATTTAAAAAGCGAAGTGAACCTTTGTATCTTTACTTGAATGCTTAGTCTTTAGACAGACTTCTATGTCTTGTTGCCTAGTCTGTTTGGCCGATCTATTTTTTCCTCAAGTACTTGGAACATTGGTCAAGTATAAAGTATTGTTCTAATGTTGATAGAGATTCTCTAATTTTATAGAGCAAACATAAAATGAGTAGATTTTGATCGCTTATTGTTATCAGACACAGAGCTTGCTTGCTTAGTATTGTAGCTCCTTAATAATGAACTTCTGAATGCTCAAAGTCCTCCAGATTGTTTCTTGCTCCCACTTAGAACTTCTTGGACGTCTTTGTAACGTATAAGATGCCTGTTTTGGGTTAATATAGCTGTCCTTTTCTTTTTCCAAATAGTTCATAACAATTTGCAGTTTATTGTTCTATTCATGACTATTAATAGCATTCAGTCCACCATCTACGACTAGTTTCAATTTTATTGGACTATTTGACATGATTGTGGTAGTTCATTGGCAGGAAATGAACCTTTTCTGCCCCTAACTTAACAGGAAGGAAGCTGGAACTGGTTCATTTTCTGCATTGTTGCCAAAATTTTCATTCATCAATTCTACCATATTAAGATTCTCTAATTTCAGCGCCTTTCTCAACCCTGACAAACCATAAGCCCAACATAAGCAACAAGAATAAGATCATCCACCAGTACGACCCAATCAACAAATAAATGAATAACTATACAAGAACCTACCTGCAGACATCAAAGGGCAAAACTAGAACTATATGATCAACTGTTATGCTAAAAGTTACCCTCTGAAAAGCTGCACTTCTGCTAGCCACCTCGTCATCAAATAGCGATCCCAATGTGCATAGATCCACATCTGCTACTGTCAAAAGTCTCTAACCAGTGTACATATTCACTTGCCTCTCTTCCAAGGTTTGGCTACTACCTTCTTGGTAATGTACATATGGCACCATAATCTAATCCATTTGATGTGGTGCAACACTTCAACCATCTTTCTTCAAATAGGAAAATAAAGTTAGGATTCAATTGAGGAACTATGAACTGTCTCTAACACTCTGTAACCTAACTTGTTCATGCGCTCTCAGAGCTTCTGAAGTGAAGTTCTCCAAAGCCTTGAAAATTGGCAGTAAACCCCCCTGCAAACTACTAGAAGCAGCATCATGCACTAATTTAATGGCATCTTCGTGCTTTGTTCTCTCCTCGACTAATTTCTTTTTGAACGAATCCAAGTCCACCTTTAGATCATCTAACGGTGAAACCCCTTTTTCAGATGGAACAATTATGTGACTTCTGTCGGACATCGCGTCTTGCTCATGCCCCAAGCTCCCTCTCTTTTGCTGAAGAATGGTTAACCGTTTCTTGTAGTCCTTTGAGAGATATTCTGCTTTGATCCTTTGCCTCTGCTCCTCATCTTGCCGTTCCCAAAGCTGCCTCAGATTTGAAGCAAAATCATTCATTGCAATTGCTACCCGAGTTTCAGAGATTGCCTCCACTGCCTGACTCCAATCATTGCAAATTACAAAAATCGGAGGAGCCCCAAGACGACCAGGGGAGAAAGGGACAGGTCCATCTGGGGTTTCTTCTGGCTCATACGTAAGGCATCGCAAAAGCCACCCATTTAAGGATTCTACATAGGACTTCTGACTGCAAATCCAATCATTGAAGTGGCTACACCACGACAAAAGTTGCACCTCAAGTTCAAGAGTAGCTCTCAAGCTCGAATCTCTTTGGAATCCAGTATTTGCTCTGAGAGCCCTTGTTTTACTCTCCACCACTGCCTGATACTGCTTCTGATGACATTTGAGCATTGACCTCCACATTCTCACCAGCCTGCTTATTTGAACACACAAGATTATCAGATCGGTTCCAATAGGGAGAATTATGTAAAACTGGGTTATTTCATTCTGCTTTACAAATGCACGAGGGTAAAACTTTTGCTTCAATTCTTACAAAGAAGAAATGCTAAGTTCATGTGGCATTACAATGCATGAGAAGTAGAAGTTCACATTACTTCTTGACAGGAGAACAAAAAGAACAAATGGATTACAATGCTGAGTTTATGAAACATTGCAGTGCATAACAAGGCAAACATTTATATTCCATCTTGAACAGAGAAATACAAATAAATTAAGAATACTATGCAAGTTCATGATGCATTACAATGCATGACAATCAAAAATTCATACTACTACTTGAATGAAGATATGCAGCAATACAAATAAATGTTATTCCCTCTGTTTGTTTAAATTGTTCGTCTTTCTTTCATTTTAGTCTGTTTTAAAAAGAATGCATATTTCCTAATTGGCCAACTCCTTGATTTTAACATCCCACATGGCACGTTTAAGACCGCAGGATTAAAGGACATTTTGGTATAATATACGTTTTTAATTTTATGACCACAAAACTCAAGAGTCTTTTTTTACTTTCTTAAACTACATATCAAGTCAAACAACAATAACAACATCATGCCCAGTCAATCTAAACACAAATTGAAAACGAGGGAGTAACACAACAAGCTGCTTAAGAAGACGAAAAGAGAAACAAAAGAAACAAGAAAAACATGGGAAAAATAAGAATTCACTCAGAAATTATTGATAGTAGATTGTGCCACGAATAGAAAGTCAAAACCATACAAGGCAGACATGGATATTGGACAAAGAAAAGCCTGCAGGATAAGAAATCCTTCAATACTTGGTAATCTTTGGTAGCTAATTTTTTCAACAGAAAATACAAATTATATTTTCCGAGAGAAACAGTTTCCAATCTTCAAATAAAACCCTCGTAGATATTGACAGCAAACAATTGGTGTATTTAAAGGTTTACATGGATTTTACTTTTTTGATAAGGTAAAAATTCACATGAAATGGGTTGACCAGGCCAAGATCACGAATGAATAGGAAAAAAATGTAAATATAATATATAACCATTTAAGAAATAGTAGCTCACTAGCTCCTCAACAGCTGATACACGCCAAATAAAAGCAGAACTGGATATTGCACAATCTATATACTTAAAGCTACCCACACCTAAAAGACAATTTCACATGAGAAAATGATGCAGTCAAGTCATTCAGCACAATCCAATAATAGCGCAGAACAAAAATCTCCAGAGGACCTTAAACGCTCTACAACTACAATGATCCCCAAATAGTCTCAATCAACCTTCTTGTTGAAGAGAAAAGTTCAGAATCATGACTGCAGATTCACAAGCTAAATTCAATCCAAGCACCAAGCATTTCCAACATCTTATGAAGATAAAATGTTAACTAGTCAAGATAAAACCACTAATGTTTATTTTCAACAACTTGTGAACATTCAATTAGTTCAGGACTGCACCATCACTTTTTGGCGCAGTAAGAGTGAAGTTGAGGTGAGACTAGAAGGGAATATAGTTCCAAACTACAAACTTCTTAAATAGTTAGACTTGTTTCAAGAGAATGGAATGATAAATGAACATGCTATCCATAGAATTAAAGCTGGATGGCTGAAATAGAGAATTATTAAAGAGGGTTAAGGTAATAGAAGGAAGTGATAGAAGGAAGCCCACTAAAGTGAACAGTAAGTTCTACAGAATAGTTACAACACCAGCAAGTAAAATGGTAGTGATGTTGGGGAGCTAAAGTCAAACATATCCGCAAGATGAGTGTTGGATAGATGTGAATGCTAAAATGGACATGTGACCATACAAGATCAGATAAGATAAAAAGAATTTATCACATTTGTTAAAGGTGCAAGTAGCGCAAACAAAGGATAAAATGAGACAGGATCAATTGAGATGGTTTGGTCAATGGCCAGCATTCAACTACAACTACAGATGCTCCGATCAATATACACTACGGATATACATACAGGAATTTGATGGTGAACCAAAACGAACTAAGGATAAGAGGCTACTCGTCATGTATTTCGGAAGTTCATATTAAGTAAAGAGTTTTAACTACTATACACCAATGGAGTAAGGAATTCTTTACATTATCAAGTTATCCCCCCCAAAAAAATTAGATAGATTATCTGTTACAACAGGTAAAGGTGATATGATAGAGTAAAGCTTCTTCACATTGTCGATGGATATTATAGTGTTAAACTCTTGAGGAAAATGCGTACCATAGTTGTGCTACCAGTGATCATAAGGAAATAAATTCTAAAGCAAGTGAGAGAGGAAAAGAAAAAGAGAAGTGCTAGTAAAGAAAGACTAGAATCCAACTCCATGAGGTAAGAATGAAGAAAATACAAGAATTAACAAAATAATGTAGACCCATACCCATGAATTAGTTCTCCAATTTGGGGTTGCAATTCTTCATCTCTTAATTTGTTAATTCTGCTTGAAATTGCATCAATTGCTTTTATACAGACATTAAGTTTTGTCAGCAATTTTCTGATACATGCCTGGGTAGCATCTATCTTGCTAGACTCCGCGCCTTGCTCGTCCAAACTCCTTAGCCTTTTGCACTGCTTTTCATATATGATCCGCAGTTTTTCTTCATCCTACATCAAACTAATTACCTCAATGAACACAAAATTCCGAACAGCTAAATCTAACAATGATAAGAATTCAATTTTGAGAAAGTAGATACAAAAATTAGCAATGGATGAATCCTCTATATGTGTCAACCAGAGATCAATACAGTCTACAATATCCTAGAGAGAGAGAGAGAGAGAGAGAGAGAGAGAGAGAGAGAGAGAGAGAGAGAGAGAGAGTAGTCTGAAACAGAACCGAGAAGCAGTAACCATATGAAAGATCAAAGATCAAGTCTATTATCCCAAAATCATGTAATAATCCTATTAATTGATAAGAAGGTATGGTTGATGGAAAAGCTGAAATCCCCACCCCAAAATGAAAAGACCAATCTCCCTCAATCTACGATTTAAGTAGTATGTTGTTTGTTTTCAATATTAAAATGGAAGTATTCAAAAGCTATACTGGAAGTATAGCACAGACTTCTAAATAACTGCCATTTTGCCCCTTAGACAAAAGAATCTTGGCCTTTAGCCAACTCTTGTTGTTTCGTATATCACTAATCCTTTTTTTACCCATGGGCCATTAGAATCTCCATGAAGACAATAATGCCCATTGAAAGTAAAATCTAGGATTTATTAATCATATGAAGTCAGCAAAAACATTTAACCCCAAACATAATCTTTAAGATATTATAACAACTACTAGGCTCAATCCTAAAAACAAGTTGGGTTAGCTTTAAGCTATTGTAAGTCAAATGCAAATTAAAAGAAGAGAAACATTGAAAATCAGAAATTCCATATGATTTTTCGCTCAGCTATGAAAGAAGTAATGTTAATTAGTTGACAAAACTTTCCACACTACTGGTTGATGGGACCAAGGAGTCCTACGAAGATTATTGTTTTAAGGCTATCTTACTCTTTTTCACATTCACATGTAAAAGTCCAAACCAATTAACGTTAATTAGTTGACAAAACTTTCCACACTACTGGTTGATGGGACCACGGAGTCCTACGAAGATTATTGTTTGAAGGCTAACTTACTCTTTTTACCTTTACATGTAAAGATCCAATCCAATTGTAGTTATCAGCACTTGAATGCTTTTGCCTTTTGATGGAAGGCAATTTTCTACATTATGATTGACTTAGATAAAGTGGTTTCAGTGTCCAAAATATATATCATGGATTTAAAGTGCTCCAAATTTTATAATTCAGTGAGCCATGCAGAAAGAACTCGAAATTTTTTTATTCATCTGGTGACTCAAGCACTTTAAGATCTTGACATCATTATGGAATATAATAAAGTTTTTTTTTGTTTGTTTGAGTAAGTAAATAATAAAGTTATTTATTATGAAATGGGATATAATTTAACCATCATGCACTTCAGGAAACTCCTTGCCGAGGGCCTATGCACCCCCGGGATTAGTTGGGGCTCAAAGAGACTCGGACACCCGGTACAAATAAAAAAAAAAGGGGATATAATAAAATTCTGCATTGCCACTTCCGTTTATGCCCTCAATCTTTCACATTATCTCTAAGAAGTCACACATTCATAAATTCGCAAAAGTTTTTTAATGAATACAACAAAATACCAAGTGAAATCACACTGAGTGGGGTCTAGGGAGTGTAGGGTGTCTGCAGACTTTATCACTACCTCTACAACGTAGAGAGGCTAGGCTGCTTCTGAATGAAAACATGAAAGTTTTTCAATCCTTGCTTTCAAACTGGAAGCAGATGCCTAGCTGATGCCAACCTTTTGCAAAGAAACTACATAAGAGTAATTAACTACCCAAAAATCTAGAATGACTAAAATTTGATGATCATATCCAGTTCATTTTCAGATGGTTTTCTTACCCAAAGTTATGAGAACATTCCTCTTATATGTATAAGGACAGGCACAACCTTAGAAAGTATCTCATTGAGCTCTTTCAGTTGGACTGAGGACACTATTAGCTGATCAAAAAACTGCAGATCAATAATGATGAAGATCATCAAAGGACCTGCCCCCTAGAAAATTTGCAAGGCCAACTTCCAATGAATAAAATCACTACTTAAGACTCCAACCAACAATAGAAAAAAGCTGAAGAAGACATCAGTTAAACAGCTTTATTATCCATTAGGGATAACTATCAATTCACATGACACATGAGAAATTCCATGTTTTCCTCTTTTGAGGACTTTGACACAAAAATTATATAAACAAGTAATTTTGTCTAACCAAACAACTAGACAGATAAATCTTTCAATAGAACTAAGAACAATAAGATCTTATAGTTGTCCCCATTACCTTAACTTCCTTATATAGTTTCTTCTCCCATTCATATAGCTCGTCAAGTGTAGCTGACAAGTTACATGGCATCTCAGCATTGGCTTGTCCAACATCTCCGAAATAGGATTTAGCCAACTTTCTTGTTTTGGCAGCCAGCCTAACTGACTGCACCGTCGCCGTATGGGAAACCGACATGGATGGAACAATCAGGTATAAAATCCTGGATAGGAGCTCTGAGCACAAAAATAGATAATCACGACAAAAATCAGACAGGCAAAAGAATGTCACCGTGTTTCTTCGGGAAGTTTATCAAGAAAGCCAAGATAACTAGCAAATCCTAAATAAGGGTAAGCAAGTGATGACAGATCACAGAAGATTCTTAAACTTGGTGCAGTTATGGCACTAGCTATGCTCATGGAAATCATTTCCATTCACAGCCTATCACCATTTATGTTGTTCAAATCATAATAGAAAAAACTAATAACAGCTAGGAAAACACATAGATACATTCATAGGAAATGCATAAATTTACATTGACTGGGAAACAAAGGCAACAATGGCTAATACAATGTGAAGGGAAATTTGAATGTAAGCACTCTATTTCCATTATTTTGCCTATTTTCCAACAACAATAGCATGAAGTCAGCAACAGCGCTTCATACTTTAGAAAACCTTTATTAAATTTTGAACCACATTGTTACCAGTTACATATTTACATTGGCGATAATATTTTCCCATCTCTAACTAATGATCAATACAGCCTGCCCTCTACAAACCAGCTGTACAAATTTACTGAGCAATAACAATATAAAATGACACTAATGCAGAACTATTTGCCATGAGTAAGCTGTCTGTCATTCCATGGAAAAGGTTCTCAAGGTGGTCGAGATATGAACAGATTTACAAATACATAGCAGGAAAAGAAGTCTAACTGACCAGTACCAAATGTAAGCTCAGCAGAGCATAAGAAGACATCTTACAAACATAGTGAAGGATTAAAAAGTATACAGACAAAGTAAAAAACTCAAAAGAACCGCAGCATCAACTGAATCAAGAGATTCAAGGAATATTGGCAGAACCATACCTTTAACAAAGGTAGGCTGGTAAGGCAGCTTACCAACCTCAAGCATCAGAGCAACTTCCCTTCCATAACTAGAAGCAATCTCAAATTCATCTCGAATTTCAGCCACAACCTCATGAAGATCCCTGGTGCCATGGGCATGTGATGTGGTCAAGCTACTTGACCTGGGTGATTCAATCTCGTTCTTTGACATTTCATCCACCTCAAAAGTCACCCCTTTCTTCTTTGTATGCACATCTTCCGGGCTTCCTGACACGAGAGTTTCAAAATTGCTCTTTTCCTCTGAAATGTCAATTGAACCAGTGCCGCCACTACTATGTGATGGTTCTGCACTCGAAAGGTGAGAACCCAAATCGTACATTGTTGATATTGTCTTTGTCCTGCCACCACTACCCTCAGTTTTTACTCCCTTCGAACTTGATGAGCCATCCAAATTATGCAATGACGAGTCCAGTTTCGAACTGCCCATACTACTGTGTTCTGCTACACCCTTTAAATCAATGCCATGAGGCATTGATGGCATAGATTTTCTATCACTGTCACTACCCTTTGACGAATTTGCCACCCCACGCCTAGTCTTTGGCTCATCACTCAAATTCTTTCCTTTATGGTACTCCTTATACATCTCAGTCTCAGTTTCTTCTTCCAAATCAGGAATGCCTTCCCTCTCCCTCACTTCACTTGAATTAGGACTACTACTAACTGATGCAGAACTGTTCTGTTTTTGCGAAAAGTAAGCCGAATAACCACTTTCTACAGCATCAAACGGATTAAAATAGTCCCAAGCAGAGACCTTTGGGGACGGAGGTGGCGGTGGTTCCTTTGGTGGACTTGGTTTCTTACCTTGATTACTTTGACTTCCCCTTTCACCAATTGAAGGAGCCATTGGGTACCCAAAAAACCCGCCATTGTCATTTGGGTAGCTCCAATATGAATTCGAATAGCCAGTTGGCACTGGATCTGCTTCATGAACCACTGTCTTCATCACTGGTGAAGATTTCTTCATGTAGTAAGCATAAGTACTTGGATTTCCACCAAATTGCTGTCCTGCCCAAGGAGCCTGAAATTGTGGGTTCATTCCATAAAATGGATCCCAATATCCTTGTGGTGGAGCCTCATGATTCATCATCATCCCATATGGCAATCCCCCAGGCCCCCAACCTGGTTGTGAATATGGCGAAACTGATGGTTCCCCACTTTCAACCATATGACTACCCTCATAATCTTCATGTACATTCCCAAGATTCCTTCCAGGCTCAAGACCCTCATCTTCATGTACATCTCCATGACCCTTTCGCGGCAAATGTACATGACCCTTTTGTGGCAAATGCACAAGCTCATCATCGTCTGACGAATCTGATTCCAAATGTAAGTGTCCATGGTCATGTACAGGTTCATCTTCATCATGAAAACGTGAAATGGAACTACTAGACGACGAAATTGATATCGAAGATCCAGAAGATTTATGTTTAAGAGGTGTTCCACTGGCATTACTTCCAATTTTCCTTTCATCAGGCAACATTAAGGAAGGGGAAGAAGGAGTCGAGTGAGAAGAAGAAGAAGAACCAACAATGAGCTCTTCATCAACAAACTTCCTAAGAGCATCACCAACATCCTTGAGTGAATGGAAATAGGAAACATGAGCAGCGGCGAGGGCATAACGGTAATTAGCAGCAGCCTTGATCAGTTCCTTCCTCTCTCTACAACGAATCACAAGTTCTGTTTCAACTGATTTAGACTCATTACAACCCATCTCAACAACAACAAAAACAACAATACCTAAACAGTCCTCAAGCCATACAACAGCTCCTTTAATCACCGCTACTTTCACTGTAACTTTTCCACCGCCTCCGGTCATCTCTTTACCTGTTTGCAGAATTGCATTGTGAAAAAAAAAGGTAAAAAAATCCCAAATCCCAAGTTCTGATTACAGATTGGCAAGTACTAGTAAAAGTAAAAAGTAGTAGAAGAAAGGTGGGGGCGTAGGAGAATGAGAAAACAATCTGACCTTTGAAATTGAGGGGGTTGAATCTTGACCGCCCATACGAAATGGGGGTGTATGAAAACGAAGTGGGGGCAACAAATATCAATGAATCTCCAGAGAGATCTATGGAAGTTAGTGGAAATCGTTTGTTTTTACATGTCCTGAGAAAAATTCAAGAATTCGCAAATCCAAGGAGCAGTAAATTAATTTATTTTCTATTAGTAGTAATTGGAATAAGAACAATTATAGGTATTGAGATTAGTGATGTTTTTGGAGATTCGTGATTGTTGTCAGAAGTTTCAGTAAACCAAGAAACAGAGGAGGAGAAGAAAGAATATTTATTTCAATTTTTTGTTTGTTAATTTTGGATTTGGGTGAAAAGTGAAAGGAAACAAAAAAGTAAAAGGGGTTTATGGAGGGGGCCCGAGGAAGAAGGCAAGGGTTTTGGTGGGAAGAAAAAGGGAGTGTGTCAGAATTTTTGCAGAAGAAAGCTCGTGGATAGTGAACAACGCCATTATTAACCTTTGTTGGGTACCATTGTTGTGTTGTGTTTTTTTAAAAGAAAAAGGCTTTTGCCTTTTAATAGCTTTTTTAAGTCTTTTCTTTTCACTTTAAAGTTGACACAATGATTTTAGAGACATTTCAAGTTTGAACATGGGAAGTAGAAAAAACAATATCGTTCCTTTTTATGTAATACCTTATGATTTAAAATTATTTCAAGTTTGAACATAGGAGGTAGAAAAAATAATATCATTTCGTTTTATATGATATCTTTATGATTTAAAATAATTTTTACATAAAGAAAATTTTAAAATTATAATTTTCAATTAGAATAGAGTAATATTTTTTTTTGAATGAACCAAAAAAATATCAAATAAAATGAGACAAATGAAGTACCTATTTATTTCACGTAGAAAATAATAGTTAAAATTTAAAGTTGTATCTAAATAACTGAGGTTGGTTTTACATTTTTTTTTAGAGTGGTTTAAAATAAATACTATGAAAATAAATCTTTTTGAGTTTAGCAAATCAAAATTGTGAAAATAATAACAATTCTATATTCAAACAAAAATTGTATGTGGATTCCATACTTCCATTTAAGTTCAATATCTCTTGCATTTGTGTTTATACTTGTACATATTTGACACAATTTTTATGAAATAGTTTGTTTTCTTGTATATTTATCTTTGTTTATTACTTCTAGTAACTTTATTTTATTTTTTATTGTGTATTTTTATAATAGTTTTCTCCCGACTTTTTTATTTACAAACTTGTTCTACAAATTATAGATATGAGATTGTTGAGATCTCCATTTCCTCTAATTCATCTTCCCCAATTTCTTCAACAATTTCAATGATGCTTTTATTGTTCAGCTCAAAAACAAATGAAACTTTGATGTTATTCTAGTGTTCCCTAAAGTCAAACACAAAATAAAGAACAAATATATATCTTCTCTTCATTACCATTGATTTAGTTATTTCTCATGATGAAATTTCAGTCCTCTGATTTGATCTTCAGTTATTACTCATCTCCAATAGTTGTCAAGTTTTTCTTTTCTTTTATTTATTTTATTTGAAAATCTTTTAAGAGATTGTCTATGTGTATATAGTCTTTAGAATATTCCTTTCTTTTCTGGAATGGTACAGAATTTGCTAGGCTAGTTATTTCTTGCATTCTCTAGATTTATACAAATGTACAAATAGGATTTAACTTTGTATTTAAATATGCTTGTACAGGGACAAAAGCAATACACAGAAAGACTTGCAATTATCTCCTTTTATTTTCTCCAACATGGTATCAGAGCTTTAGGGTTACAATCCTTGTCCATCCATTTTTCTTCTATCTCTATTTTCTTTGTCATGGAAGATTCTACAATCGAATATTCTCACTCAGCTGATACTAGTATTCCTGCTCAAGCCAATGTTGGTGGAGCAAGGTCATCGGAAAGTACATTGATTGATTCTAGTCACCCCTTTTTACCTTCATCCTCTAATTCACCAGGAATGACTTTGATCAGCACCATATTTGATGGCAAAGGATATGGTGGTTGGCGTAAGGGAATCCTTATTGCCTTGTCAGCCAAGAACAAGATTAGATTCATTGATGAAACTATTCTTAAATCCACCATTTCACCTGAATCTTTGAATTCTTGGTTTAGATGTAATTTCACCTGAATCTTTGAATTCTTGGTCTAAATGTAATGACATGGTGATTTCATGATTTTTAAACTACCTTTCAAAAGAAATTGCAGAGAATGTTCTATATTCAAGGACTGCTACAGAGATCTGGGAAGAGCTGGGCAAAGCAATGGACCTCCGCTCTATCACTTGCAGAAACAAATCAATGAGTTAGGACAGGAAAACTTTGATATTGTCACTTATTACACTAAGTTGAAAAGGCTCTGGGATGAGCTTGATAGTCTTGATGTATCACAAACTTGTACCTGTCATTGCACTTGTGAAGGAAAGGTAAAAACTCTAAAATCTCAACAGGATACAAGACTAATCCAGTATATTATGGGACTGAATAACTCTTATGCAGGGATTAGGAGCAATTTGCTCATGCTAGTTCCTTTACCTTCTGTGGACTATGCTTGTTCTCTTCTAATTAAAGATGAGAAACAGCGGGAAGTTTAGATTTCTAATCATCCAAGTATATGGGCTTTCTTTGTTTCTAAACAGGCATATGGGGTTAACAGATCTTTTCCAGAGAAAAGAGGTTTACCAGAAGGAAAGAAAAATACTTCTTTAGTGATTTGCTCTTACTGTAAGAAATAGAATCACACTATTGACAATTGTTATAGATTGATAGGGTTTCCTGCTGACTTCAAATTCACTAAGTCTAAGAAATTTGGAGGATCTAAGAGTGATGTTGCTTGTACTGAGGAAAGTGGACTTCAAGCAGAGGACAAACCTATGACTCAAGACCAGTTTCAAATAGTGAAGGTTGGTAAGGAAGGTGAACAGACTCCAATGGACATTGCTACTGCCAGTTGTGTTGGTATATCCCCTCATCTTCTTTCTAAATCTCCTAAATCCTATATCAATGTTTCTTTGAACTCTATTTCATGGATTTCGGATTCTGGTGCTTCCGAGCACATGACTTCCTATATTAACCTTCTTTCTAGTGTTATAATGCTTCCTAAACCAGTCTATGTTAATCTACTTAACTCTATTCGCGCTTTAGTTCTTCAGTCAAGTTCAGTTTATATTTTGCCTGGACTCACTCTCATCTTTTAGTTACAATCCCTTATCAGTTTATAAGTGGTGTTTCTAATTGAACTTTACTCTTATTTTTTCTGTTTTTTGTGCTATTTTGCAGGGCTCTTCAATAAAGAGGCCAGTAGTTCTTGGTAAAGTCAATAGAGGTCTCTATCTTCTGTAATCCGTCAAGCCAAGTCATCTCAAGCCTCCTGCTGCAGTTTCTAGTTTAGAAAATTTTCTCTCAAGTTCAGTTTGTAATCAAAGTGCTTACACACAAGCTTCCAATTATGCTTTGTTTTTAGCTCTTTCTACTATTGATGTAAACATTTGACATTCCAAACTTGGGCACATGTCATTTTCTAATATGAAGAATATTTGTTCCATTCTTGTTCCCTCTACTTTACTTCCATCTGATGTTTATTCTAAGGCTAGACATTCCAAATTATCCTTTCACACTAGCAATATTCATCAAAGCATATTTTTGATCTCATACATGTTGACACTTAGGGACCTTATAACACACCCATACATGATGGCTTAAGTATTTTTCATCATTGTAGATGATTATAGTAGGGGAACGTAGACTTTTCTACTTAGCACTAAGTCCAATGCTTTCAATACTCTGAAAAAATTTATATCTATGATTGAGACTCCGTTCAACACCAAAGTCAAAATTCTTAGAAGTGACAATGCTTTGGAACTGGACAGTAGTGCAGAAGCCACTAGATTTCTTGCTTCAAAAGGGATTATACATCAACGTCTTGTGTTTCCTCCCCCCAACAAAATGGTATAGTGGAGAGAAAACACAAACATCTTCTTAAAACTTGCAGATCACTTCTTTTTTAGTCAAATCTTTCAATCAAATTTTGGGGGAAATGCTTACTCACTTCTACTTTTTTAATTAACAGATACCCATTAGGAATTCTTCACATAAAAACTCCTTAAGAACTTCTTTTTTTTGGACATCCTCCTAATTACTCAACTTTGATGTCTTTCGGTTGTCTATGTTATGCATTTACCCTACCTATTCATAGAACCAAATTGGATCTTCGATCCATCAAATGTGTTTTTTTGGGGGTTCCTTTTGGGAAAAAGGTTTACAAGCTCCTTGATATCATTTCAAATAAAAAATTTTATTTTCAGGGATGTTATTTTTCATGAATCTATTTTTTCTTTTTATTGGTTTAATTCTATTCCAGCCAATGTTCCTCTTTTTCCTGGTTCTCGTATTCCATCCTATGAATCAGATCCTAGCTCCGTTCCTACTCCTATTTCTCTTTCTAATTTTTCTTTATCCTCACCCAGTGATTCTACTCTTTCTGTTCACTTGACTCCTCTATCTGATTCGATGTCTACTACTGCTTCGCCGTCTACTGTTTCAATTACAGCTTTGGATATTCTTTCTGTCAGAAAATCTACTAAGTTGCATAATCCACCAAGGTATTTGGATGACTACATCTACAACTCTGTTATTCTAACTAACCTCACTCATGATTGTTTTGCTTCTCCTGTTTCTCCTGTTGTCCTGTCTTTTTCTACTCTATCTCCTTCTAGTCAATCTTTACTAAATTCAGTTTCCTCTACTTCTGAACCAACTAGTTATTCTCAAGCTAGCTTGTATCCAGGTTGGCGAAGCAATAGCTAAGGAGTTTCATGCCCTACAATCCAACAATACTTGGGATGTGGTTGAACTATTCAAAGGCAAGAAAGTCTTACCTTGCAAATGGATATATAAGATTAAATATATAAGATGGAACTGTTGAGTGTTTCAAAGCACGATTAGTTGTTAGAGGTGATATATAGAAGGAGAGGATTGATTTTACAGACATATTCTCCTGTAGTCAAAATGACAACAATACGATGTTTACTAGCCATTGCAATTAAGAGAAATTGGGACATTTTGTAGTTGGATGTGAATAATGCTTTCCTGCACGGTGATTTGCAGGAAGAGGTTTACATGAAACTCCCCATTGGCATAACTGTCCCTACTCCCTTTCATGTTTACAAATTAAATAAGCCTTTGTATGGGCTTCGTCAAGCTTCTAGACAATGGTATGCTCGGTTGTCTGGAGCTCTCAGTTTCAAAGGGTGTTCACATTCACTCAATGGTTACTCCTTATTTTTCAAAAAATCAGAAGGTCGTATTTCTGTTTCGGCTGTCTATATGGATGATATATTACTTACAAGGGATGATCCATCCGAGATTAATTTACTTAAGTTGTTCCTCGACTCCCAATTCTAGACTAAAGATTTAGGTTCTGTCCATTACTTTTTAGGAATGGAGATTATCCGAGAACCTAAAGAAATTATTTTGTGCCAGAGAAAATTCACCTTGAATCTACTCTGTGAGTTTGGGTGCACGGACTTAACACCAGTTTCTTGCCCTTTTAATCCGTCTTTAAGATTGCGCATAGATGATAGTGAACTTCTCCCCAATCCAACTCCAAATAGAATGTTATTGGGTAAGCTTAATTTTCTTACCCACACCCGGCCTGATCTTTCCTTTGCTGTCCAGCATTTAAGCCAATTCATACAGCACCCTCGTCAACCTCACCTTGATGCTGCCTTGTGATGTCTTCGGTATCTTCTCCTTGATCTCGGATTGGGTATTTTTCTTTCTTCCTCCACCTCTTTTGATTTGGTGGCTTTTTGTGATTCTGATTGGGGTCGTTGCCCTGATTCTCATCACTCAATCAATGGCTACTTTAGCACTCTTGGTGGTTTTCTAGTCTCTTGGAAATCCAAGAAACAGTCTTTGGTCTCTCTTTCCTCCGCCGAAGCTAAATATCGCTCAATGCGCAGAGTTGTCTCTGAAATCACTTGGTTGGTCCGTCTTCTCGAGGATTTTTCTGTTCCTTCTCCTCTTCCAGTTCCTCTTCTCTCAGACAGCCAGGCTGCTATTAACATAGCTAAGAACTCGGTATTCCACGAACGTACAAAACATATGGATTTGGATTGCCATTTTGTTCGTCTGCAATACCTCGCTAGCCTAATTTCCCTCAGCTATGTTCCTTCGATTTCACAATTAGCTGATATTTTTACAAAATCATTATCAGGTCTTGTCCATCGATCTCTCTTGGGCAAGTTGGGCATTGTTTCTCCTCCCTCCAACTTGAGGAGGGGGTGTTGGGATCTCCATTTCCTCTAATTCACCGTCCCCAACCTCTTCAACAGTTTCGAATGGTGCTTCTATTTCTTCAGCTCAAAAACAAATGAAACTTTGATGTTATCCTAGTGTTCCCTAAAGTCAAACACAAAACAAAGAACATACATACATACATATATATATATATATCTTCATCACCATTGATTTAGTTGTTTCTCGTGATGAAATCTTAGCCCTCTGATCTGGTCTTCAATTATTACTCATCGCCAACAGTTGTCAAGTTTTTCTTTTCTTTTATTTATTTTATTTGGAAATCTTTTAAGAGATTGTCTACGTGTATATAGTCTTTAGAATATTCCTTTCTTTCCTGGAATGGTACAGAATTTGCAAGGTTAGTTATTTCTTGCACTCTCTAGATTTGTACAAGTATATAGATAAGATTTAATTTTATATTTTCTCTTTGTATTTAAATATGCTTGTACAGTAACAAAAACAATACACAGAAAAACTTTCAATTATCTCCTTTTATTTTCTTTAACAGAGATATTATGTAAAGATGAAAAATAGTACTTCAACCAATACAAACAATATATTGTATTAACATAATATATAGATATAATACAGTGCAATTAATATACGTTGTGGAACGATATTGAGCAACCATCTGGACAAAGTGTTAAGAAGCAAAATATAAAAAAGGAATTTTACAATATCATTTTAATTAATAATTATTATATAAGTCATTTGAACTTTAAGAAATGAATAGTCAGGCCTATTTGAAAAGAGGAAACTTATTAATAAAATTAAAATAGATTTTAAAATAATGAATAAATAAAAATGACCGAGGAGAGAAATGTTTTAAGGACATGATTATAGCAATGATCTGGTCTTAAATTATACACGTATTATTATTGCCCAAAAAGTTCCAAATCCCTACTATAAATCTGCGAATTTATTTTTTAATACTTTGAGTTGATCACTTACTTTTAATAAAATATTAAAAGATGATTCCCTCTCATCTGAATTCCTATTAGCACTTTTACAATTTCTCAGTAAAATATTTCCCACTAGTTTAATAATTATACTTTTTATAAGAATTTAAAATTATAAAAGAATTAAAAAATGGGGTTTTGCAACATGAAAATGGGTTTGCCTATTCAAGTTGACTTTTTGAAATATTCCAACAAATTAAATTTTAGGGAGAAAATGGCATGACATTGATCATTTCAGTTGAAATGATTAAATCTAATTTAATAAAAAGATTACACATAATTTTAGGAGAAAATGGCATGATAAAATTTTCTTCTCTACTAACCAACTTTTTGTTATTTTTACGAATGAATTTCAAAATTTTATATATTTAAATATAAAAATAACTATGTTATTTTTTTTTTTTTATTTTTGGACGGAGATGTACCTTTCGAACATGAGACTGTGATGAGATTCTTTAGATTATTTTTGGTATTCTCATCTGTTTCGAGAAAGTGTTCTACTAATATAATGTCATTTCCTTTTGTATTTCAATTATTAAACTTAATTTTTAGCTAAAAGTTTATTTAGAATCTTTTTGGCCTTCATAATTTTTTTATTTTCTTCACTTATTTAAAAATTAGTATTTGAACCATATAAATCTTAGATATTTAAAGTCGTATCTTATTTCAGTAACATCCGGTGAAATTATCGAAATATCCTTAGAGCAAAGACGTGTGCATAATGCATCTTCCCAAGCTCCAATAAAAAATTCGAGATCGGATTTTCCATCAGCTATGAGTGAAAAAATTGTCTCGGTCGAATTTTAGAGCAACTGGATCAAAATATAATTTTTTGATGTAAACATCGAGACCGTGTTTGTGCGCAGGGCCACCACACACCCTGAACGCGGACTTACACTTTATTTTTTTTTTTAAATAATGGGATTTGGAAAAAACTCGTTCGAAGGATTTTTGGAAGAAAATACACTGGTCCGCGCCTGAGGTGCGTCGCGGTCCTGTGTAAAATTTCAAGGCGAATTTTTTTTTATTTTCGTGAAGGGTATTTTGGGCCTTTCCCAACCCCTCCTAAGTTTAATAAACGAATATAAGGGTCGTTTTTGCTAAAAATAGAGTTCCAAAACTTTTTTTTCTTAACTTCTAAAGGGAAAAATCTTGAGAGAAGGAGAGGGGAAGCTTAGGATTTTGAAGAGTGAGGTCAATCCCGTGTAAAAATTGGCGTTGCACTTCACCCCAGATATGTAAGGCTAACTTAAAACATGGAATTGTTCTTCCATGTGCCCCTTAATTGAATCAAATTGATAGATGAATGTATTGAGTGTTCATGTATGGATTGCTCGAATATTTTCATATAAAGTATACCTATCCTTTGTAATTTTTATGTTGATGATCATCACAAATTTAATTTACCGCATACATGTTTTATTATGAAGTATTTTATACGACTCTATATGTTATTTTGTTAAAGATTGTAAGAATGAATTTAGGAGATGAGTCTAGAGCCCTGATTGTATGAATGTACTTGTCATTGTAGTTGTGGTCTTGACTTGAGAGTGTTGATGATGGTGTTGATGAGATTAATGTCCTTAAAGTCTTAAAGAGTTTGAAACTTAATTCTAAAAGAATGTTCCGAGCCCAAAAGTTGATGATTGAAGTAATGAATTGAGCTAATAATGCCTAATGAGACTAGATAAAGAGTAATCTTGATGCTTGATATCTTATGAGTATGTTTATTCTAGAGGAGTATTGAGCACCGAAATGAGTAAGAGCAAGTTTCACTCGCACCCATTAATTGCATATGTGACAAGTTTAGGAGAGGATTGAACCATAAAATCGGATGTTTCCTTAGTCCCTAAAGAGGATTGGATGTTCTTTAATTATTGATCCACATATATGACGTCCTTTACCCCGGCAAGATACTGGACAAATGTGACAACAACATCGCTTTGTTGTATCATCATCGACTCATGGAGGATGGTTGTCGGTTAGAGAAACTCCCAGATAAATTTCACACCGATAGTACTCTGATGTTGAGTTGATAGAATGAGTCTAGATTGATGTTGATGGGTTATTATCTACTCCTTACCCTTATCTGAGATGAGTATCTTATGAGTTGAGATTATTCCATGTTATTTTTGTCTATATTGTTTCATTCAATTATTTTACATACCATACAATCAACGTACTGACGCCACTCATCGCTGCATCGTTTCATGGTGCAGATACAAAAGATAGAGGACTTCAGCAGTTGCATCATTGAGGTTCAACATTCCTAGTTCCAGATATTGGTGAGTTCTCCCTTGCATTAGGAGGATACCATTTATTTTCTTTCATATGATTTGAGTTTATTCTTTTTTTTGAGTTCATGGTAGTCATGACCTGTCATAGTATCTTCCTAAACGGTAGAAGTAGAGACTTCATACACATAGAGATGATGGTTTGATGTTGGGGTCTTTCCCTCTCTAAACAGAGTTTCTTAAATCTATTTTATGTTATGTATGTTGAGACTAGTTTTTTGGCCTATGACCCTTATTCTTGAGATAGATGTGACCGAGTTGAGTTGCCCACTGTCCTATTTACTTTATTTCTGATGTCTTCCGTTGTATAATTGATCGAACGACTGTCTTGAGACCGAATGGTTCGCTTGGGAACTAGCAATAGTCTCTAAGTGCCGGCCATGTTTAGAGTACCCTCTCGGGACGTGATAATTTCACTTTCATTGTGTCTTTTAAAACTGTACTCAATTTTTTTAAAATTTTATAAAAATGATCTTATATTTCATGAGTTTTAGAAAAAGTACATTCAAATAACTAAAAATTTATTTGTAAAAATTATGATCAAACACTGTGTTAAAAGTAGATAATGTAAAACAATTGTCATTTAAAAAAAATAAAAATATATTTTAGTATATTTTTTATTTTGTAGTAATAATTATTTTCTAATAGTAGTAATATACATTGACCAATTAGCATAGAAAATCTAAGTGGAGGGACATACATACATTTTAATATTGTAATTGCTTAAATTAATTCTCTTTTATTTATTAAAAAATAAATTTTAGATAATTAAAGAAAATAAATTTATTATCAATATAATAGCTAAAATGTATAACTTTTTAAGAGGCATTTAATTTTAAAATATGATATGTAAAATAATCCGAAGGGAGTAATGAAAAAGAATCCCTACACTGATTAATTGGCAAAGGATCAGTAAATGAATACTAAATTTAAACAAATAAATGTTTCGAAATCGCCCAAAATTTGAAATATAATTATTATTTGTTCTTTAAATTAAAAATGAAATATTTTATTTTATATGTTTATATTATTAAATGAAAAAAAATCTACTATTATTTTTTCTCATACTATTATTAATATCAAATAACTATATAAAAACGTATTGTGTTGATAAGAATTAACTAATATAAAAAGGAGGAACTAATAAAAACATTATGATTTCTTTATTTGCTCCTTTTATGATGTGAGTTTGCGTTGACATGCAACAACAATATTATATTTTAAAAAGAAATAATTACTATATTTTGGTGTGACTCATAAAGTTGTTTCATATAATTGAATTAAGTTTTTCAATATTTATTTAAATTAAATTAATTTATAATTTAAAAATATATCATAAATATAATTTATTTATAAGAGTCTAATATATATAAGAGGGAGTTGTTCTCTTTACTACCAAATCTGTAACATATGTTCACGTCGTCATTGTACTACAAAGAGCATTTCTTGCGATTTTATCTCTGTAGTCTCCATATTGTTTCACCTCTTTGACTCTTCACGTGGACGGGGCTATGCGTTCATCCCTCTGCTTGCCAGCTTTGTCCCTCTATCTTGAGGTGGGTTAAAAATTAAGTCATCAAGAATAATTTAAGTCTAAAATGTAAAAAAAAATCTTGAATTTTTCAACATTTTTCTTGACGTCCAAGTATTCTGCAATTTTCCCTAATATAAATTCTTTTCGTATATTAAATTATTTAATCATGATGAATTGATAGACATTGGGTGAGAATTGGGGGGGGGCGGGGGGGCGGAGGAGATCTGAAAGAGTACTTCATGACGTTTGATGATGAAATCTTCATTTTTTTTTGTTTAATAAAAGACAAAACAAAATAATTTATTAATACCTAAAATAAATCAAATCCCCAAAAGAAATAGAAAAGCAAAAAATGGATAAAAAAACAGCAAGAGCTGGGCCATAGCAGGCCCATCAGCCTAGTTTGTGGGCCAACAATTTGTTAATGGAGTAGGGCCCACTCAACTTGAAGCCCAAATTTAACTTTTCTCAAAAGCCCCATTTTGTCTATTTTCTGTGTCTTTCATTGTATGAGTTTTTTAATGCTTAGTCTCTTTAACTAAATCTCTTTCTTCATGTTTATTAATTGATTGAAAAAATTTGTGGAGTAATCTTGTGAGTTGTGCATTATGGCTTATGTTTCTAACGAAGTGTCCGTCTGGATCAATTTAAAAGAAAAAATAATTTTTAAATGATTTTAAACTATTTGAATAAAAGTAAAAAGTGTTTATAAATACTTATTTTTAAGATAAAATATTAAAAATTAGTTGAAAGTCAGAAAATTTTATTTTTAACTTTTGGCTTATATGTTATATTCCAAAAAATAATTAACACCAACTTTAACCCAAAAAAAAAAAAAAACAAGGAAAGCTAATTGAGAAAAGAAGAAGGAAAGGTTTTGCTGTGTTTTTAAAAATTACTAATTTTGTACCAAGAAATATAAAATTTGGTAAACTTACCGAAACCAATAGCTCAGCTAAACTTATATATGGTCGAAATATTCAAAATATATGCATTGATTATGTAAATAATACTTAAATATACAATTTATATAAATTACATCATCCAAAGACATTAGACTATGATAATCAAGAAAAACAACTCCAAAAGGAAATATTTTATCATTCAAACTTTTGTTGGGCTGCCATTTTCTCTTCAATCAAATAAAATAAAAGAAATATCTTAGTTTTCTATTACTTCTCCATAATTTCACATTACATGTTATTTGTTGCTCCTAACTCTCCTCTTTAAAGCAAATTTTACTAGGACTTATTTCACTCTAAAAGTTGCTCATTTTTATTTATTTATTTTCCCTCCACACTCTATTTTATGAAAATCAATAATATTTTCACTCAGTCATTTAATTGATTCAAATTTTTATCCAGTAAGAGAGGGGTTCAAAAATTTGATGCAGTAAACACAGAAACTAGTCGAAGGAGATTGAACATCTATTATATATATACATAAAAATTAACATGTATAAATTGGCAGTATAATTTTTTTCAAAAAAAAATTTAAATAAACCAATCAATACTAATATAGCTTCTGATTTGACCGATCAATTAACGATGAAGATGTTCCGTGTTCAACCACTTAAACAAGTTTGAGTGCTTGTCGGAGAAGGGGAAGTCAATTAGACTGATTTGGAGTTAAAGCAATGTGGCATTTAAGTATAGATGCACCCTTTATAGAAACCAAATTGAAGCATAGAGGGAGACACCTACTATAAATATGAGGAGTTAGCTTTCATTATCAATTATTCGGAGTTCGTGACCACCAAACATACATCTCCATCCAACAAATCACCTAAGATTCTTCCTAAAAACTTAGAATTGACTCATTAGAAATGGAGAATTTTTCAAAAAATATAATATTATATTTGAAGGAAAATATTATACATAATATATCAACTTGATATAAAATTATGTAATGGTAAATGAAAGGTATTTTCTACTATATAAATATATATGAGAGGCAGTTAAGTTGCTCAAACAAGCAATAAGTCGACATGCCTGTTTGATCAGTTTGAGAGTATATCTATAATTTTTTGATGGTTCTTCTACTTTAATTTATTTATCTTATTTTTAGTATTTTATATATTTTAAAAGTTACATAAAAAATACTACTAATCATGATAATTGATAGCTTAAAATAGTTTTAAGAAAATCTTACATAAAAGTACAAAAAATACTATAAATTATGATAATTGACAACTTCAATTTTTTTTTTTTTTAAAAAAAAACAAAGTGTTAAGCTGCTCAAGCAGCAGCAGGTCAACATGCTTATTTGAGTAGCTTCAGGGTATATCTATAATTTTTTGACAGTTCCACCACTTTAATTTGTTTGTCTTATTTTTAATATTTTATATATTTAAAAATTCTGCAAAAAATACTACTAATCATGATAATTGACAACTTAAAATAGTTTTAAAAACATGTTACGTAAAAATATAAAAAATACTATAAATTGTGATAATTGACAACTTCAAAATTTTTAAAAACAAATAAAAAATTCAATTGATTATTGAAATTAATCTATTGACGTCACATAAAATGGGATGAAAGAAATTACATGTATCAATTGGAAAACTGCATAAAAATTACCGTAAATCTAGATAATTAACAATAGTAATATATCTATCTATAAAAATTAAACAAAAATATTACTATAAATCACAAGAATTAATAAATTAAAATGTCTACAAGACATACAAAAAGTTCTTCAACTAACACTTGAATCAGTGTCACATAATAAGGATGGACGAACAACATATGTTATGTGAAAATGACGTAAACGTAATATAGATCACAATAATTAAAAATTAAAATACATAAAAAAATTGACCCTCAAAATTTTTTCAATGCCACATAGATTGAGACAAGAGGAGTAACATATGTTATTTAAAAATTATGTTAAAAAATACTATAATTCACAATAGTTAATAATTTAAATATTTAAAAATGATATTAAAATTTAATTGACTTTTTGAATTCTATCTGTATCACATAAATTGAACATAAAAATAACAGATATTGGGTCCATGCTGACACGGACACCGATGTCT
>JAABOM020000096.1:14550411-14563158 GCA_011800125.2 Solanum clarkiae | reverse complement strand
TATATATGGGCTAAATCATATAAAAAAAACAAGTATAACTTACAGAAATCCCAGATTGAGGAAAATAAATTTCAATTTATCCTTATCTTTTTCATAATTACAAAAATTCTATAAAATGTCAAAGATGCGGATGCATTGGTCATTTTTACCGATATACTGCTCCATACATGATTTATAAGTCATGATTCATTGTAATCAATATCTAATGCGGTGAATCAGCCATGTGTTAAACTACTTTTATTGCAACGAATCATATTGTATGATCCATTGTCTTAATGAAACAACCCATTAACATGATTCATTGGTGTATCATCCTTGTATGATGCACCTAATGAATCATCAACCTATAACAACTAGAAAAAGTGTCCAAGTGAATCACTGTATTCAATTCATACAGTTCCAGTGAATCAACAACATATATGACTCGGTTTTATATATAAATAAATCACCATATTTAATGAATCACCATAAAAAATTATGAAGAACTCATAGTTTTGAAATGAATCACTATACAAGATATATACTCTCGGTTTTATATATAGATGAATCACCATATTTAATGAATCATCATAAAAAGTTATGAACAACTCATAGTTTTAAAATAAATCACCATACAAGATACATACTACACACATGAATCACTATGTTTTTCTAATAAAATAACTCATATAGTCTCAATGAATCAGCATCATATATGACTCAATTTCATATCCCATGAATCACCATATCTGAGCTTTCTTCTTTGATTTTTTTTCTTTTTTTTTTTGAGATTTTTAGATCTGAGTGATTTTAAACTTGAAGAGGGTCGTTTGAGGCAAACTTTGAACTTCAAGTTCAAGGTCAAGATGGATCTGAGATTTGAAGCAAAAGAAAAGCAGAAGAAACCCTGAGCCTTCTATCTGGGATTTGAAAGCAAATATTTTAGAAAACCATATGAAATTGGAATGGAGAAGATAAGTTTACCTACCAAGCAAATATTTTAGAAAACCATATGAAATTGGAATGGAGAAAATAAGTTAACCTACCTTTTGATTTTGAAATTTGAAATTGATAGATAGAGGGAGAATGTGCCGCTTGAATTGGAGAAAAGTTAGAGATTTTTTGAATCAGTTTGGCTTTGATTCTCGTCGAAGAAATAGGGTTTTGTGGGAAAAGGGATGAGTGTATCAAACGTATGGAAGAAAAGTAGCGAAAAACGAATTTTAGTAATTTGTAAAAAAGATAAGGAATATTTGAAAATATTTAAACATAATACGAGATTTCTGTAATTTTTCCAAAAAACAATATAGTGGGGACTTAATTTCAGATATGCAGGTTGGATTGATTTGTTTTCTAATTAAAAAATAATTATATATAATATCGATTTGATTCGGGCTCGATCTGACTTTTTTTCTATTATTATCAAATTAAATCAAGAGTGGTCGGGATTTTATAACAATTTCTTTTTTGCTATTAGGTTCTATATAGACTATCGTTAAATGAATTTGTCAATATAAATACAAGAGTTAAGTCAAAACTGTTAAATTATGTGCAATTCCTGACTTTAAGGTTAACGTCGCCAAAATAAGATCCTTTACTTTTAATCAAAAATTTAGATTTGAATTTTAAGAAAACAAATCATAATAAAAGGCCTCCTTTCGAGTGGACTTTATGTGGCATGAATATGATTTAACGGAACACATAAAAGATCGTGTAAAAATAAAAGACGGAGAAACAACAACATAGAATGGAGAGTTATCCATAGACCATACAAGATACAACCTGTCCCAACATGGAATCATAACATAAAAGATAGATTGAGGTATGGCCCCGACAGGACAAAACAATTCAGGATATTTATACTTTTGTAACATTATTACAATCCAAAGGGAATTCAGGGAGCGAATCCAGAGTTCAAAACAACACTACTTCACTCATTATTATTTTACAATATTGACAAATACTACCTTCTTTTACCCCATCTTCACGTTAAACTTTGCAGGCTTCTGAATAAACAATAATTAATATGAGTATTTTATTACAATATCTATATTAATTGATGTACAGTCCTAAATTTTGGGAAGTAGCTTATGTTAAGATTCAACCGTGCAGTCTTAATTCTGGAAGAAGAAAGCTGTAATGGGACTTTTTTTTTCTTTAAATGATATGATCCAATGTTATCATGTTTGGACTTGTTATCTACAATTTGAACAGTTTAGTAGTCCGAATGACATGCTCCACCACAGAAGATATATATATATAATGATGGACTACAAAAATTGTAGTTCATGTACGTTAAAAAGATGCACACATTTGACGACAATATATAGGACGGTGAACACGTAGAAACTAGACAAGTATGTACAATCAGAAAAAGACACAAAAGTAGCAGCAACGGTTAGAATAGAAAACCACAGATATTCCAGTCCTTATATCGTGAGAGATGGCAAAGTTTTCCTAAATCCAGAATGTGAATTGAAAACATAATGCATATTTCCTTGCATTTCACTCAAAAAACTCTTGAATTCCCAAGAAGAAATGTCAAATGTGACAACGGCAAATACAATCATGATATTTAGAGGAGAGTCTTATCTGGTCTACACCCTAGAGCTTCATATTCTGCTGGAATATTTTGGTTAATAGCATCCGGGAGCTCTCTCTGCATTTCAAATAGGGAAAGCTTGTTGAATTTATTTCTCTTTTCTAGGCTTTCAAGTATTGAGTATTAGCTTGATCTTATCTAATCAAAAGTAACAGCAGAAGTAGAGATGATAAGTTGTACTTAATCCTGCAGCAACAAAGAAAAGGAATAGCTAACCATATAGTATATGTTACGATCTCAAGAGATCAAAAACACAGTAGTGGATGATAATTTTGACTAATATCGAATAAATGACAAAGTTAAAAAACTATTCAAGATGAACCTTACCATTAGGCTGCCACAAACTTCTCCGGTTGACCTCATGGTGAAACTATTTTAAATGGAGAAACCCTATTACAGCAATTCCAAATACATTAGCATCTTTCAATAACTTGCTAACTAAAATAATATTCAAATGGTATTGGGTGAAAGATTGATTTAAGTGATATGATAATGTAAAGCCTGTATATTACCACACCAAATAAGCTGAGTGGACAAGCACATGGAAGACAGATGGTGGGAGGAGGATGCAGAAAGCTCAAATAGTCACATAGAGGAAACAAATTTAGTTCATCTAAAAGGGCATCATTTGAGATGAGTTTGTCTATTTTATTACAAGTCAAAGAGGGGATGGGGGTGTACAGCTCAAACAGAAGTATAGATGGGAAAAGACCACAAACATACCTCAGGAGGATCAAATTTAGCCCCAAGGTTGCTCAAGCTAGCATGTGCTTCTGCATAATCTTTGAAAAATAAGTCTTGATCTACAGCATACTTCTCTGCATATTCCTGCAAGCACTTAAAATTGTCAATAGAAACAAATTTAGATTGTACTGATAGATTCATGAAGCCGTATTATATTATTCCACCTTAAATGAAGGATCTTCAAAAAGAACAGCATCTGTTGGCAAAACTAGCAGATCGTTGTCTCGTCTCTCTTTAATATCCTATACCAATAATTTTAGGAGAAGAATGAGAACAAATAAGTCATGTTGTTTCTTCAGACTTCTATACATACTAGCATCATCACAAAGCACCTTAAAGTAGGAATTGTCAAATTTCAGCCACTGCACTGTCCATGATTGCCCTCCTGGGGCTCCCGGTCCATCTTTCTGCAATGCAAAATAGAACAGTTCAGGCACCAACTTGTTAATCTGGCAGCAATCAGCTTTCACAATTGGTAATTGCACAGAGGAAAAATGTGAATATCTGGTTTCCTTCAGAATCTCTGGAGAAAAAGCACCATGGCATAGAGGAACACAGATGGTCAAAAAGAGAAACACGAGAAAAATATAGATGTCAACTGCAATGCAGCCACATCATTGTAATGGGTGTTGGAATACTACTACGCATTCAGAATTTAAGTTTCACTCTGATTTTCAAAATCAAGTTAACTCGCCTAAATTGTAAAGTAAACCAACAAGAACCAAAGAGTGAATTGTTCCCAGCAAAAATAGAATATCAATGAATGAGGATGACAGAAAGGAGGTTCTTAAAGACAAAATTAACATTAGACAATGAGATTCTCGACCTCATGATTAACATTTCTAAGCTTTGCAATTTCTTAATCATAAAACGTACTCCACACATATTAAGAAAAGTATTTCAGGACATAATTTAAACTATACTTTCCACTATTACCCTTAGTCAAATCATACATATAGCTTTGCAAGTAGTGTAATTTATCTCCTAGAAAATATAAAACTTCAATAAATAAAAGGACAAATATGGAAAAAATTTCAAACATTCACCCTGAACAATTCAACTATTTTGAACAATGAAAAAAACCCCAAAAAATAAGTTAATATGGGATAGAGGGAGTATTTTTGAAAAACACACGGGGGTTGAATTAGAGAGTGTAGGCAACACCCAGCAACAATCAGCCAACATAAATTTCACCAGGAGATCAAAAGAAAGCATAGACAATTCCTGCATTTGCTTTCTTGTTTACAAAATCTCAAAGAAATCCAGTTAAAATATTAAGACATCATCCGTTACAATCTAAGTTTGATTTAATTTTGACGTTGTTGCATCCCTCAATGCTCATTGCTCAAATGTCATGGAACATATACATCAACGAATTGTTTCGCAGCTTTCTATTCACATATTTCTCATGAAAAGTACTTCTACAATTAATTTTATGTACATTTAATCTACTATAGAAAAAATAGTTTTCTCAACATAAGAGCATCAATCCAATAGTTTGACATAGTTCATAGATCTATACCTAAGGTTACTAGAACTGAAAATATCTTACTACACTCATGCCAGGAAAACATGTATTTTGAGAACAAAGTTGCATGAACACCTAATTTTTTACCAAACTTGAATTTTACACCTTTATAAGCGTTTAAATATTTTCTAGGGTTAATCTTGATTTTTTAACTTCAATTTCATTGGTTATTATTTGAGAAAATTATAAACCAAAAAAATAGCCCGGTTTTCTAAATATAACTTTCTTTTCATTGCAAAAGAAAAGAAAAACAAAAAACTGTTTTCTCTTTGAATTACAAAAAAAAAAGTCCAGCCTCTTTCACATATTTTTCCAGTCTAGAAATACTTAGCTACATTTTAATTATTATAGCATATCTTGTGTAATCCCACAAGTGGAATCTAGGAAGGGTAGCATGTATACAAACCTTATTTCTACCTTTGTGGTGAGAGAGGTTATTTCTAGCAGACCATTGGCTAAAAATATAGCATTTTAATTATTAACAAAAGAAAAATCAGAAAATGGGACCAATAAGAGCTTCACTAGGAATATTCTTTCCAGTCCAATTCAAAGCATATTCTGCAGATTTGATTCATACTCCAATCCTTTTCTCCAAATTATTTGTTCTTACTCAATACATAGGGGTCTTTCAGGAATGATCCACAAAAAGAGAATACACTTAGACCTAAACCTAGACAAAAGGCTTTTGCTTTTGGACACCCAATGAAGGCATTAATCTTAATTATTCAGATCTCATTTATTAAGAACACATTTGTATTATCTTATAAGCATTTTTAAGTGCTTAAACTAACTTATTGTTAATAAGAAGTTTGTGTAAGAAGTGCTAATAAGTTGTTCTTTAGTTAGAATGACTAAAATGTCCTTAAACTTATTGCAAGAAATTATACATAAATTCAAATATTTTTTGTGCAAAAAGGAGGAATGACATATATGGAGTGAAGATAAAGTTTTGTTCTGGTAAAAATAGTTTTTTAAAAGATCAAAGATAAAATAGCAAAATACTTGGTCAAACCAAAAGTGCTTATATAAGCTGAAAAGTCAGAAGTTGGGGATAACCAACTTATAACTTTTGGCTTATAAGCACTTTGTTGTTAATCAAACGTGTGGCATGTATTAGATAAAAAGTATTTACAAGTCAGTTTGACCAACTTATAAGCTAAAAGGGTGTTTGGCTTAACTTATCAGCTAATCTAAACAGCTCTAAGTCCGTTAGTTTTTAGGTTTGAATTTTAACGGTTAACCTTCTCAAAAAGAATATATTTTAACCATGAATTGTATTTTTTTAATTGTTTTACAACTAGTTAATGTGTTCTAATAGTCTGAATGACTATGATTTGTAATGAAGTCTTAATATCATTGAGATGTCTATTCAAAAGTTTCTACAAAGATGGAAGCTATGTTGCTCGAACAATCAGACTCTCCAAAGTATTGCCGCACCTGTGTTGGATCTTTCGAAAATGCCCTACTTTTGGAGAATCCAACATGCACCTATTGACATTTTCAAAGAATTTGAGCAACATAGGATGACAGTTCACCAATTCACCCTTACAACAATTGTCCATCATTATCAACTACCACTACCCAACCATCATTTACTTTCATCACCACCATTAGCAATTAGTATCATCAACCATAACTATCAGCAACCTCCACCAACTTCAACCATGAACCACTACTATCCACCAGTCATCACTAGCTACTGCACCAGCACTATCATTAGGCAATATTATCCTAATTGGCACCCACAACTACCTCTAGTATCACCGCCACCAACCATCATATAATTTTCTTAAAAAATTATTTTTTATACTATTAAAACCTACTAAAAATAAAAGAAAAGTTGAAAAGTCAAGATTAACCCTAGAACATTCCAAATGACAAAAAAGGGTGCAAATTTTAGGTTCAGTGTAAAAATAGGTGTTAACAAGTTGAAACTTGACATTGGGCTTAAGATGAAGCGTGCACAGAAAATAAAGCATTTATAATCACCTCATATGCACACATATCAACACAAAAAAGCATTCTGACTTCGAAAAGTGCCTTTCTCTGTAGGTGCTTCTCCTTCAATCAAGTCTTTATTGACAAATATTTTTGAAATAGTATGTTACATTTCTCAAAAGATAACAAATAAAAATAAAAATAGATTTCCTTTTGAAAAGAATGCCTCAAGCCTCAACTAGTTGATAACTAATACAAACATCAGGTTAAAGGACTGATACCGTATATTTTGTTTCTGGCTTGCCCCAACCACTACGTTCAGGTCTTGATCTCCCCAAAGTGTGAGCTCCAGAAAGTGCAACAATTTCCTGAAAACAAGAATCTGACTAACATACTGCAAAAGGAACATTAAATCACCAAGCAGATGAATTTTAAACATATATTACCTTATCATTTAATCCCATCCTGTAGAAGACATCACGCAAATGAGCAGCAGGGGAAGGGGGACCAGCATCTAGTGTCATCAAAACCGAGTTAGTTGCAAATACAAAATAAAAGGGACGCTGCTCCTTCTTAAAACTGTTAATACTAAAAGCACAAGGGTATGGCTCTGAAATATCAGAGGAGAAGACAAGCAAAGTCATAGTAATGGGTTATCTAATCATACAACAAACTGCAACTGCAGTTAAGTGTCTCCTCCAACATGAGAGTTGAATACTCAGATTAAAGCATTACAAATGACATGAAAAAGCATCTAGGATCAGAAGGAATAAAACACGCTAGAAAAGAAATTAAGTCCTAAGCTAATGACACCAAAATCATCTTAACCCAGTACATTACCCAACAACACAGGCTTGTACAACAACTACATAGAGGTCAGTAAATGAATTTTTACTAAACAAAACCATTTCATCCAACATTCACTAAGTTGGGTTAACAATAGAGGTCGTCTATGTTTTCTACTAACATACAAATCTCTTGACAAATTAAAAAGGCTCCGACCAACTCTAGGCCTAATGTAAGCATAGCATCATGACTAAACCTTAGTCCCAACTAGTCAGCATTGCTTATATGAATCTTTTGCTTCCATTTCTCCTAGGTTTTGCTAAATTTGCATGAATTCCAAGATATTGACAGTCTTCTGTAACAAGTCTCTTTCATGTTATGGCAGGTCGATTTTGTCCATTTTTTATATCTTTGATTATCACGGTTCACACCTATAAACCGGTGCATTTGAAGGTCTACACAGCACATGATCAAACTATCTTAAATAACCTTCTCTCATTTTGTTTGGTGTGTTACTTGATTGTGATCCTATGTGATTTTGTCTAATTTGGTCCGAAACACATTTATCTGAGAATTTATATTCAAGAACACGTACTTTGTGGATATATGTTGGACTTAGAGGCCCAACTTTCTCTTCAATATAACATTGTTAGTCTTCTAACTGTATTTATCCCTCTGTCCCATTTTATGTGGTATAGTTTCTTTTCTATTTTGACCTAAAAAGAATAATACACTTCTATATTTTAAAAAAGATTAACTTTAAATTTCTCATTTTACCATGATGACATGATTATAGTCATAAATATCTTCGGCATCTTTTAGACCACTAAAAAAGGACCACAAATCTCAAAAGTATTTCTTTCATTCCTAAACTTTGTGCCCACTCAAATACCACCACATAAATTAGAATAGAGGGAGGATACAACCTTTCTTTCACTTTGGTAGGTACCTTCCGATTTTATCACACTCCTATATCACTCCACCATTTCAACCATCTAATTCCATTTGTATATCTTATATCTTTATCTATCATAGCATTCTACTGAACATACATTGTAGATATCTAAATTGTCAGCATTTAGACACCAGTTTACCTTCTAATCTCACCTCAACTTCGCTCACTATTATGTTAGCCAAATGTGTAGTGCATACACCCTATCTTCTACATATTCTAAAAGTGTTACTCTCTTAAGTGCTTCTCCATAGTGCAACGCTTTAGTTGACACCCTCATTATTTAAGTCAATTAACACAATATCATCCACAACTATCATATACGAAGGAATTTCATGTTGTATGCCATCCATAATTAGGGTAAACAAGTATGATATCAATTGGATAAAGAACAACATACCCAGTGAAATCCCACAAGTGGGGTCTGGGGAGGGTAGAATGTACGCAAACCTTACCACTACCTCATATCAATTGGATCACTAGTATAAATCTATGATTCTGAGAAATTCCTCTATAAGCCCAACCCCCCAACACACACACAACAAATACCCTCACACTTGTAACTGCTCCTTCGTAGTTATCTTTTATTGTATTTATATATTTGATTTGAATTCTTTTCTTCTCCAATACAAACAGGCTTTTGTCAAGTAAATATTAAAGATTCAATGAACAAAGACTAATATGTCAAAGATATTTATATAACAAAGGTTACGAATATCAAGATAGCTACTTATCACGGTAGCAAACTTTATCACAGTTGCAAACTGAATTCTATAAATCCTCAGTTCTTACTTTAGTATGCAAAAGCCAATCAAAGAATTGAACACTCACAAAAGTTCCTGAAGTGTGACGTGGAATTATTGCAATTATGTATTATGATGATTGAATATATAGTAATTTAAGTTATTCTCTACCACTGACACAACCTAGGTGATAAAACCCTCTTCGTTCCCTTTATAAAAAAACACATGTCATCTCTTTTGTATCTCTAGGTACCTGATGAAGATTAGAAGTACAAATAGAAATAGAGTGTATCTTTTTTTATAACGAGAAATCTCCGAATAGTAGTGGAGCAAGGTTCAAAACTCGACGGATAATGAGCACTTCCTCTCTCTTCTACACTTAAATAACAAGCTTTTGTCTACAATAAGGTTCAAAGCTGTGAAATGCATTTAACCTACTATCAGCCACTGTACCCTTGCCATTCTCCTTATTTATCAAAAAAGAAAAATGACGGTCTAGTTCCAAAGTTCAACTATGCATTCATTTTTAGGAATTAAGATGAAAATTCAAATTGGTGCAAAATAACAAATCTCACCAGGAAGCCTTCCTTCTTCTGGGCATTGCTCAGGACCAGACACATCCATCCTCCCATATTTCATGGGAATTTTAGGTCCCCCAGCCTCCTGTTGTTTTGAAATAAACCAATTAATGGGTAAGCTAATTTTATTGTCATTTCTAAATAAGAAAAGTAACTATTTACCTCAATGGCGGTTGCACTGGCCAGCTGGAATAAATCTGCATAAGTCACACCAGAATACTTGTCCTTGATAGGCTGGAGAAGTTTCAGTGCGTTTATAAGTCCTGGGTTGGTAGCTTGTCAGACTAACAAAGAAAAGAAAGTCAGCAGAATTTGTAACGATGGAGTGAGGACGTACCAGCATTAGCTCCATGGTTCAATTCAACTTCGAATCTTAAGCTTCCATTAGCTCCACCTCTTTGTGGCCACTCCTCAATATTCTTATTGTAAGTACCAGCATCGTGCCAGCCCAAACGAACCTGGAACCATTTAGAAGTGTTAAACTGTGTTCTAGATTTCTCCCCAGTGGCATTGTAAGCATAGTTAAACAAACTTGAAATGAACTTCTTTATTTAGCCAAACGCATCACAATGAATAGCTAACGTCATAATAGGGCATCATTCGTTGGAGTGAGTCATACACAGGGAGATCAACAGATATTGAGGGACCCTCAGCTGCTCAAAAGAACAGAGACAGAAACATAGAGAGTCGGAGAGAAATGACCATGTGTTAGAACATGAAACAGAAGTTATAGAGAAACCACAAATATATTACTAAATGAGTACAACAATAAAACCTACAAGTCGTGCCAAAATCTATAGTTTACGGACCAAACAACTCGTGTTATCATTGTGCTGGCATAAAGAAAGGAAATTCAGGATACAATTATCTGTATGCAAACCAAACAACTGAAAGGTGATCTGTAAAGCATTTCTTTTTCCTGTCTTTCCCTAGTACAATCTCAAACAACTGACAGGAAGTATACAATGCCAAAGCTTCATTTGATTGAAGCACTCATCCAAGCTTTGTTGTATCTACAAGGATATTTAATTTCATATTTGATGGAGATATTTAGAATTTAGGTAGGTCTTAACCAGCTGCAATGTAGCTGGCACAAATTTGTTCACTCTCTTATTCGTTCCACCCTGTCATCTTTAGTAGTGACGGAGATAACATCAAGGAAATAAAATTAAAGATAAGTAACATAGATTTGAGCAGAAGACATATCACTATAGCTCAATCAATGCCTAAAGTTGGCTGATGCCCCATCGAGCTTTTATTTTCTGATTCGGAGTCTGTGTCTTACGTTTTGTGTCAATAACAGCTCTTAAAATTTTTATTCTACTCTACACACTGCGATCAAAACAAACCGACGTCCATGAAAAATGGCAAGTTCATTAGTTCACACTTCAAAGGTGATATATTCAAGTCAGATTCATTCATACTGAACAGTTCTGGTCAGCTACCAAAATAGATCAGAACTTTACCAAAATAGGATGACAAAACTTCGTCTTCAGTAGCTCCTTGATGTCCTCTCTTGCACTTCTCAACTGATCGGGATCAGAGGCAGCGGATTTAGCCGATGCTACAGTACTGAAACTTCCACTTGATACTCGAACCAAGGATTTCTTCTACAAAAACAATAATCGGGATTAAAACATCAAATAAAATACTAAAATACAATTCAAAAGTGAAGGAAGCACTGAACAACCTGGTAGCGAACCACATGGGATAAAATAGGAGATGATTTGGGGCACTTTAGAGGAGACACAGAAGAGGACGAAAAATAAAGTCTGGTAGTAGCTCTGTAGCCTGTAATTCTGGCGGACAGGAGTAGACGAGAGGCGGCGCTGGTGAGAGAAGCCATTGAAGAAGCAGTGAGAAAAAGATGAAAGAGCCAATGGTTGCGTTTGCGTTTTCTTTTTTTCCTTTTAAATTAGTAGTGGGGAGCGTGGTAACAGTGTGGCTTCTATGGACCGGACCAGACATCGAGCCAACCCGAGAATGTTGAAATGACACTCCCGCCCATGCAAAATTTAAAAGATAGAAATACTTACGTATGATTTATTTTGGGAAAAGTAAGTTTATGTCTCTTTAAAGCAAATTATTTATATTTATATATTATTTTATATTTTACCATATATTATTAAAATTTACCCTTTAATATTAAAATTTGCATGTTGACCTCAGCATCCATTTTGTATGATATACCAATAGAGTATCACAAATGATTAATCTCAGTTCTATATGATACCGATATGGTATCAATATACTGATAGAGTATCACAAAAAATATATTTTTTACTGATTTAGAATTTAATAAATAAGTTTGTAACTTTAATAATTTTCTCATAATTATTTTAATTATTAAAAAGATGGCTCAAAATTATATGATACCGATAGGATTTCAATATACCGATGGAGTATCAGAAGAATATATTTCTATTAATTTAGAGGTTAATAAATAATTTCCTAATTCTTATACGAGACCAATATTATATAAATATGCTGATGGAGTATCATAACGAATATCTTTTCTACTAATTTAGAGTTTAATGATTTTTTTATTTGTTTCATATTTATTTCTTAAAAAAAAACACATAATCCTATATGATACCAATTGAGTATCAATATACCGC
This sequence comes from Solanum clarkiae, assembly GCA_011800125.2. Taxonomy (NCBI): domain Eukaryota; kingdom Viridiplantae; phylum Streptophyta; class Magnoliopsida; order Solanales; family Solanaceae; genus Solanum; species Solanum clarkiae. The sequence goes on along the minus strand of JAABOM020000096.1, from coordinate 14,550,690 downwards.
CTGAGTATCACACAGGATTGGGCTCATCCTATCTAATACTGGTATGATATATATATACCGCCAGAATATATTTCATAGTATTTATGTTGACATCAGCATGGTGTCAGGAGCAAAATAAAAAGGGAGTAAGTGGGTAAAAAAATAAATAATTTGGATCATGAGTTCATTAAGTGTAAATAGTGTTATCTCGAAAAATGACCGACTCTTTAAAATAAAATTGAAAATTTATTCGAAAATCAAGAATTAATCAATATTCAATTGATTTGAATAAAATCAATT
>JAABOM020000096.1:14534745-14550311 GCA_011800125.2 Solanum clarkiae | reverse complement strand
ATTATACTAGTCTTGTTATATATGTTTTACTTGTGATTAAAGTATATATTTTTATTTGATAATAAACATTAAATAAAAAAAATTAAATTTAATTATAAAGGACTTATATATCATAATAAATCAGAATTTTTTCTCGAAGATTGTAGAGTATTTTTTTGATTCAAATAAAATAATAAAGATTTAGAAGTCTTTTCATAGCTAGAAGTCCTTATTTTATCATTTATTTTATATTTTTTAAAAGTCAATATTATAAATATAATTAAATAAAAATTTAAAGAAAAATAGTGAAAAAATAATTTTATTTAAAAGGTATTTTTTAATGTAGGACAAAAAGTTCAAACAACATTTTTAATGATGTTCACGCTTTTAGTATAAATATAAATAGAAATATAGATAGATAGATATAGATTAATATGAGAAGACTTGTAATTTATAATATTTTTCGTATAGTTTTCAATCATCTAAATTTTAAATCTCAACTATTAAATTTAATCTTAAAATTTAATCAAGCTAATCTCGAAAAATGAAATAGTGATAAATAAAAATAAATAGATGGAATAATTAGCAGGACAAAACTTTACTTACATTAGTTTTCTTTATCAAAGATGTTTCGAGGATTGAGTCCGATTGTACTCCATTATAATTTGTTTTTACAAGTTATCCTTATTTTGGACGGAGGAGGCAAAAACAATATTCAACTATTTATACATCAAAATTCTCATCTATAACACTAAAAAAACTAGTATAATACTTCTATATATCTGAAAAAACACAACACAAAATCGCCGGCGAAGCAGCGGCGACGTCGACCAAATCAGCCAGGATATATATCCATATTGTGTAGATATAGAATCAAGGTTGCATATTAGAGAGGAATGGTGATGGTGGATACAGAGGCGATTGTGAAGGAACTGAGAGGGACGTACGGGAGTGGGAAGACGAAGAGTTACGAGTGGAGAGTGTCGCAGTTGAAAGCTCTGTTGAAAATTGCTGAGAATCATGAGAAGGAGATCGCCGATGCTCTTTATTCTGACCTCTCTAAGCCTGAACTCGAAGCCTTTATTCATGAGGTTTATCACTCTTCTCCTTTTTCAGTTTTCATAATCAGCCTATCTGCCTGGCACTTTTGGTTAAATTTAAATTATCTACATATAAACAGCTACAGCAGTGGAGCTAGAGGACGCAACCCTTTGTTGAAAAGTTACATTGTATATACAACTCTTTTTTTTTTGTTTTTGTTTGTGTGTATATCTCTCTGTATATACAGTAGAGTAGATGTTGAATTTATTGAGAGGTCTGCGTACAGTCTGATCTTAGTGTGTGGGAACACACCGGGTATGTTATGAATTTCCGGGTGAAAATCCCAACTCTGATGCTAGACATCAAGGAAGAGTGAATTGCATAATTGGCTTATTTCGTTGTGTGATAAGGAAATTATGACTTTTTGATTCCCCTTGTTAGGAAATTTTGAGTTTCCAGTTATAGGGAACATAGAGTTGGGATTTGAATTATTGTGTGCTGATTTATTAAATATACTCTGCTTTTCTCAGATTTGGAACTCATTCCTCTGGTAATTTTGTTTTACAAGCTTATGACTTTTGAATTTAATCATCGGATTTTTGCCTACTTGTTTATTTTCGTCTTTTTTTTCTTCTTCCATTGATGACTTCTATATTTCCTTGAATAGACAAATGGAAAGAGTTAGTAAAATATCATCAAATATTCAAAAAATTTACGATTTTAGTGTTGGTTTAGTAATTAAGAATTTTGGTATTTTTCTGCTTTCACATCAATTATGTTGACTTTTCTGTCCTCCTTTTGTTTTTCCCTTCTTCTTAATGAAATAAGGGTACATAACTGCCAAGGGAAAAAAAACTTGATAGGAAGTGCTTTCCCGAATGGTGCCCTATGCGGCACGAGTCCGGAGTAGAGCGGCTCCAATGCCGTACCGAACATCGAATGGCAAACTAAAAATACAAAACTGCATAACATGTTTGAGTATTGTAGAAGAGAACTGGTAGCTTTTTACCTGGGTTTCAGATTTTAGTCGGATTGTCTAGTGCAGAATGAGTTCTCTTCTCTTTTTATATTTAGTTTTCTGGAATTGAAGACGTTTCGACAGTTTAAAAAGACTAATATTGTCTATTGTACTTTGCATAGGGTCGTTAGAGTGACTTGCATAAGGAAGATAAATTGTAGTTCCTGATATTGGTAATCTAGAACACGTATAGATATCACCAAAATTAGCTTTTGGTTGGTCTTCTTCGAATCTTATGTCCTAATTTGGCTTGTAGTTATTGAATGTTCTCAGAGTGAGCTGTTTGGTTGTGTTAAGACTAAAAGCAAGTCAAACATATCTTCTGACTGCTACTTTATTGATGGATGATCTTTCTGTTCCTTCAAACAGTAGGATAAAGATTATGTTGATCTGAACTTCCTTTTTATTGTTTTAGATGGTCTGAATTATGGACATGATGTGAGGGTTAACTGGTGGACAATCATGCAATATATGAAACTGACTATAATCTTGGGAGGGATTGGGAATTAACACCAACAGATAGAAAGAAGAAATATTTGTGACAACCGGTAACGATGAGGACATAGCAGTGCCTAGAAAAATAATTGTCATCAATGGATCAGGAGGACAAACTATTAGACAGCAGATACTAAATACATTATCCTGATTTTTCTTTTGTTGTAACACCTTTGATCTTCTCCTATCTACTTAAAGTAAGTAAATATACATTTCATAAACAGAAAATTCTGGTAGCCTACTAATTTCTAGCTGTGGCCGATACGATCAATGTGAATGATCACCGGAAGAATGTGCTGGATGTTTGACTAAGGTTGATATGTTACAGTTTTATGATGACATGATTGCTCCGGAAATAGTTGTAGTATTGGGAAGGCTCAATTTTAACCTAAGCAATGTTTTTTAATTAAATTAAATTTCCAAGTCCTGTAAAGTTCAGTTACATTGAATTATTTGGTGAAATGCATTTCTTCTATTTCTCTTTTGGTAATAGCGAAATAGTTTTTTCATGAAGGTATAGAAGTTCAGGGGAAGGGCTATTTAGTTAAGGAACTTCCTAGCTATGTCGACCCACTTCTCATTCTGTCTTCTGATTCATATGTTCTTTTAATGCAGGTGTCTATGATGAAAACTGCATGTAAGCTTGCATTGAAGGAACTAAAACAGTGGATGAAGCCGGAAAAAGTATGTTTTCATACCCTACTTATAGATATACATACTATCATGATCACTAATTAATAGAAGCCTACTGATGCTAATGTATGGAAATTACAGGTCAAAACTTCCTTAACCTCGTTTCCTTCATCAGCTGAAATAGTTTCAGAACCCCTCGGTGTCGTATTGGTCATATCAGCATGGAACTATCCGTTCTGTATGTGATTTATTGATCTCTTTAATAAGTTCATGTGATTATTTTTCCTCTTATTTTCTCCTTTCAATATATCCTTAAGCAAGTCTCAAGTTAGAACCAGATTAATTGTGTTATATACATTTATAATCAAAGTTTGTAGTGACTCTCAAAACTAAATAGTATATGGATGAATAATGTCAATATATGATAATGTTAGGATGAATCTTCTTGGTTTTTGTTTTTGCAACTTTAGATCTGTGCGACTCACATTGTGGAGAGAAACATATTCCTCATCATTAAGCTGACCATCTGTGTTTGAACTATCTGCCAATGAAGACTAGGTCATATTTAGTACTATAAAATTTTCACTCCTATCAAACTATTTTCTGCTTTTACTGAACAAGAAGGCCAAAACTTAAGCAGCTTGCAGTAATGCTTATTCTTTTCTGATGCAAGCAAGTAACCCAAGGTGCCTTTGTTCTCGTTGATGGCGAGTTCTCCGTTATCCTTTATCAGTAATTTACTAGTAATGTCTGATTGTTTTATTATATTTAGATCAAATGTTACAGTCTGGATGTATTAATCAGGTATCGGTACCCTGTTCTTCCCTCCCCCTTTTTTCTATTCCAGTGTTGTCCCTTGATCCAGTGATTGGAGCTATTGCTGCTGGTAATGCTGTAGTTCTGAAACCATCAGAAATAGCCCCAGCTACATCTTCAGTGCTCGCAAAGCTGTTAGGGGAGTATATGGATGTGACTGCTATTAGAGTAGTAGAAGGCGCAGTACCCGAGACAACTGCATTACTAGAGCAAAAATGGGATAAGATATTTTATACAGGTTTGAAAAACTTCATTACTGGCCGACTTTTAACTCCATGCCTTCTATAGAATAAAAATATCTGGGGTGATTATTTAAAGATGGACCATGGCCCAAATCTGTAATCATCGCTGGTGCCAACTTAATTTCTTTAATCTTTAGGCTTCGGAAACAACTGAATTGTTGGTTAACAATGTGGTAATTTTCCAACAGTTCAATGACCGGTGGTGATATTTTTTACTTTTAAGTCTTTTATTGTCTAAATAAGACAGGTGGTGTCTTGGATTAGCAATATCCTAGGTTGACTCCAAAATACATTGGTTCATGGGTACAAGTACAACATTTTATTATTGAAGGTGCTAAAGGGGGACGGGGTACATATAAAGAAGTTGTCTCAACATACCTGTGATCTCTCTGAATTAATGCGACTTATTTAAGAACAGAAGTAAGCAAACAATTGACTAAAGAAATGGCAAATAGTGTAGATTAAAATTTAATTGTCATTGTCACACTTACATTAGGTTTGGATTTGCCACCTTGTATGTCAGTACAGGGACTAAGTATGAGATTTAGAGAACCTTGAGTTCAAAAACTGTAATATGTCTTAAAAGTCAAATCAGTTAGTAGTTCCAAGAAATGAACCCAGCTTATGCAAAATGGATTCAAAGGATTCATTTAGTCAACCTCGACTAGTTTGAAATTGAGGTGTAGTTGATTGTTACTTCACCTATTATCTAATCATAGCAGCCTTATGCAGAGAGGGAAGTGTACAGTAGATTGACAATGATTTTAGAAACTTTGCCTGCTGTATTTTTGAAATTTTATCGAATGTATATTACTGATACCATTAGATTCATGATATTTTCTTAAATTCTTTTAATCCTAAGCTTCACTAGCAGAGGAGCTGTATTTACCACCAAACAAGGTTGTGTATCCCTTAAATGGTAATTGATTTATTTTAAAATTTGTCGTATCTATAAGAGCTTAAACTTTTTTATGGATCCATATACACATCTCCCTTCTCCCATGGAAGGGGAAAAGAGACAAAACAACAAAGTGAAATTGTGTTATTGTTGGATCTCATTACAATGGGTTATCTTCTTCTCCATTTCTTATATTTTTACTGGAAATTTGATTAAAAAAAGAAGAGCATTGAGATTGAGATGGATATTGATCTGTCAGCCCACCCTTATATGTGCATGTGGGGTTCCTACAATAATAATTCTGATAGACTAAAGTACTACCTGTGGTTAGTTTGGATTGCCAGGTTCACAGGCATTAGTAATATTGTGATAAAGATTCTAACTTTCCCAAGTTTTTTTGCAAGCGGTGTTTGGAGTTGATCGGTTCATTGTGATGATAACTAGTGGGTGTAATCTTAATCAAATAAATAATACTGTAGGAAATGGAAAAGTTGGACGTATTGTGTTGGCTGCTGCTGCAAAGCACTTGACACCTGTGGTTTTGGAGTTAGGTGGTAAATCTCCAGTTGTTGTGGATTCAAATATCGATTACAAGGTAATAGTTCTTATTTGCCCAGACTTTTGAGTTGTTAGAACATATAATGCCAAAATTTATAATGAGCTTTCTCAATTCTTGCATTTATCAAATTGTTTTTCCATTAAGGTTGCAGTAAGACGTATTATTGCTGGCAAGTGGGGCTGCAACAATGGACAAGCGTGCATCGCTCCTGATTATATAATTACTACCAAAGAAAATGTGCCAAAATTGGTGCGGCTTTATGAGACCAAGGAGCTTTTATGTGTGACATTATGTAAAATCTTTTACACTTTGTTTTTAATTTTCTTCTCTTCTGATTCCTCTTCGTCAGCTAGATGTTATGAAACATGAATTGGAGAAATTCTATGGAAAGGATCCACTAAAATCAGGAGATCTATCTCGCATTGTGAATGCTAACCACTTTCATCGACTATCAAAGTTATTGGATGATAATAAGGTTCTCGATAAGGTAGTTCATGGAGGTCAGAGAGATGAAAATAATTTGTGAGTCAACCACGCTCTTTCTCCCCTAACCTATTGATTATAAACATATCTGCTTACGACATGATAAATCTTTGTTACTCATTTCTTTTCCTCATCTTATTAGGAAGATCTCTCCTACAATTCTTCTGGATGTCCCAGAAGATTCTTTAATCATGAAGGAGGAAATATTTGGTCCTCTACTTCCTATTATCACGGTAAGACCTACTCTCCCTGCCAAAGGTGGACTTGCCTTGTGTACAATCTTGTTTTTGGTAACAAGAAGTTTGCTGATAACAATGGTGACACAGCCATGAATTATGACCCAGTGAATTAGATTTGTCTACAAGATGGTCATATTTCCAGAACAATCTATTCAATTTCATGTATTTCGTATTGAAATTCATCAGCAACAAAACTGCATCGATAACTATGAAATTCTATTGCTCTTGCTTTTATCTGAACGCCAGTGCCAGCCTAAATGGGGATAATCTCTTTTGACAGTTCAATCCTCATGGAAATGATCTGCCCATATACTACTACAAGAAAAAGCATATAAAGTTTTAAACAAGAAGTCATTTGCGAAATCTGAAGATAATTTTTTAGCATCATTTTGAGAAGGAATAAAGCCCAAGCAGGAAATCTGCAGAAAATTCTGTTTATAGTCTGTTGACAGTACTATTTGCCTAAGTGAAATTCTTCTGTTGAGTAGATCTTGCTTTTCTTATGTGAAGGTCAATAAAGTGGAGGACTCTATACAATTCATTAATGCCAGAGAAAAGCCACTTGCAGCATATCTGTTCACAAGCAACAAGAAACTGGAGGAGGAGTTTGTCATGAATATATCAGCAGGGGGTCTGCTTATCAATGACACCACTTTGCAAGTAATTCTATCTGTGCCTACTAACCAAATCCTCTAAATTCACTTGCGCTAACAGACTTGAATTTCTTATTTTTCTTCTTCGGAGACATGCATGGAAATTATCACATTAATATACTTTTACAAGCAAATGTGAATGGCTCTTTCGATAGGGTTGGGGAACTTGGGGTAGATTCAAAGTGATAATTCGTAAGATTATTCCTAGTGGAGATTCAATTAAGATTTTTTGAGGTTGAGAGTGAAATAGGAATTCAATGTCTGAAGCATTAATCTTGAAGCAATACTTCAGATGGAGAGAAATCATTTCCAAAAGAGATTCCTGGGATCTAGAAAAAGTAGCAAAGGTAAAAGTAATTTGTGCGTCAACATGTACTGTTGAAGTGTATCTTAATTAAGATAAGAGTATCTGAACATTTCTTAATTGCGAATGCTGAGGAGTACCTAAACTGAACGAAAAATTTTGCATGTTAAAATTGTGCGTGCTGCTGCTGGATTTCATCCTATTATCTAATTTTGTATATATTATGTAATACACTTGCCAAATCTATTTATATTTGTATCATGCAGGTTGCGCTTTCCACTCTTCCATTCGGAGGAGTTGGAGAAAGTGGAATGGGCTCATATCATGGTAAATTCTCGTTTGATTCTTTCAGCCACAAGAAGGGAGTTCTGCGTCGCAGTTTTGCTGGGGATGTACCTGCAAGATATCCACCTTATACACCTGCCAAGGCACGATTTCTCAAAGCCCTGTTAAATGGCGATATAATCGGACTCCTTCGTGCATTGATAGGGTGGTAAAAGTTTCATTCAAAATTTGAAGCTGGGATTTCTGGTGTGAGCCCACAACTAGACTTGTAAGCATTCTATTCCTTGGGTTCTTAAAAGTAGTTGATCACAGTGTTTCTGAGCTGGAGACATAAAATTACCTTCAGTTTTTCAAGTCACTCCTTTTATAAATTTCATATCTTCCCACGTTACTATATATTTGTTTTTTCTTGTATAAATGTTAACATTATGTAATTGTTATTAATACTTAATAGAATTTTCGAGCCATCCGTTTGCCTCTCCTGCTTGAGACTTTTGAATAGTTGGTGACAAATGGTTAAAAGTGAACTAGTTCAGTCAATGAAACATACAGAATATCTAGTTGAAAGACCAATCACCATTTTTAACAACCTGCATCACTCTCTAATACCCTGTTTGCTAGCCGTGGTACATCTATATGTGACCAAATCATTTCCCTCAACAACAATCTTGTAAAATCCTCATTACATCAGACCTTTGTTCCTCAGCAATTTCAGTTGGAAATGCTACTAAGAAAGTGACTATCAAATTCCCTCTGTTCCCTTTGTCTTTGGGTATAGGCATCCCTTGTCCTTCTATAATTTTTTCATAACCAGGACAAACAATATCATCAATTGTTACACTCATCTTCTCTCCACCCAACAACGGTATGGAAATAGTGCAACCTGTCAGAGCTTTTACCAGTGGGATTTCTACTGCCAACTCCAAATTGTCACCATCTCTCCTGAATAGAGGGTGTTTTTTCTCCGCGATCACGAAGATTACATCTCCCTGTGAAGTGCCTGGCCTCTCATTACCCTTTCCCTCAAATGTAATCTTTGTCCCTTTTGTCCATCCTGGCTTCACTTTGATTGTTAGTACCTCTTCTTCTGTTAACCTGTAAGAAAAGAACGGAGGATACATTCTCAGCGAAATATGATAGGAAGCATTTGGTTCTAGCTTTAGCTTATAACTGGGCTGTAATTGTCTCGTTTTTCAATGAGTAGCGTTCTTAGATATTTGAAGATCACATGGTTCAAAAACCTCATAGTGACAGAAATGTTTGTAGAAATAACGTTCACTGAACACTTTATTGCACTATCTTTGAAAGATAGCCATTGTCACTAAGTTTCAAATTCCATAGGTGAAACTCCGTGACAATACCATGGGAGTTACACTTGTGGGATTTACAACTCCACGACAATAGCTGTTTTTAAACTGCAGGCACTAAAAAGTTAGAAAATATAAGAGAAGTAAATCCTTGCCCATTATCTGTAATTGCGTCTCTTGTGACTTTCATTTGCTTAACACACCCAAAGCACAACTCGTCTAAGGTGCATTCGAGTGTCACTTCCATTGGTGGTGGCTTTAACAATCCATTCGAGTTGGAAAACATTATAGGTGTCGAGCTCCGGCTCGCATTACGCGAGAATGAGGCTCGTAATGTTGCTGCTGGTGCGGGTGCTTCCGCACCACCATGACTAGTTATGTCAACATGACTATCATGCGTACGACTAGCATTACGTGATAGTTTGCTCGCTAATGCTGGTCCTCCATCACCACCACCACCACCACCATTGCTGGAATGAATATGGTTGTGATGTTTGACGCTTGTGGCTCGAAAAATTCGAGAAATCGTCCGGGAGAGTCTAGATGGGCTAGTGCTTCTTGAATGAGTTGGACTCGAAATGGGAGAACTTGTGTAGTAGTAATGTTCCTTGCTTTCGTGTTTATTATTGAGTCCTTCATTGTGCTTATATGTAAATTCTTCAACATCATCAACACTACTTTTCTTTACACTCACCTGCAAATTGATTATCAAAAAACCTTATGTTAACATCTACACATAATGCAACGCAATATTAGAGATGGATGCAGTCAACGAGATTAACAATATGTATGGTATAAAACATTTACTAAAATTTTAACAAATATTCGAATTTATATCAAGGGGTTCAATGATGAGAACATACCATTCGTCAAATTTGAAACTCGAATCATCCTTTGCATGCATTCATGTATCGAAAACACATTTTTTTTTCATGTCATCATTTAGGATTTTTTTTCAAACATATGCAAATATCAAATTATTGTTGTTTAATTAATATCTTGATTTCACATGTCTGATTATGTTTCTAAAATATGATTTGAATTCCATCATTTTCCAATTTTTAAATAATTTGAATTGAAAAATTATAAATAGATATATTCAATACCTTTTGATGTTGATCATGGAGGATATTGGATTTGGAATTTTGATGTGGTCTCTTAGGAGATAAAATGGAGACGACGGATTTGCAAACTTTACAAACACTTCCAAAGCCAAAACTGCTGCAAAATTCATAAGATGTGGCCCGTGAATGATCTGCCATGGAACAAACACACAAAAAATTAATTGGAAAAAACAATTACATAGAGAAAGAGAGAGAAAAAAGTGAGATTAATTAATTGAAGTCTAATTTTGGAAGGGATGGTTGGTCAAAAATATATTAGCGTTTTAATAGCTATGATTAGTTGAACATTAATTTTTCCTTCTTTTCAAAACTATAATTTACGCTCAAATCCATTTCTTATTATTTTAGTACTAATATTTTACAAACTTTTACTTTTAATCCATTATAAAATTGTCAGAATTTCACCGTACGTGATACTCTCACTATTTTAATTAGCCAAGTAGTAAACAATGATTCTAATCAAAGTCCCTACTGGTCGTTTAGTAAAAAAAAAGGTTTACAACAATTGTTACCATTACACCAATAATTATGGATATTTGAAATGTAGGAATATGGCATTAGAATTTACAAATCAATTTAACAAATGATTTTTCATGAGGTTATTGAACAATTTTCCGCCAATAACTATCAAGGTCGTCTCGACCATAAGGCCACTAAAGCAATTGCTTGAAGCTCCAATCTTTTTAGGGCTCCTAATTTCATATATTGATAGTTTAAAAAAAAGTTAAACAGAAAATATAACATAAAGAATGGTTTAATAATTGAGAAATGAAATAGTGTTTAGTTCATTGCCAGATCATTTCTTATGTAACTGTCTATTTTGTCCCATTTATATTATGATATTATCATAAACCAATATTATTATTCTTATATTTACTTTTTAAGGGAAAGGAACATATGTATACATTTTAAGGAAAATAATAATTCATATATTGTTAAGAAAAGTCGTAAAAACTGTTTATTCTTCCAAAAATTTTTTAATTTCCCTTTCACTATTTTTATTATCTCATTATTGAATATTCTTGAGTCTTTAAAACGGTCAAACTTTCTACATTATAGAAAATCTATTGTTATGTGTTTATGAAAAGATCAAATTTATTTTGTTGTATCTTTTTCAAATTTCAATCAATAAAATTAATCAACACTATTTTAATATCTCTATATTAACTTATTCAACACAACACTATTTCAATATCATAATATAAACTTTTCAAATTTTTTTAAATAGGTTTTATTATTCTAACTGCGTTATATATTTTTCATTGAAAATTTATATTGTTTAGATTTCAACATCATAATGTCTGCGTATATCCTACTTCCGGACCTCATTTGTAGGACTACAATTAGTAGGTTATAATTATTCAATTTATATATGGGGCCTCTCTATGAAGTTTGGCTTTAGACCCCCAAACTTATTGAGACGACCCTGATAACTATGATGTAAAAATTTATGTGCACACAAGTTTATACAATGAACTAATTAATCTTTCAATACTATATTAAAAGTGTGAAAATCATTAGAAATGTCGTTTGAATTTTTTATCCTTAATTAAAAATCTATTCTTTAAATAAAATCGTATTTTCACCGTCTTTCTTTAAATTATTATTTAATTATACTTATGATATTGACTTTTAAAATATATGAAAAGAAGTGATAAAATTAATAAGGACTTCTAGTTATGAAAAATTCCTAAATCTTATTTGATAGACATCTAATTCTTTCTTGTAAAAATTCTGATTTACCGTGTATTCTAATTAGTGATAGAATATATATATAACCTTTATAAATAAATAATTTATCAAAATTAGTGAATTATTTGTTTAATTTTTCTCTGTAATATTTGTTATCAAATGAGCTACACGCGCAAAGCACGTACAACAAGACTAGTTTATAATAAATATAGCAATGCTTCATTTACAATTGAAAATATATGTTGACTATACACCAAAAGAACTTAATATAACTTAACCATAAATAAAATATACACTAACTATTTAATTTCGACCAACTCCAAATCTCCCACGGAATTTAGATATGAAATTCTCTAAAAAAAAATTCACGTTTGTGGTAGATCGAATCTTTAAAGAAAAAGGGTAAGCCGTAAAGAAGAAGATGAAGAAAGGTTACCTGGCCATTTTTTATGATTATTTTCTTTAACTTGTATAAGTTGAACTAAATAGATGATAAATAAAGTTTATGAGCTGATATTATGTATAATTATCTCTTATTTGTAAGCCAACAAAATTTGGACAAACACAACATGTACGAGTTATGCCAAAAGTAGAATATATTCTCTTATATACTCCCCCGTCTAATTTTACTTGGCCCCTATTGATTTGACACAGGAATTAAGAAGTAGTAAATGATGAGATTGAATATAATAGGGAAATGACAATAATTAAGATAAGGATAAATTAGGAACTAAGTGTAAAATTATCTCTTGATTTCATAAAGTGGACAAGTATTGTTGGACGTCCCAAAATAGTATAGGGGCCAAGTAAAGTTGGACGGAAGGAGTAATAGACGACTACTTTGAGCAACTTAGGGTCGTCGTATCTGCTTTAACTTTCTGAAGCAGCAAGTTATTATAATGTGTCTGATTAATTATACGGTGGCTATTAAAGTGTCTACTTTTTTCCATCAATCTTGGATTTGAGCCAAAGATTCACTATTTTTTTTATTTTGGGGTATGGTGGAATAAAGCAAAATGACTCTTTAAACTGTCTGTGCTTCTTTCAATTGTGAAGTAGCAGTTAGTCAATGCAATTTTCGACGCTCATCATGTGTCATTCGGAAACAGTCGCGCTATGTTTTTAACCATAGGGGTCAGGCTGCGTACATCCGACCCCCCCTTACCCCGCAATGGGCGGGAGCCTTTGAGGCATTGGGGGTAATGTTATTGTTGTTGTATTAAAGTGTCTACTTAATTTTATTGTGTTATTTCTATTAATTATTATTTAATTATTTCTTCACCTGCTTCAATTATGAAATTAATTATTTGTTCATCTGCTTCAACTATGAAATTACAATAAATGAGTATTTAATTTTACTATGGCTATTAAAATCTCTACTTAATTTTTCTATATCATTTGTATTGATTATTATTTAATTACTTCTTCATCTACTTCAACTATGAAATTACAATATTATCCGTAATCAATTATTTTTCTGTGCTTGACGATAACCTGTCTTCTTAATTTTACTATATCATTTCTATTAATTATTTGTTCATCTACTTTACCTATGAAATTGCAACATTACTCGTAATAAATTATTTTTTCATATAAGAGTAATGTGTATTATTTAAAAAACTACTTAAAAATATTATAAAATTCAAATAATTAAAAAAATTCTTCTGTAATTTCTTCACTTGTAAACTGTAACTACCAATTTTCCCTCTTTAAAACTTCCTGTCAGTAAGCATTTTATTATATGTGATTGTACATTTGCAGAAACTGCACGAAGTTGTCTTTGTTAAGAAGCATTTATCGAGAGTAAATTGAAACTTAATCGAGGCTCAATGCAGATAACTGATTTAATTGCTACTCTCGTAGTACTTCTCTATATTTATTTATTTGCAGTAAATGGAAGTGTGGTGTAATTAAGGATTTTGCCTTAATTAGTCATTGGTTAATAAGATGGACAACTTGGTCTCAGGGTTTGGTGCAATCTTAATTTTTGGTCATCCATTTGATTTTTTAGCTGGAAAATCCTGCACATATTTATCTAATCTCTTGCTTAATTTTAATCAGCCACTGCTTACCTAAAAAATAATAGTATTATTTTATTTGTATATATATTGTAAAATTCAGAATGTGTAGGTGTTCTTCTAGTTCAGTAATGTTAATTTACCCATAATAATATACTCTCTTCGTCTCAAATTAATTGAATTTTTGAGATTTTTTTCAATGTTCAAAATGGATGAATGGTTCAAATTTCAAAAATAATTATCCCAGTACAAGTCATTCTAGGATTGATCAATGACATCTTTTAACGTATTACTAGACTCCTCATAAATTACTACCCCACTAAAATCTCCATATGAGGACATAAACATCACTAATATATTGGTCCACACAACGCAATGCAATGTGTCAATACAATATATTCATTTATTATTTTATTTATCGAGATTAAATTATATAAATTTTTTAAGATATATTCTTTTTCATCATATCAATATAAAAAGGATTGCAACTTATAAGATTTTTCGTATAGTTTTCAATCATCTGAATTTTAAATTTTAAAATTTTAAATTTAGCTACTTCAAATTTAGCTTTGCAGTTTAATCAAATGGACCTCGAAAAGAGAAACAATAACAAATAATAATGAACAAAGAGAGTATATATATTTTATGTATATACTCGCTTTATTTCAAAATGAATGAATTATTGGGGGATTTTTGAGTATTCAAATAATTGAATTGTTCACTTTTTAAGGAATATGTTAATTTTTTTTTCAATTTTGCCCTTTATTAGTTGAATTCCAATTTTAAATTTTGTATCAGAAATAAATGATGCATTAAATACGTGTTTGGAGTTTGAAAATGGTAAAAATAGAAAAACATAATTAAAATTTATCTTTATTTTCTTTTTTTTTAATGTAGAGTTTACATAAATCATATAATATAAAAAGTTAATTACCATTTTTCCTACCCTTTTTCAATTTACAGAAATCTCTTAATAAAAAATGACAATGCAGATACATTAATTTAGTTTTGGATACAAAAATTGGGATTTTGAAATATCAGGTAACATTTAAATAATTATACATTGAACATTGGGATAATTTAAGAACCAAAATTAATGTTTCTGGATTACAGAATTAATGTATCTGAATAATTAAATTAATGTATCCCGATAAAAAAGAAGAGATTTTTGAAATTTTTAAATACCGACGGGAATAATAAAAAAATATGATAAATAATGGAGTGCAACTAAAAAAAATTCCAATAATTTTTTTTATATATATTTTAATAAATTTTTTATTATACTTTTATGTATAGATTAGCTTTAAATGATATATCATGAGTTCAAACTTTGCTTAATACAAAAATCTGACGTTTAATAAAAATAGAAAGATGGATGTTTATCCAAATAATAGTGCTCATAAGTCAGGAAGGCCATAATAAATTAACTTTTGGGATATCAACGTATGAAGGTAAGAGAATTCAGAATTTATACTTTATGAATTTTTATAGCATCTTTAATTTATATATAACAATCACTAATTAAATTTATAATCACTTATTTGTATATTTTTATGTCTTATTTATGTGATTTTTTTTGTTTCAAAAAAAAAAATATTACTTTATTATAATTAAAAAATATTTTAACTTTGTCAATTTTTTTTACTCTTAATAAAATGATTTACAATTATATAAATATCTAAAAATTATTCTAAATCATAAATTTTAATTTTTTAAAATATTATATGAAATCAAATAATATCACATAAAAAAATAAATAACGCATATTTTATAATTTTTA
>JAABOM020000096.1:14505701-14521533 GCA_011800125.2 Solanum clarkiae | reverse complement strand
TTAAGCTTAACTGTTAATGTACAAAACCTGAGAAAGGAATCATTTTAGACATATCACATCTGGAAACATCTCAAAGTTTACTAACAGATCATTCTTATTAGATAAGGATCGCGAAATCAAATGGGATAGCGAACTTTGATGAGACCAAGAACGATTTAACGACAGTCAACAACAACAGCCAAACAACAGACCACAACATTTACTCACAGCAACAGAGCACTTCCAGCCAGCAACGAACCAAATATGAATGACCTTAACATAACTTCAAAATCACATTCAGTGACAATGCAACACTCGTGAATAAAGCAATATTGGGATATTACCTTTTTAGGAGTAGCGAACTGAGATGACAACGAACTTAATAGTGAATTTCGACACCACTGAAGACAAACCTTCTGTATGAACTGCTGATTTTTGAAAATTAACGACGACTATGACAAATTGACTAAATTCTCTTAGTTTTTTCTTTTTTTTTTTCAGGTTGATTTAGCACCGCCCTTCTCAATGAAGAAAGGAATGTATTTATAGCCCTCAAATTAGGGCAAATTGAAAGAGGAAAAATGGATCGATTTTGAATTTTCAAAATGGGTAGCCGATTCTTCCTTGATTTAAGGCTTTATGGAAAAAAATGAAGACGCGTGCAGGGGTTATCGGTGAATGTTGGGGAAAAGGGGGTGCGGCGCCTAGGGTTTGGGGTTGGGAGAAGAAGGGAAAAGGGTTAGGGTTTTCACGGTTTTTTTTTGGGTCTTCTGGTTTTGCTGCTTCTTCAACAATGAAGAAGGAAAAGGGGAGATTGAGCGTGGAGAGAGAAAGTGCAATATGAGAATTGGGGGCGCGTGGCCCCCATGCGCCAATAATTTAATAATTTTTTTTGAAAATAATGGTTTAGAATAGTTAAAAATAAAATAAAGCCCCCGTGAGTATT
This sequence comes from Solanum clarkiae, assembly GCA_011800125.2. Taxonomy (NCBI): domain Eukaryota; kingdom Viridiplantae; phylum Streptophyta; class Magnoliopsida; order Solanales; family Solanaceae; genus Solanum; species Solanum clarkiae. Next base: position 14,520,608 of record JAABOM020000096.1, on the reverse strand, counting down.
TTGACACCGTGGAGGGTAAAAATTGGGTGTCAACAACCGTGGGTACTTTGATATCATTTTTCAGTCCACACTTCTCTTGGATGAAATGTATTATCGATATCAATCACACGCATTCTCTACTTGCTTCACGAATTGCTATTATTTCAACATGATTTGAAGAAGTAGCAACAACAGACTGCTTTGTAGATCGCCATGATATAGCAGTTCCTTCGTACGTAAACAGATAGCTTGTTTGAGATCGAGCTTTATGTGGATCTGATAAATAACTTGTATCTGCATAACCAACAAGATTTGCACAGTCTTTGTTAGTATAAAAACACACACATATCAATTGTACCTTTCAGGTATCACAAAATATGCTTGATACCGTTCCAATGCCTTCGCGTTGGAGAACTACATCTTGCTAGCAAATTAATAGAAAATGTTATATAAGGTCTAGTTGAGTTAGCAAGATACATGAGTACTCCAATAGCACTCAGATATGGTACTTTAGGACCGAGGAGTTCTTCATCCTCTTTTGGAGGACGAAAAGGATGTTATTCGCTTCAAGCGCTCTAATAACCATTGGAGTACTTAACGGATGTGCTTTATCCATATAGAATCGTTTTAAGATTTTCTTAGTATAGGTAGATTGGTGAACAAAAATTCTGTCTGCTAAGTGTTCAATTTGCAGACCTAGACAAAGTTTTGTCTTTCCGAGATCTATCATATCAAATTCTTTCTTTAAATATTCAATTGCCTTTTGAACCTCTTTAGGAGTTCCAATGAGATTCATATCATCAACATAAACAACGAGTATTACAAACTCTTTTTCTAATTTCTTAATGAAAACACATAAATAAATGACATCGTTTATGTATCCTTCATTTATCAAGTACTCACTAAGACGATTGTACCACATACGCCCTGATTATTTCAGATCATATAATGATCTTTGCAATTTGACTGAGAATATTTCTCGAGACTTATCACATGCTTCAGGTAATTTAAATTCTTCTGGGATTTTCATGTAAATTTCGTAGTCAAGTGAACCATATAGGTAAGCTGTAATTACATTCGTTAGATGTATTTCAAGATTTTCATGTACAGCTAAACCGATGAGATATCGAAAAGTTATTTCATCCATAACAGGTGAATATGTTTCATCACTAATTGACATCAGCTCTTTGAGAGAATCCTTGTACAACAAGGCGTGCTTTATATCTTACAATTTCATTTCTCTCATTTCGCTTTCGCATAAAAACTCATTTATAGATGACTGATTTTACACCATCCGGGGTTTGGACTACAGGTCCAAATATATCATGCTTAGAGAGTGAATTCAACTCATATTGAATTACTTCTTTCCATTTAGGCCAATCATCTCTACGCCCACATTCTTCGACGGATTTAGGCTCAATTACTCACTCTCTTACATGATATTAAATGCAACATTATATGCGAAATATTATTCACTGTAACTTTCGATCGATCAAAATTTATCTCATCAGTAGAACTTATTGAAAGTTCTTCATTCACTTGAGTCTTGAGTTCACTGATTTCTTCAGGAATATCAGGATTTCTCAAGTCTTGACCTTCTTCAGGAGGTTCTTTTGTAGTATTATCATTATTATTCTTTACGCTTCTTTTTCTAGAATTTTTATCCTTTGAACCCAATGGTCTACTACGCTTCAGGCGTGTTTCGGATTCATAAGATGTGATACTAGCAGAGGGTTTCTTTGGGACATCAATCTGGATAGGCACATTCATTGCAGAGATATGTGACTTAGTTATCCATTTCAAATCAATAAATGCATCTGACATTTGATTTGCTATTGTTTGCAAGTGGATGATCTTCTAGGCCTCCTGTTCACAGATGCGTGTTCGTGGATCAAAATGAGATAGTGATGAGACTTTCACGCATTTTTTATAATTTCTTTTGGGGTTCCTTTTTCTCTCCCCTTAATTGCGGGAAAATTATTTCATCAAACCGACAATCTACAAATCTGGCAGTAAATAAATCTCCTGTCAACGATTTAAGGTATCGAATTATAGAGGGTGAGTCAAACCCAACATATATACTTAACCTTCGTTGAGGGCCCATCTTAGTATGTTGCAGTGGTGTTACAGGCACGTATACCACACAATCAAAAATTCGTAGATGGGTTATATTTAATTCATGACCAAATACTAATTGTAACGGAGAATATTTATTATAACTGGTTGGTCTGAGACGTACAAGTGTTGCTGCATACAAGATAGCGTGACCCCACACGGTAGCGGTAATTTAGATTGCATAAATAGTGGTCTTGCTATCAATTGTAGACACTTAGTAAATGACTCTGCAAGGTCATTTTGAGTATGAACATGAGCTACCAGATGTTCAAGTTTTATCTCAATTGATATGCAGTAATCATCAAAAGCTTGGGATATAAATTTACTAGCATTATCTAGACGAATAGATTTAACTGGATAATATGAGAAGTGTGTCCTTAATCTTATTATTTGTGCCAGTAGCTGCGCAAACGCCAGATTGCGGGATGATAAAAGGCACATATGAGACCATATTGATAATGCATCTATTAGGATCATAAAATATCTAAACACTCCACTATGTGGGTGACTAGGTCCACATATCTCCCCATGTATAAATTTCAAAAATCTCAGGGATTCGATGTTGACCTTCAGGGTCGATGGTCTAGCAATTAATTTGCCTTGATAGCAAGCAACACATGAAAATTTGTCATTCGCAAGATCTTCAGGTTCTTTATCAAATGACCATTGGAATTTTCAATAATTCGTCTCATAATTATTGATCAAGGATGACATACTCGGTCATACCATAGCACAAAAGTTTTTGGATCAGTAAAATTCTGGTTTATGATCGAATGTGCTTCACTGATATAAATTTTTACACAATATAGGCCAGACGATAAAGTCGGCAATTTTTTCAAAATATATTTCTGTCCCGACACACTCTTGGTTATACCAAGGTATTCAACATTCTTTTCATTTAGTGTCTCAACATGATATCTATTTCGGCGGACATCTTTAAAACTTAGCAGATTCCTCAGAGATTTAGAAGAGAACAATGAATTTTTTATAACAATTTTTGTCTCCTTAGGCAGAAATATAGTAGCTTTTCCGGAGTATTCAATTATTTTTGCATTACCAGATTGTAGAAACATTTGCCTTTCTTCTAAGTAAAGTAGTAAAAATTTCTCGTCTTTAAAAATTGCATGAGTTGTTCCACTGTCAGTTACACAAATATCTTCACGGTTGATTATTGATCCAAACAAAATTTGAGGCATATTCATTCCTTTTAAAGAGAAAAATAATTAAGTGAATATTTATTTTAGATCTCATGATTATTATGAAAAGTTTTGCATCATAATAAGAAAAACACGATTTATTCATTTTACACGAGTTATAAAAATACAAATTAATACATAAAAATAGAAGTGAAATAATCAAATAAAATTATTTCTAAATATTATCAGGATTATTAATGTTCATATTTCCATCGATATTAAAAATTTCTTCGAGCAAATTTAAGTAGTTCGTTACATCCAGATGCATAGGTTCTATATTATTTTCAGACATAAAATTTATCTCTAAATTTTTCGCTCTTTTTAATGATGCCCGATACAGCTGAACAAGACATTTAAATGATTGACATGTATTTCAGCAATAAGAAGGCGAGTAAGCAATTCAGAATGTTTAGTAAATCCCATATCGCGATATTGCTGTTTCAGGAGCATATTTGCGGAGGGAATGTGAAGTATTATTTTTTTCAAGCTTATCTTATTGAGTGATTTCTTCTCCGCATAAATTCAGTTGTGATATAATTTTGAATATTGCTGAATTATATTCAGTTTTATATTTGAAATCTAATAATCTTAGATTTAACCAATCATAACGTGCTCGTGGAAGGATGATCAACTTCAGGTGGTTAAATATTTCTTTTAGGATTCTTCTACAATTTTAACGTATTTGTGGAAGGAAGACCAACTTCAGGTGGTCGTATCATTCTTTAAGATTCTTCCATAAGTTTAGCGTATTTGTGGAAGACGACCAACTTCAAGTGGCCGTATCATTCTTTAAGATTCTTCCATAATTTTAGGGGATCTTTTATTATAAGATAATGTAATTTTAGATGGTGGCGGAGAAATATTAAAGCTTTGGCATGGATTTGACTAGATACTTTATTGTAAATATAGTTCAGCATCTAGTGCCCATAATAAATAATTTGTTCCAAAAATATTAAGAACAATAAATTCAACTTTGAAAGTATTAGATATTTAATAAAATGAAATTCTTACCTCCTTTGTTACCTATTTAAAACAGCTTGAAATGGGCAAAGTTTCATGCTGATAACATGTTTAAAATATATCTAGAATTAACTAGAATAAAATTTTATGATGGAATAATAAAAACTAAAATAGACAGAAGAAGAGAAGAGAAGAGAGGAATTATAATTGAATTATGTTCTATGATTTGAATAGTTATTATAAATCACCTAATACTTTCATGGTAGAGTGACTCATAGCGAACTAAAGTTAAATCTAAATGGACTTTTTAAATTTTATTTTTTTTAAAATGAAATTTATCATAATCAATAATAAAATTCCATAACATAATACTTTAAATTATTTGCGTAAGTGCATTTGTGAGGAATTCCACTAATTACCATTGAGCTGGAGATATTTTTTTACATGTAATCTTTCATACTTGGACAAAATGTTTATTTGTTTGTATTTACCCAATTTGGAATATTATCCAATCTATTATGTTATTTATTTAATGTACTTGATAACGTTTGATTTGGTCTCATTACTTAATAGTAACTATGTTCAGTGGACGATTATATTAATCATGTACAATGGATGACATTTGAGGTACATCTGTGCAATGGATAATTGTTGTGACCATGTTCTTTTATTTTGTGTTCATTAAATAGAGAAAAAGACATTCATTAAATATATTCTGAAATAATTTTACATGGTAATTCATGTGCTATGCTGCATTTTACATGACGTCTTATATATATTATTATGACATGTAAAATATGCGTTTCTATTTATTCAACTTTATGTAAGTAGAGCTGTTAATAAGGGCTGGCACACCCCATTCGAGCTAGCTCTTACAGGCTGCCAGGCCGCGTTGACTCATTTTTTTATGGGCTAGAAAATATCTAGCACAACTCATTTGTGTGTGGGCCGCGGGCCTTATCGAGCCCCCATATTTTTATTCTTATATATTTTTAATAAAATTTTAAATTAAATTATATAATTTAAACATATTGAAATATAAATATCAATAGGATAATATTACATCATATTAGTATTACTATTACTCCATCCCTCTATTTTTACTTGTCCAGTATACTATTTTAAGATGTCCAACAATATTTGCCCACTTTATGAAATCAAAATAATTTCAAACTTAATTTTTAGTTTACACTTATCACTAATTATAATAATTATTTTCTTGTTACATTTTTCGAGACATTGTAATTGTTATATTCAAAAGGTATTTTGAGTTTACCCTTATTATAAATTATAGTAGTTTTTTTCTTGTTACATATTTCAAGATATTATAATTGTTATATTCAAAAGGTGATTTACTAAAATTGGTCATATTATTTACTGTTTCTTAATCGTAGTCCCAAATCGGGACAAGTAAAGATGAACAAAGGGAATATATATTATAAAAATATAATTTGTATCTAAGTTTTAATATTATAAAATTTTAAATGAATTTTGAATTTGAACTCTTATTATTTTTGATACTCTAATTTATTATTATTTTTTAATTCGACTTACGGACCGGACCAACCCATATTGCAAAAGTCTCACAAATCAACAGATTTATTCAAATCGGGTTAAAAAGCCCATTTGTTAAATCACGAATTAGGCCAGACCGGCCCAACGAGCCTAGCCTATATTAACAGCTCTATATGTAAGTTTAATTTTTTACTTATGACATTCAAAATTAAAAGACATAATTGACAATTAAAATGAAATTAAAAGAGATATTTATACATTAATGCCTTTTCAAAAATATTTTTTTTCCATATCATTAGTTTTTTTTAAAAAAGAAAGGCACTAAACCCACCACGTCACCATTGATAGTCCAATCCATCACAGGTTAGTGATTTTTACGATTGAGTTAAAATCGATTTAGACTAAAAAATCAAATCAAATTGTCAAATAAATTAATTTTAAAATTATATTTGATTTGATTTTACATTTTTATAAATCAATAATACTTGTTTTGAGCTTAAATTTTCTCAAAAACTTCACTGAACAAATAAATTAAACACATAACGTGTTAGTATTTTTACGAATACTTTTTAAATATCTTATATATGCTTTTATCAAAATTTATTTATAACTTAAGAGGAGGCTTAATGAAATCAACTTAGGGGCGTGACGCAGTGCTGGCTTTTTGATTTTGATTTCATTTTCTTTATCGTCAGAGAGGGAAAAGTATTGATATCCTAACTAGTTTATTTTTCTATTCTCCCACATTATTTTTTTGATTTTATTTTTCTATATAATTAATAATTAAATTAAATAAAAATCAAATCAATAAATATATATAATATATTAGATTTGATCTGATTTGATAATTTAAAAATAATTAAATTTTAATTTTAACCAATAATATAACCAATTTGATATATTTGTTTGGGCCCTTGGGGGTACTCTGAACTCTTTTATTTTATGAAATAAAGACTTATAGCCTGTTTGCCGAAAAAAAAAAAAATAATCGATCTGAATTTAAATATTTTGAGGCCAACTATTGTCATTTTCAGTGTAAATAGTGGTAGTTGGGTGGGGGAGGACACCTTTTTCTTTATATCACTCCTATTATTTTGGCCTTTCTAAAATTTTTATTTTGTATTTGCGAAATCAACTGATAAAGTTGTATTAGTTCTACAAAAATAAAAGGTACAAAAAAATTAGTCTGATTAGTTGGAGCATGAACTCGACTTAATCAAACAATTCGATAATGCATTTGATAACACTTCTCTTTTTTTCTTTTTAATAATAAATCATGTGCAATGAACATTTATGATAAGTCACCATGACATAATCATTTTTTTAGTGAATTTTCATCGTGCAATATATTTCTCGTGTCTCATATTATTTGTTTAATTTTTGGAGAGAATTAGTATTTTGTAGATTATTTATGATTTTTATTTTATTTTTCGTTCTTTTACAAGAAATTTTAATTCTATGCACAAGAGATTTTTATTTTTATGTATAAGTGATTTGAAAAAAAAATTATTTTCTTCTGTTAGTCATTTTCTAAGTAGCCAAAAGATCCTATTTCTTTTCATTCCATTTAAAAATCATAAATAAAAATGATAGAGCAAATTAGTACTCCCTTCATTAATATTTATTTGTCACATTTAAATTTGGCATGTTTATTAAAAAAATAATAATTACTTGTCAAAATTCTTGATGAACATACTTTTTACCTTGAGATAAGTGTCAAAAATACATTTAAACCATCTCTCTTTTTTGAGTTTCATAGAGAGTGTAGATTTCATATTTAAATTATACCTTATTAGTTTGAGAAATACATCTTAGTGGTGTATGCAATGCCCTTTCTCTTTTATTGAAAAAATTCTTGCCACATGAATAAAATATTCTACCCGGATAAAAACTTGAATAAACTATTAATATTAGTTAAAAATTAAAGTACTTATATTTAAAAATAAAATTAAAAATATTTTACTCATCTACTCCGCTTCCCCAGAGACCCCCACCACCCCAACTCCAACAATCCCCTCCCCTTTATTTTTTTAAAATTTCTTTTATAAATTTTGTTTTAAAAAAAGTTGAAACTTCACCCCACCTCCACTCCTTCTTAAAAAAGAAATTGATATTATTTTTATTTTTTAAAAATAAATAGAATTCTATCACACCCCATTTAATCCTCTGCTCCTAACTTTTTTTTATATTTTTTTATTTTTTGATAGATATATATACATATTTTTAGAAAAATATCTCGTTTTACTTGTGTATGGAATATAACATAAATAAATAAATAAAAAACTTATTGTAGAAAAAAAATATTGCGGCAAGTAAAAATTAATTTTTTAAAAATAAAAAAAAATAAAAGTGAAGAATTAGATGGATAAGATAGAAATAAATTCAAAAAGAATTAAAATAATATTCATATTATTATTTTAAGAGGGCGGTAAATTATCATCTTTGTAGAAATTTCCCCCTCCATCTATGTATATATATAAATATTAAGATATTATATTAATCACTCTATCTTAACTATTAAAAATGTTTTCTTCTCTTTTTAACTTGGTTTCGTTGCTTCTCTTCTTGTCTTCCCTCGTTATTGTAGTTAAACAATGGAATAAAAATAAAAAAAAAAAACAAATTCGATTGCCTCCAGAGACTTCCCATCACTTGATCGGAGGAGGATTTCCACATCGTTTTCTTAGAAATTAAGCTCAAAGATATGGACCTCTTATGTACTTGCAACTCGGGAAGTTCCTACGTTGGTCGTATCATCATACTAAAAAAATTTCTAAAAACTCACGATCTCGCCTTTGCTAATAGGCCATAACTTATATCCACAAGCATCATACTTTAAAACAATAAAGTCATTTCATTCAGTGAATATGGTGATTACTGAGCGTAAAATTTATATTTTAGAGCTTGTTAGTACGAAAATGGTCAAGTCATTTGGTACAATTCAACAGAATAAACTTTTGAGTCTCATTTCATCAATTCATTCCATGAGCGGTTCTACAATCAACATGACTAAAAACGTTTTTTTGTTTACCAACTCTATCACTTATAGATCAGACACTGGAAAAATTTGTCAGGATCGAAACTTTTGAAGGAAGTACTCCTGTTAGATTTCATGGCTGATTTATTCCCTTCTTGGAAGTTCCTTCACAACATAAAAGGTGAGAAAACTAGAATGGTGAATGCCCATAAGAAGGTTGATGCAGTTATGGAGGACATAGTCAATGAACATATTAAAAATAAAGCAGCTGGGAGAAAGGGAAATGGTGAGTTTGGAGACGAAGATTTGGTTCATGTTTTCCTAAGAGTGAAGGAGAATAAGGAGCTTCAAATTCCAACCACAAATGACAACGTGATTTTTGTAAGTGTAATTCTAATATCTTTAATATTTGTTTGTTGATGCACAATATATAAGGGTGTCAAAATAAGCTCAAACTCATCCAATATAATTACATATAATAAATATGATAGAATTATTTTTATTATTAAGTAAACTGATCAAAGAAAAAAATTCAAAAGAAGAGAAAGACAAACGGTCTTTAAGGCCATAGAAAGTGACATGTAACCTTTTCTATGTCTAGCTTTTTTATATCTACTATTTTTCAAAGATATGTATTGGACGTGTATTTCATGCTAATTAACATTAATATCTTTAAAATGACGTAAAGAATGTTAAAGTATGTGTGTGTTGAAAAACGTAGAAGAAAGTACAAGTGCGAATTGATGAATGATTTATTACAATTTATTCACCAACTCTTCCTTGTGTGATACCTCAAATTTCATTGAACTCAACTTATTCAACTGTTGCAAATCATGTTAAAAAAATTTCAATACGAAGAGTAGATAACTTTGAAAATCCATAGTTCAAAAATAAGAGAAAATTATTCTATTTATAGCTAACAGTTGATAGTATGAATAGATGTTAATTGTGTCTTTGCAGAAAATTACAACTCCTAAAAAAATTATAGCTCATATGAAAAGTCACAATTCTTCAAAAAAGTTACAACTCGTCAAAAAAGTTTCAATCCTTTGAAAATATCACGTTTCATCAAACAAACCCTTCAATGTGACAAGGTATATTATAATATAACATAATATAATACTATTTTGAGTGTTTTTAGTTGGGAGTATTATAATAATTTAACATTCAAATTTGAGACTTCACGCTTTTAAGATAGTATAAATATAAACAAATAGATTATAATATTGTATTAAGATGTGAATACTAAATAAATAATTATTGAGATTTGAATACTAAATTAAGATTGTTGTTATCTCAAGGTATGAATTCATAAAACTTACCTTTATTTATTTAAGAACTAATAAATACAATCCAAACCGATGCAAGTCTCTCTAGTATTATTGTTATTATATTTAGACGTTTGCAGATCAAACCGTTTATGTTATTTTCTTCTCTGAATAGTGGATTTTGAGTGCTGAGTCATTAAGCTAAGATTCCTTTCAATTAACTCATTATTCCTGTTCAATGGAGATTAACTCCTCTGCTTTTAGCTTCTTTTCGTTGCTTCTCTTCTTGTCTTCCCTAGTTATTGTAGTTAAACAATGGAATAAAAACAAAAAGCAAATTCGATTGCCTCCAGGTCCATGGAGACTTCCCATCATTGGAAGTCTCCATCACCTGATCGGAGGAGGACTTCCACATCGCGTTCTTAGAAGTTTATCTCAAAGATATGGACCTCTTATGTACTTGCAACTCGGGGAAGTTCCTACGGTGGTCATATCATCACCTAGTATGGCAAAACAAATTCTAAAAACTCACGATCTCGCCTTTGTTAATAGGCCACAACTTACATCCACTGACATCATATTTTACAATAATACAGACATTGCATTCAGTCAATATGGTGATTACTGGAGACAAATGCGTAAGATTTGTATTTTAGAACTTCTTAGTACAAAGATGGTCAAGTCATTTGGAGCAATTCGACAGGATGAGATTTCGCGTCTCATAACATCACTTCATTCCATGAGGGGTTGTACAATCAACATCACAGAAAAGATTTTTATGCTTTCCAACTCTGTCACTTGTAGATCAGCCTTTGGAAAAATATGCAAAGATCGAGATGAGTTCATAACAATTATGAAGGAAGTACTCCTATTAGCAGCAGGATTTTTCGTGGGTGATTTGTACCCTTCTTGTAAGTTACTTCACAACTTAAGAGGTGAAAAAACTAGAATGATGAATGCACACAAGAAGGTTGATGCAGTTTTGGAGAACATAGTGAACGAACATATTAAAAATAAAGCAGCTGGGAAGAAGGGAAATGGTGAGTTTGGAGACGAAGATTTGGTTGATGTTTTACTAAGGGTGAAAGAGAACGCGGAACTTCAATTTCCAATCACGAATCACAACATTAAAGCTGTGATTTTTGTAAGTTTTCTCCCATTTTCTAATATTAGTTAGTAAAAGCACGAAAACAGTTACTTGTCTAATACTTCATTTATTTGTTTGGTTGATGCAGGACATCTTTCTGGCTGGAACTGAAACTTCATTTACCGTTCTTATTTGGGCATTCACAGAAATGATGAAGAACCCACATATCATGGCGAAGGCCCAGAGTGAAGTGAGACGAGTATTTAAGGGAAAGAAAAGTTACGATGAAAAAGATATTGAAAAGTTGACATATCTAAATTTAGTGATTAAGGAGACATTAAGGCTTCATGCTCCAGTTCCTCTTCTAGCACCTAAGGAATGCAGGGAACAAACAGATATTGATGGATATACCATACCTATTAAGACTAGAGTAATAGTCAATGCATGGGCAATTGGGAGAGATCCCGAAAGTTGGCATGATCCTGATAATTTTATACCAGAGCGATTTGAGAATTCTTCCATTGATTTTACAGGAAATCACTTTGAGTTTATTCCATTTGGTGCAGGAAGAAGGATTTGTCCCGGACTACAATTTGGTTTAGCTAATGTTGGACTTCCTCTGGCGCAATTACTCTACAACTTTGATTGGGAACTGCCATATGGAACTAATCCAAATGATTTGGATATGTCAGAAACACATGGATTAAGTGCGGCAAGGAAAAAAGACCTGCATTTAGTTGCTATAGATCATAAAAACGATGAAGAATTCTGATGCTTTTTTATTTGCTTGGTTTATGTATATCCTTTAGAATATTTGAAGAATAAGATCTATCATTTGATTTTGCTTCAATCCATCGGACCACAATGAGCTTTAGTTGCTATAGTTCTATGCATTACTGTGATGACTCCTAGTCCGATATCAGTGTATACATTTGTTCTCAAGGCAAAAGCTGGATGTATGTGTATTTTGTAGGGACCGCGCGCACCCTCACCCCAACCCTGTATTAGTACGATATTGTCTGCTTTAGGCCAAGCCCTCACAGATTTATTTTTGGGCATCTCCCAAAAGGGCTCATACTAATGGGATTGGGTTCAATCTTATAAGTTGGTCATTTGCTCTTTCCACAACCGATGTGCGAGGAGTTTGCATACCAAACATATTTATGTAGAGATATAAATTGTATGTGTTGTCATCTCAATCCGATCTTTTCAAACTGTTTGTACAGATCTGTTCATGTTATTTTCTTCTTTAAGTAGTGGATTTTGAGTATTGAGACATTAAGCCAAGCTTCCTAACTCCTTATTCCTGTCAATGGAGATCAACTCCTCTACTTTTAGCTTCTTTTCGTTGCTTCTTTTCTTGTCTTCCCTAGTTATTGTAGTTAAACAATGGAATAAAAACAAAAAGCAAATTCGATTGCCTCCAGGTCCATGGAGACTTCCCATTATTGGAAGTCTCCATCACTTGATCGGAGGAGGACTTCCACATCGCGTTCTTAGAAGTTTATCCCAAAGATATGGACCTCTTATGTACTTGCAACTCGGGGAAGTTCATACAGTGGTCATATCATCACCTAGAATGGCAAAACAAGTTCTAAAAACTCATGATCTTGCCTTTGTTAATAGGCCAAACCTTACATCCACGGACATCATATTTTACAACAATAAAGACATTGCATTCAGTCAATATGGTGACTACTGGAGACAAATGCGTAAAATTTGTATTTTAGAACTTCTTAGTGCGAAGATGGTCAAGTCATTTGGTGCAATTCGACAGGATGAGATTGCGAGTCTCATTTCATCAATTCGTTCCATGAGGGGTTCTGCAATCAACATGACAGAAAAGATTTTTATGCTTTCCAACTCTATCACTTGTAGATCAGCCTTCGGAAACATATGCAAAGATGCAGATGGGTTCATAACAATTTTGAAGGAAGTACTCCAATTAGCAGCAGGATTTTTCGTGGGAGATTTGTTTCCGTCTTGGAAATTACTTCACAACGTAAGAGGTGAAAAAACTAGAATGATGAATGCACACAAGAAGGTTGATGCATTTGTGGAGGACATCCTCAATGAACATATCGAAAATAAAGCAGCTGGGAAGAAGGGAAATGGTGAGTTTGGAGACGAAGATTTGGTTGATGTTTTGCTAAGGATGAAAGAGAACGCGGAACTTCAATTTCCAATCACAAATCACAACATTAAAGCTGTGATTTTTGTAAGTTTTTGCTCCCATTATCTAATACTAGCTTGTAAAAACATGAAAAATTACTTCATTTATTTGTTTGTTTGATGCAGGACATGTTTATTGCTGGATCTGAAACTTCATTTACCGTTCTTATTTGGGCATTCACAGAAATGATGAAGAACCCACATATCATGGCGAAGGCCCAGAGTGAAGTGAGACGACTCTTTAAGGGAAAGAAAAGTTACGATGAAAAAGACATTGAAAAGTTGACATATTTAAATTTAGTGATTAAGGAGACACTAAGGCTTCATATTCCGGTTCCTCTTCTAACACCTAGAGAATGCAGGGAACAAACAAATATTGATGGATATACCATACCTATTAAGACTAGAGTAATAATCAATGCATGGGCAATTGGGAGAGATCCCGAAAGTTGGCATGATCCTGATAATTTTATACCAGAGCGATTTGAGAATTCTTCTGTTGATTTTACAGGAAATCACTTTGAATTTATTCCATTTGGTGCAGGAAGAAGGATTTGTCCGGGACTACATTTTGGTTTAGCTAATGTTGGACTTCCTTTGGCTCAATTACTCTACCATTTTGATTGGGAACTGCCATATGGAACTAATCCAAATGATTTGGATATGACAGAAACATATGGATTAAGTGCGGCAAGAAAAAAAGACCTGTATTTAGTTGCTACAGATTATAAAAACGATGAAGAATTCTGATTTTCTTTTTTGCTTGGTTTATGTATGTATATCCATTTGAATATTTGAAGAATAAGATTTATGCATTTGTTGATTGCACGATTTTAATTCCAAATAAAAATCTAGGAAGACAATCTAGTGATCATCAACAAAACCATTTTTCACTTTCCCTTGAACAATTATTTTTTCTTTAGTAAATTTCAAGTCATGTACATGTTTTCAAAGAAGAATTTGGATGTATGTGCATATATGTGTTCTCGCGGTAAGAGTTGGATGTATGTGTATTTATGTAAAGATATCAATCGTATATGTGGTCATCTCGATCTTTTCATATTGTATGTACACAACATTGGGCAAGTTGTATCTAAAGGGTATATAAAGTGTATGTGAAGTATACGTCGTATGTATGGGAGATCCAACACCTAAATTGTATGTTGTATGTAGGTCATACATCTATGTCGAGTGTTTGTTCTTACATTACATGTAAACTTTGATATAGTTTTCATACATATGATACACAATTGCACATAGAGTAGAAATTTGCTGAAATTCAAGCAAAATCCAATTTGAAGTCTATAGTGAAGAAGCAAAATTAAATTTAAAGTCTAGAAGTGAAGATGCAAAATGTAATGTAAAATCTAGCTATGCGTATGAAGGTTTGTGTTGACTACAAATAAGGCATCCTTGCATGCCTAAGAGTTATGAGTGAGTCTTGAAAAAGAAGAGAATTAGAGAGCAAAGCTCTTGTCTTGTATGAGTAATGTAGCACTTATTAATAGAAAGTTAAACAATAGAAAGTGCACCAGCACTTTGAGAGATAAAATAGTTTGTTATTATTTTGTGTGTTGTAATATTTTGCATCTTGTGTAATAAAAAATACTACTTTGGTCCAAAGCCATAGAATGAATT
>JAABOM020000096.1:14494935-14505601 GCA_011800125.2 Solanum clarkiae | reverse complement strand
GGACTTGAACAAATTTGATGTCGAACCTCGTCTCCGTTTAGCTTGCAATTTCAAGCTAAGTAAGTAGATGAATCACCTACTAGATTATTAATTCATACAACCACCTCAATTCTCTTACTTTCTTTAAGGCTGTTATATCCCCAATTCAACCCATAACACATATACACAAGACCCACTTAAGCATTAGACGCCCACAGCACCCGTTAACACGAGAATCGAGCACTTTCAAGAATTGATGCTACTTTGACCAATACATGTCATGATTTATTTACATATCATTAGTACAAGTAAAATGTGGGGTGTTACACTTTGTCCATAATCCTAAGTCCAATTCTGTAAACATTGACAATCTGTTAATAAAAATATAGTTACCACAAAAAAAAAGGTGTTTATATTTCCTTTAAAAAGCATCTCAAATATCACATAATTGAAATATTTATAAACAGATCAAAATAGGGCTCAAGGAGGTCAATGTCATACTACGTTCGAGAAATACGTCACTAACGACCCTCGAATAATGGAGAAATCTTAGGAGATAAGCATCAAGGGAGGAGTAGATTTGTACTCACATGCTTATCAATAAAATTATTGTTCATATTTTATTTGTAATTGCAATTTATTTTTCTATCACATTAAAATTTGTTGCAAGCATACAAATTTCATAAACGTTTTTGCTCTCTTAAAAAACGCCATGCTTAGTTAGGAGTAAATTAGAGGGTGGCTTAATAATGTTAGAAAAAAGCAAGAGCCTTAGGCCTCCAAATATTAGGGCCTCGATTTTTATTTTAGTAATAATAGGTTATAAATTTCTTTTTAGAGAAAAATACTAAGTTTTATTTACAGTAAAGATTATTGATTTTATATAAAAGGAAAGAATTATTAAAATAAGTTTGGCACATCTGGAGTATCGTTATATGATCAGTTGATTATTTTTTTTAAGTTTAAGGCCTCAATTTGATTTTTACCTAGGCCACTAATATGTCTGAGCCGTTCCTATTGAGAACATCATGCTTCCGTCATCAATAATTAGTTTAAATGATGATATACCATACATACAACAAAAAGAATGAAAAGTTAAGTGATTGACGATAAGGATGTATTGTGCAATAGTTTCGTACATAGAAAATATAAATCATATTAGATAAGTTCAGTGCAATGAACTTGACTCAAAAGGTTGTTGGTGAGAGAAATCATTCCCATATGGAAAACCACTCGGCCAATAAACTCCGTCAATCCTTATGGGTCAATGTCTCGATCTAATCAAAAATAAAATACTTTCTTCATTTTTTTTAATCTTAATTTGTCTGTATACGAAATTTAAATTTCTTTTTACATAAATTTCTTTATTTTATATTTCATTTGCAGCAAAAAATTAATCTGAAGTTGAAAAATTGAACCAAACCAATCTGACTTGATTTGAAATACCGTGCACATTTTTAAAAAATTAAACACTAGAAGAACTAAGCCAAATTTTAACAAAATCGAATCGAAGAATCAAACTTTCACCCCTACCCATTTGTGTGACTCTAATTTATTTTATAAAGACAAAAAAAAAATTAAAGTTGAATTGTTTTTATTTATCGTATTACAATATATTTTTTACAAAAGTATGACACAAAAATTAAAATAAAAAATAATAAAGTTGTAAAAGAGAAAAGTTGACAAAGAATGTGCTTAGCGTCGAAAGTGACTAACAGAACGGCAGCGTGAATGAAATAGCAAACGCAGCCCAAGAATGATTAGAAAATGGGCAAAAAGCGCTACTAATGGAGCTCATTATGGTTCAAAACTGAACCATAATCAATAGTTTAATTATAAAATTAGTTTGTTGTCTTAGTGGTATTAGCTTATCAATAATTGATGAATGGATTAGATTTCTACGGTTAACGACTTGTTAGTGTGAGAAGATTATTCAATTTTCTAATTATTAATTTGTTAAGAATTATTTTAAAAAGATACTTTTAAAAATAAAATCTGAGTTTAAGTTATAGATATATTACATATTACTAGATTCGTTAATCTTAAATTCATATTAAATATATCAAATAAGATCTCGAAAAGGTTAAATTAGGAAAAAATATTTTTTCAACCGAATAAAAACAAATAAATCAAACTGATGAAGTATACAGATAGAGATAGATTCAAAGTGGATGCGAAAGAGTCGTCAGTCGAAGAGTGACCAATTAATATGACAAAACTTACTCCGTCCAATTTATTTATTCTAGGAGTACCAAATTGGTGCACAAGACCGTTTCGATCATAAGGCGGTTAAAGCAATTGTTTGCGATCTCAAACAATTGGGGTTTCACTTTCTCTCGAATATATATATGTTGTTAAAAAAGTACTCAGATATTGATAAGTTCAAAAGTATTTTTTGAATAGAAAATATAATAATTTTTCAATCTCATTTAATATAGTGATTACTGTTATAATTGAGAAATGGAATAATATTTAGTTAGTTGCAACATCCTTGCTTATGTGGCTATTTATTGTGTTGTCTCATTTATATTCTTTTTTATTATCATTTATTTTTTTATTCCCCTTTCATTATTTTTGTTCTATTATTATTAAAAGTCTTTCAAATGGTCAAACCTTCTACGTTATGCAAAACTTATTGTTGTGTATTTATAAAAAGTTTGAATTTATTTTTTTGTTATTTTCTTCAAATTTCAAGTACTAAAACTAACCAACACTATTTTAATATCATTATATCAACTTACCAAGTTTAGCACAACACTATTTAAAAACAAATAAATTCAAACTGATGACGTATACAGATAGAGATAGATTCAAAGTGGATGTGAAAGAGTCGTCAGTCGAAGAGTGACCAACTAATATGACAAAACTTACTCCGTCCAATTTATTTATTCTAGGAGTACCAAATTGATGCACGGCGTCGTCTCGATCATAAGGCCATTAAAACAATCGCTTGGGATCTCAAACAATTGGGGTTTCACTTTCTCTCAAAGATATATGTGTATATGTGTGTGTGTGTGTGTGTGTGTGTTGTTAAAAAAGTACTCAAATATTGATAAGTTCGAAAGTATTTTTTGAATAGAAAATATAATAATTTAATCTCATTTAATATAATGATTACTGTTATAATTGAGAAATGGAATAATATTTAGTTAGTTGCAACATCCTTGCTTATGTGGCTATCTATTTTGTTGTCTCATTTATATTCTTTTTGATTATCATTTATTTGTTTATTTCCCTTTCATTATTTTTGTTCTATTATTATTAAAAGTCTTTCAAATGGTCAAACCTTCTATGTTATGCAAAACTCATAGTTGTGTATTTATAAAAAGTTTGAATTTAATTTTTTGTTATTTTCTTCAAATTTCAAGTACTAAAACTAACCAACATTATTTTAATATCAGTATATCAACTTACCAAGTTTAGCACAACACTATTTAAAAACAAATAAATTCAAACTGATGAGGTATACAGACAGAGATAGATTCAAAGTGGATGCGAAAGAGTCGTCAGTCGAAGAGTGACCAATTAATATGACAAAACTTACTCTGTCCAATTTATTTATTCTGAGAGTACCAAACTGGTGTACGGGGCCATCTCGATCATAAGACCGTTAAAGCAATCGCTTGGGATCTCAAACAATTGGGGTTTCACTTTCTTTCAAAGATATATATATATATATACATATGTTGTTAAAAAAAGTACTCAGATATTGATAATTTTGAAAGTACTTTGTGGAATAGAAAATATAATAATTTTTTAATCTCATTCAATGTAGTGATTAGTGTTATAATTGAGAAATGGAATAATATTTAATTAGTTGCAACATCCCTGCTTATGTGGCTATCTATTTTGTTGTCTCATTTATATTCTTTTTTATTATCATTTATTTTTTTGTTCCCCTTTCATTATTTTTGTTCTTATTATTAAAAGTCTTTCAAATGATCAAACCTTCTATATTATGCAAAACTTATTGCTATGTATTTATAAAAATTTTGAATTTATTTTTTTGTTATTTTCTTCAAATTTCAAGTACTAAAACTAACCAACACTATTTTAATATCATTATACCAACTTATCATGTTTAGCACAACACTATTTCGATATCATTATATAAGCTTTTCAATTTTTTGAGTCAAATATTTTATTATTCTAATTTTATATTATATATTTTTATTAAAAATTTACATTGTTTTACATTCTTACTTCATAATGTCCGCATATATCTTAGCTCTCCAACCCTTATTTGTAGAATTACACTGATTATATTATAATTATTCAATTTATATATGTCAATTATAAAAAAAATAAAGCCTCTCTTCGAAGTTTGATTTTAGGCCCCTGAACTTGTTGAGACGATCCTGGAGTAGATGATTGGTGGATGTAGAGTTCTCTATCAGGTTTCAGCCTAACACATTTAGTTGGGGACAAGCTAGAAGTCTGGTATGAATTTGATCAAATTCAATAATTCTTATTTAAATAATATATTTGTATTAAGAAATTCATTAAATATGTTTAAATATTAAATTTAGAATTCATTTATTAAAACCTACAATAGTTATTATAATATTCAGATTCCACACCACCATTAAAATCTGACTTCACCGTTGCATTTAGTGAGAAAAAAGCTTTGTGTTTTTTTATGATCTAAAATAGGCTGATTTATTTACTATGATTATTGTCATTTGGTGAAGTGGAAGATTCTGTGTGTACTGGCACTAAGCGTAATGCGATGACTGATTTATTTATGTCATTTGGAAATTATATTGGACCATTAAACAGAAGGCATGTAACAAGGTCTAACTTAGTGAAATTTATATAATTTTTACATATTTAATATTCTATATCACTTGATATGTGTGTACAAATGAATTAAAGGAGGTCATTTTTTTAAAACAGGAATAATATATTGTTGGTGGAAAAGAATAAAAGTGGTGGCCAATACTTGTTGGAACTTTGTCTTTAATGCTTAGTGGGACAAACTTTAACGGTGGAAGTTCATTTTGCGGGTTAATAAGTAAACTAATGATGGTTTAATCATTCATTGAGGGACTTTTTGTTAATTAAATATTAAATATGAAATAGATAACGGGTAAGAGCAAATAATGGAGGTTTAAAATGAGAATATTTATTAGTGTGAAATGATTGTCAATATTATAAAAGGAAAATTTTATTACTGTGAAATGACATATTATAATTCGAGAATGTCAAAGTAAATGAGCATTAGCCGATGAGTTGTTGACTTGATTGTTATTTGTCTATTCATATTTTTCAATTGAACCTGTATAATTATAATAGATGAACTGAATATATGTTATATTTGATCTTTGATTGAAATGAGATGCATTATTTGTAATCGTTCCGTTCTGCTAATGTTATTGTCCGCTTTGCGTCTAGGTCTGCATAGCTTTAAAATGTGTCACTACTAGGTAAAATTTGCTTATTTATATACCCAATATTTCTTCTGTATTTTATCGATGTAGGACTTTTTTGGCTTAAGGTGGATTGTTACATATATCCTCTCTATAGACTCAACATTCTTACTGAGGTTTGCTCCACTGCATGAGAATTGCCTAGACTCAACATAAGGTCACACCCAGCTTATTGAAATTTACATAAACTCAATTGAATTTGGCTCATATCAACAAGACTGACACATGAATGACTTTGATACTATTTGTAATGGCTCAGCCTTGCTAGTGATATTGTCCGCTTTGGGCCTGGGCCTAGGCCTGCACGACCTTAAATTGCATTACTACTAGGTAAGGTCTGCTTACTTATATATTCAACATCTTTACTAGCTATGTTTTGCCGATATGAGACTTTCTTAACTTAAGATAAATTGTTACATCCTTATCCTCTATTTTGTTGATATTATACAATGCACATGCATTAACATGAGATCGAATATTAATAATGGTGAGTACATAGGGATCATCCGTGTTATGATTACTTGTATTTAGGTGGCCACATGCAAATCATCGGTGCTAGGGATTGTTCTAATTTATGGTGCATTATTCAAGTCATCTGCACGAATATATAGAGATTGTTTATGCCGGTACATAGATCTCTTGAGTCTCTTATGGATGACGAATTTTTAGATATTATCTACAAGTATCATGTATATATGATTGAGAGAGTATTTCATGTTTGAGGTATACTATCTTGTTGCATTCATTCACATTATATCCTCCATTCTTATTTGATCATAGGCTTAATTGATGTTTGAACATTATGTGACATTTGATTATTCATATTTTTTATGAAAATTTGACTGTTAAGTATAATATAGACTTGGAAAATTAGAGGATGATTTCTGTCACTATTTCGCTGTCAGTCTATGAGACATATTACATTTGTTGTACTCTTTTATGGTACTTATTCTATTTAAAAAAATGAGTGCATCTCATGGAGATTTTTGAGTCGAGCTTGGGTTATTTTGGAGTTGTTTTGAGCTGTTAAGCTATTCTGCATCCCACATCTTTCTCAATTTTTTTATTTATTCGATGTTTTCGTATTCAAATATGATATTTCTTACATTTAGATTTGTCATTTTAATTTCAAACTTGTACTATATTATAAAAGCTCTTGCACTTATGATACTAATTTTAGATAGTATTTCCAGCTTTTTTGATACTTCATTTGTGAAAAACTTGACATTCAAAATATCTTGTTCATCACTTAATTTTTCACTTGATTTATAAAATTGAATTGATAAAATTATTGAATCCACTTATCTATCAATTGAAAATATAGATCCCATCACGATGTGTTTTTGGATTGTGACATCTCTGCCTTATAATGAAAATCTTACTTGAGCATTGCATATATGCTAGCCTTGTAGTAAAAATTGTGCTAAAGGAGCTTATATATAGTACTCTAAATCTGTATTTTACGTGTTATATTAAAGTTTCTTACTCTAGTTTTATTTTATGTGATATTATTTGGCTTGACATGGTTTTTAATAAAAAGACTTTTGAAATTTATGGTATAAAGTCATCGAAAAATATTTATATGATTGAAAATCATTTCATTAAAAGTAAAAATGGAATTTAAAAAGTCAAATTGTTTTTAATTCTACTATGATAACATATTTTTCTTGAGACGGACTAAAAATAAAAAAAAAAACGTCGCATAAAATTGAACGCAAAGGATGGGATGGGGTGGTATTATTTAATTAAACGTTCGAATAACAACATGATTTCACGTAAAAATCTAAAATATAAGTATAAAAAATTATCTGAATCACATGGATATCAAAGAGAAATTAAGATGATAGAGATATTCGAAATGTTTAATTTTGATTAAATAACCAACAGATCGATATGATATAATATTTTCTTAAAAATAACTGACCAAATTAAATCATTGACATCCCCACTGTCAACCACTTATTTTACCTTTTTTTATTGTCTAATATATCATTTTAAAAAGTCACTAATTGATCTTAAATATTGTCCATAATAATGCGACAAAATAGGTGAGGCCAAAGAATTATTCCTTTGTATCAATCAAATAGTGATTTGATTAATATACTACTCTGCTCTTTCATCTTTATTTATTCAACGTATTATTTTGGAACGTTCAACAATATTTATTATTTTATAAAATTAAGATATAATTTTACATGTAATTTTTAATTTATTCTTATCATTAATTACAATTGTTTTCCTATTACATATTTTAAGACATTATTTATTATATTAAAAGGATTATTTGATAAAATTATCTTTATTATTTATTATTTCTTAATATTTGAATTAAATCAATAGTGGATAAGTATTGTTGGAGGACGAGGGAGTAGTACATATCATTATTTCATTTGGATATTTGGACCCTATAAGAATATCCATCAAAAGCTTCGTTTTCCAATGTTAAAGATGCTTTCTTCTCTTTTTAACTTAGTTTCGTTGCTTCTCTTCTTGTCCTCCCTTGTTATCTTTTCAGTTAGAAAATGGAGTAACAACAAAAGACAAAGGTTGCCTCCAGGTCCATGGAGACTTCCCTTTATTGGAAGTCTGCATCACTTGATCGGAGTAGAACAACGTCCACATCGCATTCTTAGAAATTTATCACAAAAGTATGGGCCTCTTATGTACTTACAACTCGGAGAAATTCCTACCGTGGTCATATCATCATCTATTATTGCACAAGAAATTCTGAAAACTCATGATCTCGCCTTTGCTGATAGGCCACAATTTGTATCCACATCCATCATATTTTACAATAATAAAGATGTTGCATTTAGCCAATATGGTGATTACTGGAGACAAATGCGTAAGATTTGTATTTTAGAACTTCTCAGCGCGAAGATGGTCAAGTCCTTTAGTGGAATTCGACAAGATGAGCTTTCGAGTCTCATTTCATCTATTCGATTTATGAGGGGCACTACAATAAATATGTCACAAAAAATTTTTCAATTTACCAACTCTGTTACTTGTAGATCAGCTTTTGGAAAAATATGCAAAGATCGAAACGAGTTCATAACACTTTTGAAGGAAGTACTGTTGTTTGCTGGAGGTTTTGATGTGGCTGATTTGTTTCCTTCTTGGAAATTACTTCACAAAATGAGTGGTGTGAAATCTAGATTGGTGAAAGCACATCAAAAGATTGATGGAATTATGGAAAATATCATTAATGAGCACATTGAAAATAAAGCAGCTGGAAAGAAGGGAAATGGTGAGTTTGGAGATGAGGATTTGGTTGATATTTTCCTAAGAATTAAGGAGAATGTTGAGCTTCAGTTTCCAATTACAAATGACCACATTAAAGCTGTGATTTCTGTAAGTTTTCTCCCATCTCACAATTAATTATCTTCCGAGCACATGACCTTAGATAAAAAGGGGTGCAGGCCGCGAATTAGAATAGAAGATTAGCAAGTTTGTAGGATTAGGTTGATGTCTGGCCTTGGGGTATAGTAGGGTTGTAGGAATTAGTCGTGTCTTTGTATGTAGTGTTGTCATTATCCGTCTTACATATATATATGTGTTAATTTTATCGTATTTACACATTATTATATGTTTTTCGTTATTAGTCATTCTTTCTGTTTCTTTTTTTCTTTTTCCGTATCTAGTTTGTTTTCCTCATAGATTTTTGAGACGAGGGTTCCCAGGAAATAGCTTCTCTACCCTTGTAAGATAGTGGTAAGGTCTACGTACATTCTACTATCCCCAGACCCCATTTGTGAGATTTTACTTAGTATATTATTGTTGTTATTGTTTTGTTTAATATTTTATCATTAATCAAATATCCAAGTGAAAGATTTATTCATTGACTTAATTTATTTGTTTATTGATATAGGATATCTTTATTGCTGGAACTGAAACTTCATCAACAACTATTATTTGGGCGCTATCAGAAATGATACAAAACCCAAAGATCATGGCCAAGGCCCAAAGTGAAGTGAGGCAAGTCTTTAAGGAAAAGAAAAACTTCAATGAAGGAGACATTGAAAAGTTGACATATTTAAAGTTAGTGATTAAGGAAACATTAAGACTACATCCTCCAGTTCCTCTTATAGGACCAAGGGAATGTAGGGAGACCACAAATATAGATGGATACATCATTCCTTATAAGACAAGAGTACTTGTCAATGCATGGGCACTTGCTAGAGATTTGAAATATTGGAAAGATCCTGAAAAATTTATACCAGAGAGATTTGAGAATTCTTCAATTGACTTTACGGGAAATTGCTTCGAGTTTATTCCATTTGGTGCAGGAAGAAGGATGTGTCCAGGAATACAATTTGGATTAGCTAATATTGGATTTCCTTTGGCTCAGTTACTTTACCACTTTGATTGGGAACTCCCATATGGTATTAATCCAAAAGATTTGGATATGAATGAAACAAATGGATTAACCGCACCAAAAGAGAAAGATTTGTGTTTAGTTGCCATGGATTACTGGAACGGTGAAGATTATTGATGTTAGGTGTAAAATAGTGAAATTTAAAGACTCTGATGATGCAGGAGTTTAGAGCTTAATAATAATATATTCATCAACTTGTCATCCTTATCTTTGAGTTGTTATCCATGTATTTTGAATTGTCATTCTTGTTATGATCTGTTGAATTGTAATCCTTATCGTTTTTTACACGTCTTATTCAATATTTTTTTTATAACTTTTTTTACTAAGAACTCCATAATCCTACAAGAGTATGAACACGAACAATGCTTGTTGCCTCTGATCAACAACATGACAAGATATGATTACCTTGGTGTGTGTAGGCATATAAATTTTATTAAATTAATTCATGCAAAATTTGAACTAAATATTATCCATTTGGGTTGAATATTAATTTGGATTTTAAAAATAAATAAGTCTATTTTGTTGAGTTAAGTTCAAAATCCACTTATAGTAAAAACTAAGCATTTAATACTTCTCTAGAAGATCTAAATCATCCAATAATTTGAGATGTGTGTCACTAAAATCCCTCACATCTTGGAAAAGATTAGAAGAGAAGAAACAAGAGAGTAAGGACTCATAAATTCATCAATAAAAATAATATTTTTTTTATTTATTTTCTATTATAATTAATTTTCGACTCTTTAAAAACTTATTCCGAATAGTATGATATTATGACCACTATGTCAAGAGATCGGGTTCTTCCAGCAATTATTGTCAATTACCAAAGTAATATTCATATCTCAAAGATAAGCTATTTTTTGCTTTACACAACGATCTCTTCTTT
>JAABOM020000096.1:14469629-14480602 GCA_011800125.2 Solanum clarkiae | reverse complement strand
TATTGGACTGTTATGGAACAAACTTGGATTTGATTTGTAATTTTTTTTGCTGCGACATGAGTTGAAGTTGGTTTGCGATCATAGCATCCTTTCCTTTCCATTTCAAGCCAGATGGTTTGAATCCAAGGTCAACATTTATTTATGATGCATCCTTTAGTGACCCACTTGAGATCACTCTTTCACTTGCTCTTTCACTCTTCCTCAACTTCATCATATCCAATATCTTTTGCATACAATTTCAATTCCGTCAAAGAGAAGTGATCTTTGTCTATGGAGAAGACACATTTGTCAGACTTCGAAACATACATACCTTTATAGAAGCGATCACCATGGTGAAAAATAACTATAACATGACCCATATCTGTAGAAGAAGACTGAGATTACAACAACAAACTTCAAAAATGTCTACAAAAAAATTAACTTCAAAAATGACAAAATCTAACATAAATGAACAAATCGAAGGTCGGCAGCCAAAGGAAATGCAAAATTTTATAGTTCCCTACAATGAATCTTCACAGATTCATCAATTCTAGTCGGAAATGGTCGGAATCATTAAAAATTACACTGTAAATTAGGATTTTTTGTTAACTGAAAAAAGGGTATACCTGTGCTAGTCGGAACAGATCGAAACTTCTAAATCGCCGTAGGGGAATCTCTAATCGAAACAGATCGGAACTTCTAAGTGAACATGCACTGAGAAAATCTTTCAATTTCTTGTAATGGAACGAAGAAATGAAGAAATGGACCTTTCTTTTTGCTTTTGCTTTTTCTTTTTGCTTTGCCTTTTCTTTTAAAATTGTCATTTGCTTTTGCCTTTTCTTTTAAAATTGTCATACGTGTAAAAAATATGTATACGTGTATATATTTAGCTTACATGGCATCATTATATTGGCTGCAAAAAAACAGTCAGCGTGACTGTACATCACGCGCCACGTCAGCAAATATTCTGTGCCTACTTGTTAAAAAATTGCCAAGTTGAGGGTCATATTTGTGCACTACCAAAGTTTAAGTTCCAACTTAAAAAGTTATGCCAAGTTGAGGGTCATTTTTATGTGTTATGCCTCTTCTTTAATATCTTGCATTTATTATTTTGCCCTAAATTTATTCTAGTTAATTTTAAAGTTATTTTTATAGCAAAAATATTATTAATAAAATTAATTTGATAAAATAAATTTTCATTAAAAAAATTTAAAAGGTCTATCAAATGGTGGAGTATACGACACTCTTTACCTAATCTCTTGCTTCTTGGAAACAACTCAAGGAAGTCATTTTCTACATTAAACCAAAATTACACTTTCTTCGTCTTGAAATAAATTTAGCTTTAGCAACAAAGAATACCTCAAAATAGTTGTTACTTTAGCAATTCAAAGACATAAGATAAAGGAATCATTCATCTTAATGGTGCTTAATTATCAAAAAATGTTCACTATTTCCTAATAAATAAGGGTAAATTAATATATTATATTCTCTCTATCCTAATTTATATGACATAATTTGAATTTTGATCATGCATTTAAATATACAATCCTTTTGATTTATAACGAAATAATTAACACACTTAGAAATTTATTAAAAGTTATATACAACAACGACATACCTAGTAGAATCTCACAAGTAGAGTCTGAGGAAGGTAAAATGTACGCAAATCTTATCACTATCTCATAGAAGCAGAGAGACTGTTTCCGAAAGATCCTCGTCAGAAAAATATTATGCCCCAAACACAGAAGAAACTAGATATGAAAAAGAGAAGGGGTGAAAGTGAAAAAACATTGACTAAAATGAAAAGCAAATAATAATATAAAAATAAAATAGAAGTAGCAAATATAAGTCGAAAAAACAACACAAGATAAAAAAACATAACTAGTCGTCCTATCCTACCGTAACACCAGGCCAGACTTATATGACTTAAAAGTTATATATAAGAAGTTGTGGTAATTGGGCGGATTAGGTCAAATTTGAATCGGTTATAACGGGTCAAGACACCAAACGGGTCAAGATCCAACCCAATCCAAATTTGCTTGGGTCAAAATGGGTAGGGTCAAAGCGAATTGAGTAACGGATTATAGAGCGGGTCAAGCTCCAACCTAATCCAATTTGTACTAAGTTTTACTTATTTTATTTGTTCTTTTTCAATATTTTAGTAGTTAATTAAATTAAATTTTTATTTATTATGGTTATACAAAACATATCAAATTGAAAAAAAAAAAGTATTTTAAAAATATTTTAATAAGATCTCTCTCAAATTAATTCGAATTGCATATCAACTCAATTTTAAATAAGTTGAAATGGATTGAATTGAGTAATAATACCCCGTTCAAAGCTTCAACAAGTTGAGTCGGGTTGAGGAGATTAGCCACCCTATATATGTCATAAAAATAATAATTTAAAATAACTATGCTGATTATTAATTTTTTAATAAAGAATGAAATAGATTACCACAACATTTATTCTGGGTCGGTGAAAGTAATAGACAATGATCATGTTAGATCATGCATATTCCTGTTTTTTTCTTCTTTTGTTGTTTGTCATGTCTCATACACATGCCCACTAGCCTATTAATTTTTAATAGAATAATATTACCTCTTTGTGTGATCGAAAGGCACTTTCCTTCACCCTCTTCTCGATTCAATCTACCATAACAAGACAAACCCAATCACCGGCCTCGAATCCTTATTCTACACTTTTCGCTGACCCATGAATAGCCCAATCGGCGGTAAGACAATTTTTGCCTTTTTTCTCTGCATGTAGACATGATTTTGTCTACATGCAGAGAAATTATGCAAGAAAAAACCCCAATTTTGAATAGAATCAAGGTAGGAGGAGGAGGATTCAGGAGACCTATATGGGTATGGCTGCTCCTTCTCTTCACTGTAATTGCTCTGTTTAGCCTACACATCAACAAGGATTATTCGATTTTCTCGATTCCCTTGGATTTAATTTCGAGTCGGGTGGGATTAGCGTCGGATTTTCAACAGAGAAGCTGCTCTGATTTCTTCAAGCCTGTACAAGGGAGGAAGGTGGTGAAATCAATCAGGGATTTCGGTGGAATTGGGGATGGAAAAACATCAAATACGAAAGCGTTTCAACGGGCCATGGAGTTTATGGCCCGTTTCAGGGAGAGTGGTGGATCCCAACTTGTTGTCCCCAAAGGTCGATGGCTTACGGGTAGTTTCAATCTTACGAGCAATTTCACGCTCTTCCTTCAACAAGGCGCCGTTATCCTCGGTTCTCAGGTCATTCATTACCTTCATACTTCATAATTCTATTCTTTTTATTTGGTGTATATGTGTCAATGATTCTATCTGACCTACTCAGATTTTGTCTTTCACACTATTCCCTCCCCTCGGTAAATTTTAGTAATTTTGTTGGTTGACTAATTGAATTGTCACCTTTTCTGAGAGATTTTGATTCTTCCATTTCTTCTTCCCACCCCCAATTAAAAAAAAAGAAAAACCTTCCATCACTTTTAAGGTTTTCTTTTTTAAAAAATTAAACGAGATAGTAATTTGGTATAATTTGAAAATATTAAATCAATATAATTTAGATATACTAATATGATAACTGAAAAAGAGGAATATCTCATTTTGGTGTTTTGTCTTTTGAAAAGTACCTACAATTTATCACTGTATAAAATGAAAGTGTGTTTGAGGAAAGGGAATCAAAGAACCTTTTTTAAGTCATAATTTTATGTATGCACTTTATTTTGAACATGAATTCGGGCATAGGTTCATATAAATTAAAATCATGTACACGTATCTCAACTTTACGTGGAGGTTGTTGAAGAAAGATGAAAGTTCATGTTTGTGGTTAATGAGATAGAGTGACCTTATAGGCTTGAACAATTCTTCTCCTTTTTTTAAGCTTAGACTATCAAATCGAAACAGTAGATTATTTAAAATTATAAATAAAATTTAAATGTTAAAAATTATATAAAAAGTAATATAAGTACAACATATTTTAATTGGGGTAAAAGATGGTGAATTTCAGTATTCAAGGAAGAGAATTAGTTTGTGACTTGAGTTGTTTGTGGAGCAAATTATATTGGGATTCACATGGAAATTATGTGGTCACATGTGAACTAAATACATGTTTGGTAGTTTCGATAAAGTCAATGTTGATTTTACAATTTCCATCCATTGGATCTGATTCATGGTTCTGGCGTAGATCTATGATTTAATTTGATACAGTAATTAAGAAGTAGCAAAATAATTTTATGTTTAAGTGAATTAATTGTGTTATCTTGTAAAAATTCTTGAATTTGTTTTGTGTTGATTAAAAGGATGGAAATGAATGGCCGATAATCGAAGCTCTGCCTTCATATGGAAGAGGGAGAGAAAGGGTGGGAGCGAGACATATTAGCCTCATTCATGGAAATGGTCTCACCAATGTTGTAATTACAGGTTATTTCTGCCCCCATTTGTTAACAAGACTCTGAATGGCTAATATGAGTTTATTCTTTCCCAAGTAAGTTATAACTGAGTAGTTGCACTTGAGCTTAAAAAATAATTCCCCAATCATAATATGTATTGATTACCAGCACCTAAATGTTCAGCATTAAGATGCTACAGATTTGTTTAATATTGGAGACTGATGGTTGTCTCCCAACCAGAAACATGGCATTATGAAAACTTTAGTAGGTAGTGTAGTGTTGTCTTGTTTAAATTCTCTGGTGTTATGGTGCTAGTTGTATTATTATGATTCTTATTTTTATTTGATCATTGTTTATTATTGTTTTGGGCTCTTTTTCAGTTGTCTCTTTATACCTTATTACTACTTACTAGCTGCTTCTTCTTTGTTATTGCATTAGAGTTGAAGATTTTTTAAAAATAGTTTTTCTACATCCATGAGATAGTGGTAAGGCTGTACATTCAATTCTTTCCATACCTTACTTGTGAGATTTCATTAGGTATATTATTATTGTTGTTAGTAGTCAAATTTGCCCCTTTATTCCTTAAAAAAAAGTTATATTTGTCTTTTGTTATACATTTTGATATAATTTCCTGACCGTCCAAATTTGAGCAATATACTTGCTTAATATGTTATGAGAACTATTGCCGATGGAGTATCTATTATTACCTTTCTAACGTAAGAATAGAATTTTTGCTTAATATGTCATTTTTATTGAGTTTCCAGTTATTTATCTATGCAAATTTAGTAATTTTTATTTTTTTACTAGATTGCATTACAGTTGGAAAAAAAAATGTATGCGCTTCAGTTGGAAAAAAAAGATTCTTTTTGCTTTATGCTTTTGCTTCAATGAAGCGAGCAACTTTCTTCTTCTTTTTTTTTAATCTTTTTTCATTCTATTAAATCATCCCGTTAAATTTGGCTTCTAAGACAAAATTATTATGTTTCTCATAAGTTAGGCGTAGTGAAATGTGAAAATGGTGAAAATTATTGTCATAAGGTGCAACTTGTTATTTGAAAGTGTTTGGGGGCTAAGTCTTGCTTCAAAAGCAAAAGATAGAGTATTTCATAAATCAAGACAATGTGGTAGTACCAACTTCTGTCCATAGAGAGTAACTTGTCATTTTGAAGTTTTTTTGGTGTAAGTCTTGCCTCTTAAATAAGAGTTATAAAACATCTCATAAGTTAGACATAGTGAAATAGTGTAAACTATTGTCTATGAGGCATATATTTATTTTTTAACCAGTGAGCTTAGTTCTACCTTTAAGGCAAAAGTTATTGTGTTTCCTATAAGTTAGACTTAGTAAAAATGATATAAAATATTGTCATGGGTGCAACTTATTCTTTAAACCCCTTGGGCTAAGACATGTCTCTAAGACGAGAGTAATAGAGTATCTTATAAATCATATATTGATGTAGTCGTGTCTTGCCCATGGGGTTTAACTTGTTTTTTGAAAGTTCTTCGACTAACAAGTCTTACCTCTAGGACAATAATTATAAAGTATCTCATAAATCAAATATAAAGTGATATTGTCAAGTCTTTTCAATGGTGCTTAATTTGTTTTTTTTGAAGTGCTTGGGCTAAAAGAAAGAGTTATGTATATGATAAATCTAGACACAATATAGAAGTGTCAATTCTCACCCATGAGAGAAGTTCTTGGTGTAAGTCTTGCCTCTAAAGCAAGATTTATAGAGCATCTCATAAATCAATATACATTTTGATAGTATTAAGTTTTTCCCTTGGGCTTAAGTTCTTGAGATAAAAGATAAGAGTTATATATAAGAATAAATCAAGACTCAATGTAGCAGTGTCAAGTCTTGCCATGGGGTGTAACTACTCTCCACTTTTTTATATGGAGCGTTACTTTAATCAAAAATCTCTTAATGGATGTTAACCGTTAAAGCTGGATTGTACTTGTCGGTAACTCTAGCTCCACTTAAAGCAACAACAAGTTCAGAGTGTGCTGAAACTTCTTTGTAAGATTAACAGTATCTGCGTACGCACAAAACTCTAATAAGCCATATGCAAACAACTAGGTATAGGTTGTGTAAAAAATATTGGAGAAAAATATTACTGAATTGTATCACTACATTATTATATTGAGAGGACTCGTTTTCCAACTAGGACACTACATTACAATCCTTTTTCAAGTAGGATTCTATATATTATTTCTCTTCCTATTTCTATGACAACACTCCTCCTCAAGTTGGTGCATACAAATCATATGTATCTAGCTTATCACAAGTGTAATTAATACGAGGATCAATGAGGGGTTTGGTGAAGATATTTGCAAGTTGATTATTTGACTTGACAAAATTGACAGTCAATCACAATGTGTTTAATCTTTTTATGAAATACTTTATTTGATGCGGAATGTTGATAAAACATAGAGTGATCAGTTTCACTATGAGTTATGCCAAACTCCTGATTCTTGTGTTGAACTTGTCAAACCAAACTTGAGAAGACCGACTATTGTAGACCATTGAGTGACCTATGCAATCCACATGCAAGGTTACTAGACTCTCCCAAGCAACAAAACCAGGTGGTTGTTCCATATAGATTTCTTCCTCGAGATCATCATTGAGACAAACATTCTCAATGTCCAACTGATTAAAAGGTCAATGGAGAACGAGAACCATAGATAGAAGACAGACATATGCTATATATGCTATTTTAGCCACGGGACATAATCCATGAATGTTCTCTAAATATATTAGAAGTAAGAGTTCAATAGATGCAAAGTTTACCAAAATGGAGTCGGTACAGGATGCAATATTTTATTGCTTTTGCGGTTACTTTTTATCTTATGATCGCTCTTATATTCTCTTTTTTTTTTTCATAAATATATATCATTAATGCTTCCCGCTGTTCCCCTATTTCATTTCAAATGAGAATGGAACTTTGCCGCAACTTTTTCTGTGCCTGTGCATCTGATCAATTTTTGCTGCTTAATTTCAGGGGAAAATGGGACTATAGATGGTCAGGGAAAGATGTGGTGGGATCTTTGGTGGAATAGAACTCTGATACACACCAGGGGCCACCTCATTGAACTGATTAACTCTCAGAACGTCCTCATCCAAAACCTTACACTCCTGAATTCTCCATTTTGGACAATTCATCCTGTCTATTGCAGGTTCTTGCTCTCTTGATAACTGCTCCTAACTATTTCTGCATGGTACTTATGAATGGAGTACCATTTACTTTGACTCGAGAAAATTGCTCTTCATTGCTGCACAGTAATTCTTTTGAAAAGTTGATATTCAGATTCAATTAATCAAGCAAATAACTATACGTCTAATGTTATAGCAGCACAAACCTTGCTCAAAGAACAACTAAGTTGGTAATATTGGTTACTACCGTTAAAAATGTTGAAACTATCCTTGTTGTTCTCTCACAAGAACCAACCAATAGATTAAAAGGCTCCAATGTTGCGAAGGCAAAATCTTAAGATGCAGAGTTCAATCAGTAAATTCTTGTTAAAGAAACATGATCTTTCCTACATTCACTAGTTTTCCTTCACGAAAACTATTTTTATGTTTTTATTCGCCAAATTATCCATGTTAGCTGGTAGAGTAACACCTGATGTTGCGTTCGTTTCAGGAATATTGTAATCAGAAACATGACTATTTTGGCTCCTCTCAATGCCCCCAACACAGATGGCATTGACGCAGGTATATCTCAGTACCATTAAGTTCTGATGTAATACTTGAAATCTTTTACTAGGAGAAAGAAGAATGATTTTGAAATTCTATCATCTAGTGTATCTGCCGCATCCAACTAAAAAGCCAAACCAAAACTAAAATGAAGGGAGAAATCATCGCATGTCTTTCACCTCCACTTTCAGCGTGTGTTTGGTATGAAGGAAAATGTTTCATTAGAAAATAAGTGGTTTCTTAACTTCTCGTGTTTGATAAGTAGGTAATATTGTCCCAAAGGCATTTGTATATAATCTCGACAAACACTATCGAGGATGAGGTATAGTGTAGAGTGTGTATAGTGGGAATGTAGACTATGGAGGGTGTTTTGGAGAGTGGTGAGGAACCAATAAATGTTCAATGTCATGTATAAGATTTGTGTTCCGTACATTTTTCTCTTCTTTAGCAAACTTGCTTTCCAGGAGAATATAAAAAATTTTAGCCAATCAAACATGGGAAAAATGACAAACATCTACATACCAAACACACGCTCAATTTGAAGCAGAGAAACTTCTCTTTTCCTCCATCCTATCATCTATTTCAGGCATATAAAACTATGCGCTCTATTATATTACTTATGTCAAACTAGATTGTAAGATTTAAGAGTATCTAGAATATCTATTTTTTGCTTATGGGTTTTTGAGACGAGGATTCCCAGGAAATAGCCTTTCTACCTCTATGAGGTAGCGGTAAGGTCTGTGTACATTCTACCTTCCCCAGATCCCACTTGGTCTGCGTACATTCTACCCTCCCCAGATCCCACTTGTGGGATCCTATTGAGTATGTTGTTGTTGTTGTTGTAGAATATCTATTTAATATGCGTAATTATTTTGTTGCAGACTCCAGCTTGAATGTCTGCATTGAAGATTGTTACATTGAGAGTGGCGATGACCTTATATCAGTGAAAAGTGGGTGGGATCAGTACGGTATGAAAATGGCTCGTCCAAGCTCAAACATCATTGTAAGGAGAGTGAAAGGCACAACCCCAACATGCTCAGGGGTTGGTATTGGGAGTGAGATGTCTGGAGGTGTTTCAAATGTCATCATAGAAGACTTATATGTCAGAGATTCGGCAGCTGGTGTGCGGATTAAAACTGATATTGGAAGAGGTGGATACATCGTCAATATTACGATAGATAACATGAGAATGGAAAGAGTGAAGGTGCCTATTAGATTTAGCAGGGGAGCAAACGACCACCCTGACGAGAGATGGGATCCTAAAGCACTACCTAAAGTAAGAGGTATATTTATCAGCAATGTGGTCAGTCTAGAATCAAAGAGACCGCCTTTGCTAGTAGGCATTGAGAAAGCACCATTTGAGGACATACACATGAAAAACATCAGTTTATTTGGGCTAGCTCCATCTATGAGATGGAACTGTGAATTTATATCTGGTTCTAGCTGCAGTGTTTTCCCTGCACCATGTTCTCAGTTGCTGAAGAATGAATCAGTAATTCAGTGTCCAAATTGATGAAGCTTAGTGTTCCTTCTTCGCGACAAGCTTGGATCGTCAGAATTTCCAACTTGAAAAGAATTTGAATCGAGTTGCAATTGAGATTATATCTAGTTTATCCTACTTATGGGCTTTTGAGACGAGGTTTACCAGGAAACATCTCTACCTTTATGAGGCAGTGGTAAGGTCTGCGTACATTTTACCCTCTCCAGACCCCACTTGTGGGATTCCACTGGGTATGTTGTTGTTGTTGCTGCAATTGAGATTACTTTCTTTCGTTCATCAGCATGAATCTCAATGCACTTCTGGAGCACATCATGCTTGATGATCCCTCCTGTTGACGTATTCAAATTCTACCAAATTTAAGGAATTTTTGTAATTTAGAAAAGAGCAGGGATATGATGATGTGCTGATGTATTCAAATTCTACCAAATTTAAGTAATTTTTGTAATTTAGAAAAGAGTAGGGATATGATGTAATTAGTTCTTAATAGTATGGGATTTGTGTAATTCCTACTTAAAGATACTCTTTTCGTTTTAATTTGTTTGTCTTATTTTAGTTTTTAGTTCATTTTTAGAAGTACGTGTTTTTTATCATTTTGGCAATTCTTTAATTCCAACTTTCGACATTATACATTTAAGATTACGAAATGAATCAAGGGTCAAAACACAATTAAACTATTTCACTTTATTGAGTTTTATATTCAAATTATTGAGAGTGTGAGTTTTTTATCTAAACTATCACTCAATGGTAAGTGAAATGCATCTAGATGTTGACTCGAGTAAATATTTGTATAGAAATGCTTCTAGGCTCATTTATCTATAAATTTTCTATTGTCGGCATATATAACAGCTCTATTAGTTGATACATTAACTTTTTAAATATATTTTTAATTAATTTCTTTAAAATTTTAAACTCTCCACTTTCAAGTCGATGATATCGACAGAGACAAGACTACGACTAAGAAATTGAAGAAAATGATGATGGATAAATTGTTTGAATATCAATTAATTTATACAATGATAATTTAGATTAGTAATTTTTAAACTTAATATTAATTTATTTAAATTTGTCCTGTGGAATTATTTTTTTTCACGTGAAATGCAAAGTGATAGAATTTTTTTCTTTAAAAAAAAAAGTGGAGTACACAATTATAAATTAACAGATTTGAAGTGAGGCTCAAATTTCAAACACTCCTCCTATTAAGGATCAAACAAATGAGTGAACCTACATTCATTTTCAAATCATGCATATTGGTTCGATCCCTATTGCCACATACACAAGCACAACTCGTATTTCCTAGATCAGCTTCCTTCCGATTTCTAGGGATGAACATGTTACGATAGATATTAAATATTATATTAAAAATTATAATATTTAATATGTAATTTTAAAAAGTTTGATATTTAATACAGTA
>JAABOM020000096.1:14446548-14469529 GCA_011800125.2 Solanum clarkiae | reverse complement strand
ATTTAGATGTCGAAATTTTGACTATCCTATCTTGATTTAAATATATTTTTGGGTGATTGATTAATTAAGAGAATAGTTTGTATTTTATTTTGAATAATTTTACATCTACAAGGTATTAGTATGATATAATTGAGACATTTCTTGAAAAGTCAAAGTCATAATTCTTTATTATGATGCAAAATCAACTGAAAATGCAACTTTGGATCCAAAATCTCTGTTTTAACTCCAAATTCAGTTTCGAAAGTTCTCCTAGACCAAATACTGCATTCTGGGGCTGATGGAATCAAAAGGATTTTGCATTTTGATACTCAAAACTCAAGATGACCACAAAACTCAAAATTTCCAACCTTAAACCTTTAAAAACTCTTTCTTTAGCAAAATTTTAACTTTTTACAAGGTTTTCAAAATCCGACTTTTTAGACTTAATCAAAAGTGACTCATGATAACTTTTGAGAAGAACAAAATAATAATTGAGTCGATTATACCAAAAATGACCTTCGAAATCATTACGTAATCATTTGTTTCTACACTGTGTAGTAGCTACTGCTGTTTGGAACATGATTTGAACCATTTTTGACTTGAGTTGGGTTATGCAAATGAACACGAGAGACACAAAGGTAATATTGGATAATATAAATAGGAAATCATCAAAGGACTCAACCTACTCACTCATAATAGGACATTCTAATTTAAGAAGCCCTTGCTTAAGTAAGATTATCAAACAACTAAAAAATGAAGGTTGGAGAAAAAATTTATTTTTGAGTCAAATGACAACATTCTCATTCTTTTTTTCGAAAACTAATCGAGTATATTGAAGACAAAAATCATACCACAAAAATAAGTGATAAATCTAATTAATTATTGCAATAAAATATAACTCACACCTGTTGATTTGAAATTCAAAAATATGGATAGTATGTCTTTCTACCTTCACTTTTCAGTTTATAGATACATTCGTTGATTATATGTTGCACTCTCTACTAACACATTTTGGACTATAGAGATGTTCTTGATTTCACGTCTGTCCTCATTATACATTCATTGATTATATGATACATTCTCTACTAACACATTTTGGACGGACTGTAGAGATGTTCTTGATCTCAGGTCTGTCCTCATGGATAATGTCAATATTTGTACTGCTTTAAAGTTCCAAATTTATTTTTGAGTCAAATGACAACATTCTCATTCTTTTTTTCGAAAACTAATCGAGTATATTGAAGACAAAAATCATACCACAAAAATAAGTGATAAATCTAATTAATTATTGCAATAAAATATAACTCACACCTGTTGATTTGAAATTCAAAAATATGGATAGTATGTCTTTCTACCTTCACTTTTCAGTTTATAGATACATTCGTTGATTATATGTTGCACTCTCTACTAACACATTTTGGACTATAGAGATGTTCTTGATTTCACGTCTGTCCTCATTATACATTCATTGATTATATGATACATTCTCTACTAACACATTTTGGACAGACTGTAGAGATGTTCTTGATCTCAGGTCTGTCCTCATGGATAATGTCAATGTTTGTACTGCTTTAAAATTCCAAATTTGTACATGCATGTTAGATTATATTCTTCTCCACTATTTTTTAATCTATCATTCATTATTTGTTTTTCTTATCTTTTTTCTGACTCGCTCATCTAAAACTAACGTACGAACTGTTGATTCTTCGATTATTTCTGGTTCGTCTTCTGTTGTATCGTCTTCTATTCCAACTTAAGTTTCAAGTTCCTCTTATTGCCTTTTCATCAGTCTCTTTTACTACTTCAGATTCACATCTAGTTTCTGTTGGTGTTAACTTGTCTGTTTCATCTTCTTCTATGTTTTCTTTTTGCAGCACTTTAATCTTAATTTTTCATGTGATATGTTTAAGGCCTCGAAATTAAACGATGTTTTGATAAATTTGACTCATAACCTTAATTTAGGATTATAAACTTAAAAATCTTTTGTATTCTTTAAATTTTATTTCAGATTAAATTAGATAACTTTTTTAAATTTTAGCAAAGGATTTTAGTAGGTCATATTGACAATAACTGACCATCAAAAATGTCTAAATTATATTAAGAGGCTTAGACATTTGTTTGTAATACATCACGTTAGATATTGATGCAAAAATTTTATTTATAAATATGAAAATTTAAGTTATTTAATTCAAAATTATAAAATATTTTTGATAAGAAAAGGTAGATAGTTATTTGTTTCTTCCATTTTTTGTTTAAATTTTTTATAATATTCAATATTATTTCAAAGGAAATTAAAATCATAAAATTCACTATTAAAATTTTTTGAGTTTTGAGGGCCCAAAGCACCATTATACCATCACTTGAGACATGTCACATGTGAAGTAGTTGTAGGCAGCGGTCATAGAATCGATAACAGTGAAATTTATTGCACAGATAGGTTTGTAAATTTATTAAAGAAAAGTGTTGACTTTATAAAAAATTGTTACATTAAATAAAACTAAAAATATACTGATTTCTAAAGAAGTAACAAAATTGATAATGAAAGGATATAAGAGGTATTTTAAAGGTTTAATAAAAATAAAGACCAAGTTTAATTTTCTAAAAAAAAAATAGAGAATTCATATTTTAATTAGTTACTAAATCTGTTCCTTTTAAGTTTTATTCTTTAAACTCTATTCTTAGTGGAAATCTTTTTTGCTTATCTTATTATCTTATATATGTAAGTTGACCAAATTATGATAACAAATTTATCGTACCTTAAAATGTCAAAATTGAGCTTGAAAATATCGAATTAATTTGATATTGTAATGATATGATTTTTTTAAAAATTAAAATTATCGAACCAAAATTTTCAATACCTTATCATACCTATCCTCACATGTTTGTTGCAAAAGCGTGTCTAATCTAAAGGGTTATAATGAGGAGTCGTGCATTAGTCATGTTCTCATTTTTCTGGTCCTCTTTTATCACAAGTAATTTATGTAAAATCGATTATATACAAAGCTAATATACTGCTATTTGGTTCGACGATGGACATCAAATTATTTATTGAAAAATAGTATAGTTAAATTTATAATGAGATTAAGGAATCACATTTTGATTCAACTTGTTAAATTCAATTGATAACAATTAAATATGTCTCTGAATATATGAAAACATTGAAAAAAAACAATAACAAGTATAGAAAATGGTACGAAGCAATAGAGCTCTAATATGATGAATGTTTACACTCTATTAAATGGCATTTAAGCGATGTTGATCTCAATCGGTAGGATTGTTTCAATGAGTAAATGCTATGAATTAAAACTTAGTAAAAAAAAACATTTAAAAAAAACTTGAAAAACAAACATATAAGTATATCATTTTTGTATTGTTAAGAATTCAATCCCTTACAATTATATTAAAATTGCTTAATACTATCTATAGATTAAAAATATATATTAATCAATAGAAAAACTTCACTCGAATTCTAAAATACTATAATCAATAATTACCATCCTAGTAAAAATATTATTAACTCTACTAGCCAATATTTCTTTCTCCCAGACAAAACATTGTTCTGTCACTTTTATCATATCATAAAAATACGAGTCTTTCCACGAGTTCTCCTTTTTCTTTTAATCATGACTATTTTGCGACTTCAAAAATTAATCAAAGTCATTCTTCATCGATGATATCTTCAAAATTGACCTCTCTATTGAACCAATTTCCTCTCCACGTATCTATCTTTTATTCTGTCATGTACTCGAGTCGTTTGGTGTGACGTATAAGTTATAATAATCTCAAAATAAAATATAAAATTATTTTATCTCATGTTTGATTGAAGGTATAAAACAATTCTTGAACTATTTCTTCTACTATTTTTTTCTGAATGATGGGTCAAACTAATTTATCCAAAAATTAATTATCCTCATATAATATGGTGTCAATCAAACGATCCACCATACTCATACTAAATAAAATATGAAGTACTAAGTAAACTAAAAAAAAAAAAAAAGAAGAGCCGTAAATAAAGCAGCGCATGAAAAATGAAACAGAAAAAGGAAAACAGAATTCAAAGTCTATCTTTCTCTTTCCTATTTTCTGTCTGTTTTTCTCTCTCTTCACCTTCGTGTCTCACTCCATTCTCCATCTTCTTCTTCTCTTCAACTCTACAATTCCTCAAGGTACTTTTTCTCATTTTTTAAATTTCATGTCGTAAGCAAAATTATATGTTTTCAACAGAATGATCATCTCGAATTGTATAATTAATTTATAGAGTTACATTTAAACATTAATGTCGTTACCTGCATGTGTATATGCGTTTATGGGGATGAATTCCTTTTGATCCTTTTTTTGTTTTGTTTGTTTTTTGTTTTTTGGGTTCTTGTACCATTGGTTCAAATCTAGCATATATTATGTACAGATATGTAAGAAATTATATATATACGCACATACCTCTACACGTATATTATGAACGGACATGTTATTTATATGCACTTCTCAAGAGGAGCTGAGTTTTGCAGGATTCTAAAAAAATTTCTAGGCAAGGTAAATTTGCAAAATTCTTTCTTGTTGAACATTTGTGCAATGGCAATTTAAGCGTGTTGCTAAGTAAATTTATGAATATTATGTCAGTGAAATGTTTTTTTTTCGCGATTAACTGTACTATGTGGGAAACTTTAAAACCTTTTTATGCATAAATAAGAAACATGAGATTTTAAGCACCCCAAGTGTGGGCTAGTGTTCAATAAAGTGGGTTAGAAATCAAGAGACCCATCTATCCTAGCCTTGGTGGACAGTGTTACTAGGTATATGGTACATGTTGTCAGTAGCAGATTTTCATTAAGGGGATGAAAATTTTTAAAAGGTAAGACAGACGAACTAATCTCCGGGGGGGTTCGATATTTGTTATATATACATAAAACAGTTTTTCTTATCATATATAAATAGTATAATTTTTCGTCAAAGAGAATTCGGA
This sequence comes from Solanum clarkiae, assembly GCA_011800125.2. Classification (NCBI taxonomy): domain Eukaryota; kingdom Viridiplantae; phylum Streptophyta; class Magnoliopsida; order Solanales; family Solanaceae; genus Solanum; species Solanum clarkiae. The sequence continues at coordinate 14,464,590 of JAABOM020000096.1, read as the reverse complement.
TGAACCTCCTAATTACAATGTGGTTCAGCCACTATATGTTGCTGGTGGGAGTTGGCAAGTATCCCATGGAATTGAGATTTTAATGGTTCGAAGACTGAAAATTCGTCGGGAGTAAGCATTATTGTGAACCTTGTTTCAGTTTTGTTATATTCTTCTTCCTTCTCCCTTTTTCTATTGCTCTTCTGCTTTATGTTTCTCATGAAGGACTATGAAGAAAAATGCATCCATACTTTTCTATTATTTCTTGAATTTTTACTACTTATTGTTTGTGCATATAGTAACCAAGCTAACCAGAATGCCTCGTTAACACAAGATGGTTACGTTCTGTAGGAAGCCACAAAAGTGTCAAAGTGGAGGCTTGTTGCCAATGTCAGATGTTTCTTCCCTTGAATTAAGGGACAAGGAAATATGCCAATGTCAGATGTTTCTTCCCTTGAATCAAGGGACAAGGAAGTATCGTCCTCTTCTTGTGACAAGAGCAGGTTTCTTCCTCTCTTTACTCTGCATTCTAGCTGCATTTCTGTACTATTTTACAGATTTTGCTAAGTTGTTTCTGTATTCTATACTTTTGCTTGAGAGATAGAACATATTAGTATCTCGTAGCTGTGCTTTCGAAATCCATCTTTGTTTTGCTTGTGCTTAAGGACACCTAACGCGGAGAAACTTTGAGCATCTTGTTTGTATAGGAGCCAAAATATTGTAACCTCTCAGTTAATTTCTGAAAGAAAATGTCAATTCCACATTGCTTGGTTTTATACATCCTATTTCTTGAATTCGTGAGTCAAATATGGTTTATCTAGATAACCTATTAAAAAAAGATTTATCCAGGTAATTCAAAGGTGTCATATATTTACTTTCAGGGAGTCCAATGACACTGCAGAAATGGATGATTCGGAAAAGTCTCTACCTCGGGTTGCTCAACTTATTGATCAGCTGCATCTGAATCAATCATCTGCACACGAAAAAGAACTTACTACAGCACGTCTTCTAGCCATTGCCAAAGCTAGAAAAGAAGCACGACGTCTTATTGGTTCACATGGCCAAGCAATGCCACTGTTCATATCAATTCTCAGAAATGCAACTCTTTTCGCAAAAGTCAATGTAGCTTCAACCTTAACTGTATTGTGCAGAGATGAAGACATGCGGTTAAAGGTGCTTCTAGGTGGATGTATTCCGCCTCTACTTTCACTTTTGAAGTCAGATTCAGCTGAAGCAAGGAAAGCAGCTGCAGAAGCAATTTTTGCTGTTTCATCTAAAGTTTCAGATGATCCTATTGGCATGAAAATATTCATTACAGAAGGTGTCGTACCAACTTTGTGGCAGCAGCTGAATCTAAAACAGAAGCCGGACAAAGTAGTGGAAGGATTTGTTGTTGGGGCTTTGAGAAATCTCTGTGGTGATAAAGATGGACATTGGAGGACAACACTAGAGGGTGGGGGAGTGGACGTCATTGTTAGGCTTCTTTCTTCTAGTAGTTCTTCCACTCAATCCAATGCAGCTTCTTTATTGGCCCGTATAATGCTGGCATTCAGTGATAGCATCCCAAAAGTAATTGATTCTGGAGGAATCAAAGCTCTCTTTAGCCTGTTAGCTCAGCAAGATGATGTTTCTGTACGTACCAGTGCAGCTGAGGCTTTAGAGGTTCTTACTTCAAAATCTGTCACAGCAAAGCAAGTTGTTGTTGACTCACAGGGCGTCACAGCACTTATAGGAGCTGTTGTTGCTCCTTCTAAAGAAAGACTGCAAAGTGAGGCAAAAGAGAAACTTCAGCGGCATGCAATACAAGCTTTAGCCAATATATGTGGTGGAATGTCTCCTCTTTTACTATATCTGGGTGAGCTTGCGCAGTCCCCAAGGTTAGCTGCTCCAGTGGCTGATATAATTGGAACACTTGCATATGCTCTTATGGTCTTTGAACACAAAACAGAAGAAGAAACATTTGATGCGACAAAGATCGAGAGTATTCTTGCAATGCTCCTAAAGCCACGGGATAATAAGTTGGTTCAGGAGCGTCTTCTTGAGGCTATGGGAAGCCTATATGGCAACGCTTATCTGTCAGAACTTGTCCAACAATCTGAATCCAAGAAGGCTCTTACTAGGCTCACAACAATGGCCACTGGTGATGCACTAGAGTATTTAATACTGTCCCTGTTACGTTTATGCTGTGATGGAATGACTGTTTGGGAAGCAATTGGAAAGAGGGAAGGAATTCACTTACTTATATCACTGGTGGGTTTATCCAGTAAACAGCATCAAGAATATGCTGTTGAAATGCTTGCAATTCTAACTGACCAAATTGACGAGAGCAAGTGGGCAATCACTGCTGCTGGTGGGATTCCACCACTGGTCCAGTTACTAGAAAGGGGTTCTCAGAAGGCCAGGGAAGACGCAGGACTTATTATTCATAACCTTTGCTGTCATAGTGAAGACAATCGTGCCTGTGTCGAAAGTGCTGGAGCTATACAGGCGTTATTGTTGCTCCTCAAAAATGGTGAACCAAAGGGACAAGAAGCGTCAGCTAGGGCTTTAACAAAGCTAATCATAACGGCTGATCCAGCTACCATTAATCAATTGTTAGTGTTGCTCCTGGGAGATTTACCAAGCTCAAAGGGCCATGTAACTGAGGTGTTAGGTCATGTGCTTATCTTGGCATCTCACACTGACCTTGTGAATAAAGGTGCTGCTGCTAACCAAGGAATAATGTCACTAGTCCATGTTCTTAATTCCTCAAATGAAAATACTCAAGTATGTGCTGCATCTGTCCTGGCAGATGTATTTAGCACTCGAGATGATATTTGTGATAGTCTCGCAACAGATGAAGTGGTTAATCCTTGCATGAAACTTTTGGGTAGCAATTCTCCAGCTGTTGCAACAGAGTCATATCGAGTCTTGCATGCTTTATCCCGTGCATCAAAACAAAGATCCACATGCAAGATGCCTCATATTGCTGAAGGGCATGTAAAACCTTTAATCAAGCTGGGAAAAACAGCACCCATTGATTCTGCAGCTACTGCAATCGCTGCTTTAGCCAAGCTGTTGTCTGATCCAGAGATAGCTGCAGAAGCGCTGCGTGAAGACGTTGTTTCAGCTTTGACAAGAGTTCTAGGAGAAGGATCATCAGAAGGTAGGAGAAATGCATCACGTGGCCTTTGCCAGCTATTGAGGCACTTTCCAGTGGAAGATGTATTCAATGGAAGTGCTCAATGTCGATTTGCTATTCTTGCTATGGTGGAATCATTAAATGTGATGAATGTTGATAGTACCGATGCAGCAGATGCTTTAGACATTATTGCACTTTTGACTAGGACAAAACAAGGGACAGATTCCACCTACAGTTCATGTACTGCACTCGCTGAAGTTCCATCTAGTTTAGAGCCTCTTGTACATTGCCTTTGTGAGGGATCTTCCCTTGTCCAAGATAAGGCAATAGAAATTCTATCACGGCTTTGCAGAGATCAGCCGGTTTTTCTGGGTAATCTGTTATCATCAAAATCAAGGTCTATCGGTGCATTGGCTGATAGAATAATTAATTCTTGCTCTCTAGAAGTAAGAGTTGGTGGAACCGCATTGAGCATTTGTGCTGCCAAGGAGCATAAACTTCAGTCAATGGATGCACTTGATGCATCTGGTTACCTGAAACCTCTTATATATGCATTAGTTGACATGATGAAACCAAACTCCACTTGTTCTTCCGTAGAAATTGACGTCAGAACCCCTAGAGGCTTCACAGAAAGAACTCCATCTGGAGAAGGAAATGAATTTGAAGCTCCTGATCCAGCAATAGTTTTGGGTGGTACAGTTGCCGTTTGGTTGCTCTCAATAATTTCGTCATTTCAGGTCAAGAACACATCCACTGTAGTGGAAGCTGGGGGCCTTGAGTCCCTTGCTGACAAGCTTTCTAGACAAGGCTCCAATCCACAGGTAGATTTTATATCATCCTTGGCCAATTTGTGCTGTGCAAATGCCTCTTCATAAGGAGAACTAGGGTGACACCTGAAGAAAAATGAGTTGTTTATTGGTGTCAATCATTTTTTCCTTTCAATTTTCGAGCTTAATTTGTGAGCTTTAGGCCTGTTTGTTGTTCTGTGGGTTGGCTTTTGATAACAAACTGGTTGCCTGTCCGTAGTCAGTGCTGTAAAACTTGTTAAACAAGTTAACTATCCATTTGTTCATATTTAGAAATCCTGCTTACTTTTTCTCTTTTGTAACTTTGCATCACCTTAATGCCCTTTAATGAGATACCGTACTAAATAAAAAAAATTACATTTATTTCACTAACTCTAGTCGCCTGCCATATCATTCATCTAATGAATGTACAAAGAGGAAGTAATGCTGGATATATTTTCACTTTAGTTCCAGTTTTGAGAATCATTATAAGAGCGGGAAGTGCAGATTTTCTTCTTCTTTCTAGTAGCAACTCTTTGTCCTTTTCCGTTTTCATGTTACATTAAGGCAGCATTTAGTCAATATACTCTAGGTGTATGGCTTATGCTAGCCTTAACAACACCATTGGAGTTGTAAAATGGTAAGATTTCCCAACACCTCTGAATGTGCAACTCTAATGGCAACAGAGATATCACTGAAACTTCAGTTAATAGTTTGAATAAAAGATGGACAATGAAGGACGGACATTTATTTTCAGTGTCACCTTTGTACAATTTAGTCCTTTGGAAGTAATGTCGGTTCTCGTGATTTGCTTTAAGTTTATATTTGGTCATTGTGCTGAAGAGATATTTGTCATGGCAGGCAGAAGATGCAGAGAGTATGTGGATCAGTGCACTGCTATTAGCTATTTTGTTCCAGAATCCCAGCATTATTTCCTCTCCAACAACAGTGCGCATTATACCTTCACTTGCACTTCTTCTGAAATCAGATGAAATGATTGTTAGACTTTTTGCTGCTCAGGCAATAGCCAGTCTTGTATGTCATCGGAAAAAGGGAATAAATCTTACTGTTGTAAATTCAGGTGCAATCACCGGTCTGATAAGCTTGATTGGTCACATCGAAATAGATATGCCAAATCTTATTGCTCTATCTGAAGAATTTTCATTAGTAAGATACCCAGATCAGGTTTCTCTGGAAGTCCTATTTGAAATTGAAGAAGTGAGAGTTGGTCCCATTGCACGCAGAACCATCCCTTTATTGGTAGATTTGTTAAAACCACTTCCAGATAGAGCAGGTGCACCCCCATTAGCTGTTCGTCTCTTGACTCAAATTGCTGATGGTAATGATGAGAATAAATCAATCATGGCTGAAGCTGGCGCACTGGATGCTCTAGCGAAGTATCTATCTTTGAGCCCTCAAGACCTGACTGAGGCAACTATCTCTGAACTACTGAGAATTATATTTAGCAATTCTGTTCTCATTCAACATGAAGCTGCAGTTAGCTGCTCTGTTCAACTGATTGCTGTCCTCCGTTTGGGGTCAAAGAGTGCAAGGCTGAGTGCTGCTAGGGCTTTAAATGAACTCTTTGACAATGAGAAAATTAGAAATTCTGAAGCATCAAGTCAAGCAGTTCAGCCTTTGGCGGACATGCTTAATACTGAATCAGAAAGTGAACAATATGCTGGCCTTAGTTCCTTGGTCAAGTTGACTTCAGAGAATGATACCAAAGCAGCACTGATGGCTGATTTAGATGGTAATCCTCTTGAGAATTTATACAAAATTCTGTCATCATCTTCTTCGATGGAACTGAAAAGTGATGCTGCTGAATTATGCTTTGTACTTTTTGGTGATCCTAAAATCAGAGCATTGCGTATTGCTTCTGAATGTCTAGATCCCCTTGTACTGCTTATGCAATCAGATGTGGAAAGAGCAGTGGAATCAGCTATTTGTGCTTTCGAGAGGTTTTTAGATGATGAGCATCCGGTGGACCTTGCATCAGCTAATGAGATTGTTGGTATTCTGGTTCATCTGGTGTCCGGATCAAACCATCGGCTCATTGAAGCGGCTATTTTCTCACTAATTAAGCTGGGTAAAGACCGAACTCCACGTAAGTTGGATATGGTGAAAGCAGGACTATTAGAAAATTGTCTTGAGCTACTCCCCAGTGCATCCAGCTCCTTGTGCTCCACAATTACAGAACTTTTTCGTGTCTTGACAAATAGTAGTGCTATTTCAAGAAGTCCATCTGCTGCAAAAATCATAGAACCTCTTTTCACGGTTTTGCAGCGGTCAGATTTTGGATTATGGGGACAGCACAGTGCGCTGCAAACCCTTGTAAATATTCTAGAGAAGCCACAATGTCTTGCCACTCTAAAACTTACTCCTAGCCAAGTCATTAAGCCTCTGATTTCCTTTCTTGAATCCCCAGCTCAATCTATCCAGCAGCTTGGCACCGAACTGCTGTCCCACCTCCTTAAACAAGAGCATTTCAAGCAAGATATAACATCAAAAAATGCAGTAGTGCCCCTAGTACAGCTCGCAGGCATTGGTATCTTGAATTTGCAACAGACAGCAATTAGTGCTTTGGAAAGTATCTCATTAAGATGGCCAAAGGAAGTTGCTGACGCCGGTGGCATTTTTGAGCTTTCAAAGGTTATCGTTCAGGATGATCCCTTACCTCCCGAGACATTATGGGAATCAGCAGCTATGATTCTCTGCAATGTCATACAATCTAATGCTGATTATTACCTGAAGGTTCCCCTGGTGGTTCTTGTAAAAATGTTGTATTCCACTGCTGAGAGCACTGTTACTCTTGCACTTAATGCTCTAATAGTTCATGAAAAGACTGATCTATCAAATGGTGAACTGATCGCTGAAGCTGGTGCTGTAGATGCTCTTCTAGATCTGCTAAGATCTCACCAGTTTGAAGAAGCATCAGCAGGTCTGATTGAAGCTCTTTTCAATAACGTCCGAGTAAGGGAATTGAAGGTATCTAAGTACGCAATAGCACCTCTGGCACAATATTTACTAGATCCACAGACTGTATTGCAGCCAGCAAGGCTTCTTGCTGCTCTTGCACTAGGTGATCTCTCCCAACATGAAGGACTTGCTAGAGCAAGTGATTCTGTGTCTGCCTGTCGAGCACTGATAACTTTGCTTGAACATCAACCAACGGAAGAAATGAAAATGGTGGCAATTTGTGCATTGCAAAATTTTGTCATGCACAGCCGAACCAACAGGAAAGGTGTCGCAGAAGCAGGTGGAATATTAATAATTCAAGAATTGCTTCTAACCCCTAATTCAGAAATTACAGTCCATGCAGCTCTGCTCGTAAGGTTTTTGTTCTCGAATCACACACTCAAGGATTATGCATCAAATGAACTCATCAGATCTTTGACAGGTGTGTTGCTTATTGGATAAAATGTTCTTTCCTTTTTTCAGTCAGTGATTCTTTGAAAAATGTCAAACTAGATGCCACTAGTTGTGTTAAATACATTAACATAATAACTAGAATTGTACAGAAAACCAATTGATACCTACTTGAAGAGAACATAATACGCGAGTGCTTGAGACCCAGAAAGAGTCCATAGACCTAATTCTGTGTTCTGATATTTTTTCGCAGGGAGATTAAACTTTTTAATCTTTTGATAAAGTGTCCTTTACAAGTTAAAGTTGCATTCATGCCCTTAAAGAAAGCCAACGCTTCTCAGAATAACTTAGGAATCTAGATCATTTAGTCATAATAAGATGGCTCTCCGAGATCAAAGACCGTCATGAAATTGTCGGAGAGTGAAACTAACAATGACTCGCTCTGCCTAACCCTTTTTACTAGTACAAAAAATAGCAGAAGTTCCAAAAAGAAAAACTTAAAAGGGAACAGGAAAAATAGACCTGAAACCTAAAGCTGCAGGATAAAGTAAACCAGTAAATGAAGACAGCTAGATGTATCACTGTATCTGTTCCCATGTTATACTTCAACATCTAACATTTCAACTGAAGCATTAAATCCCTCTGGTTCATGAATTTGACACATCAATTCCCAAGTTCAATTGTCTAGATAATTCAAGCTACCAAAGTGCAGATCTTCTTTGTTCCGTTCTTATCCTTACATATCTTCTAGTTCGGTCATGGACAGTTGTATAACTGTTTCTTTCCCTACTTGGCTACCTAAAACATTTCTATACATTGTCATGCAGCGGCGCTAGAGAAGGAATCGTGCGCCACAACAACTGCTAGTGAAGAGATCTTGAAGAGCATTTTTACTATATTCTCCAATTTTCCCAAGCTCCAAGTTTCTGAAGCTGTGGCCCTTTGTATCCCTCATCTGGTGACAGCACTGAAATCCGGCAGCGAGGCTGCTCAGGATTCAGCACTGAACACATTGTGCTTACTCCAACAATCCTGGTCAACCATGCCAATTGATGTGTCAAAATCTCAAGCAATGGTTGCAGCTGAAGCCATTCCCATCCTACAAATGCTGATAAAAACTTGCCCCCCAGGTTTCCATGAGAGAGCAGACAGCCTACTGCATTCCTTACCAGGTTGTTTGACTGTAACCATTAAGCGTGCCGACAATCTAAGACATGTCATGGGAGGAACAAATCCTTTTTGTCGATTGACGATCGGCAATGGTCCAGCACGGCAAACTAAGGTAATGAGTCATTCACTGTAATTGTTGATGAAATAAAGACTTATTATTCACCAATGTTTTACTGTGTTATATGTAATTTGATCTACTTACTGAGATACTAAGTTGTGTTACGTGATGCACCAAAAACACATACATGATACATCATTAATTTTTCTTATCCAATTTATATTAACAGTCTAGTTAATTATCAGGTTGTTAATCGCAGTACATCCCCAGAATGGAATGAAGGATTTACATGGGCTTTTGATGTTCCACCAAAGGGACAAAAGTTGCAGATCTCATGCAAAGGCAGAACTGCTTTTGGAAAGGTAACTAGTTTCATTTTTAGAATATCCAATTCAACTCCAACTACAATGTGCAATAAGGTTTACTGTTCGTACTGCTTCCAATAGTCTGAAGAGAAGATAAATAAAAAAGCAGGGACAAATACTCTGTATGTACATGTTGCAGCTATCAGTAGGATGATCAGAGTGTAGTCAGTTGTTCACACAATGTTGATATGTAAATTGCTTTTTTTCAGACTACGATTGGGAGTGTAATGATCCCAATTGATGAAGTGGTAAATGAAGGCATACAAGGTGATATTTTCAACCTCAGTCATGAACGCTACAATGGCTCATCCCAAACTCTAGAGGTTGAGATCACCTGGTCCAGTAGGACGTCTAATGAAAGTGTCAAGTGAAGTGGGAACCAAGACTGATATGATGCAAGTTGAGTCCCCATGTCGGTGCTGGATCTGGCAACCAATCAACAGAGCATTAAGAGAAGCTATATGAATCCCCCTAATGACTAACAATCTCTTCACATCCCAGGCTAATGCAAGAGCACATCATCTCCTGAAGGCTCAGTTTTGTAGTACTGAAAGCATTACTGCCTCTGGTGCTGAAAACTTCCAGGTTTTCGAAGACCAAAGTGTAGGGGGAAGTCCCCATGCTAGAATGTTACTCTTGGCTATTTAAGCACCACACTGTATAGATTCTTCTGTAGCTCTTAGCAGTATATAAATATAAAATAGAGATCTCCTTGAGAAGATTGTCCGATCCATGGCTTTGCAAATCTGTTCTAATGGCCATTCATCATTGTACATACCAGCGCCGTGTTTACCAACAGCAAGAACAAATGGTTGGTCCTAGAACATGAGAGCGCACATCTCCAGGATTGTTCATATGTTTAATTTGTTTTCTCCGCCTTATAAATCTTTCAAACACATTCATTTTCCGTGTAGGGTTAGCAACAAAATGGAATATGGACATGGTCCCCATGTCAAGTTAGCAGCTCAATAAAGCACAAATTATTCAGGCAGCATAACATAATGCTTGAATGTACAATTTAAATGGAAAAACAAACCTCAAAACAGAGCAAATCTTGTATATAACATTTAGCTACAATGTGCAAGAACAGCAAAGCACCTGGAACAATATTGCACTTTACATTCGGGAGATCTTTTCTACAATACTACGTCAATAAGCTTTAAACCTACATTCTCAATATTTCGCAAAGCACAAATCTTAAAACATTGCAAATTTTTCAGCTGACCAGGTTGTCCAACATGATTACTTTGCAGCCGCAACAAGTGCGGATCTTGCTCGTGTAAAAGCAGCTACCAGTGATCCAAGCTGCAACTTATCATTGCAACCAAAAGTCAACCGGTACCTGCAGACCAGAAAATCCATAACTTACAAAAAGGTACTGTAGGTAAACCTAGAGATCATAATTCAATCCAATTTGGTCTATTTGGCAAGGCTAATTCAATTGAATTTTGTGACAAAGAAATTTGATTAAATTCTCGACCAAGAAGACAGACAAAAAAACCATTCACAATGTTTCTATTCAACTTATCATGTATATTCCCTTTTTATTTATATAAAATATAAAATCATTGATGACCATCTTTTTATGACACAAATAACTCTTTCTTAGAAGCCAAGTGTTATTTCATTCCACTTCTGTTGAAGGGAGAGAGAAAGGGGTTTACAGAATGTTCGATGCACCATTCAGAAGCCAGAGAATACATAATTGGAGATCAGCTGGTTAAAGAAATATGTGACTTCATCTTGTGTAGCGTAACAATCTGGCCACAAGTCCAGTAGATAATATTGGTCAATGATTTAACAAGTAAATGATAATATTGACCGTAAGCCAGGCTTCAAGTCTCTGGCATCGAAATAGAAATGCTAGTCTAGCACAATACAAAAACAATAAACAGTCAAAAAGGAAGACATGGAATACATACTCAATATCAGCCATCTCATTGATGAGCTGAACTCGAACATCTGCTGGCATCTTAATCTTGAAGACAAACCTGATGTTTAGATAAGCGAAGGTGAGTTGCACCAAGTAACTGTTAAATAAAGATCCAAAAATATGTGCACTCACATGGTCACTTCTCTCACAATATCCACCAAAGCCAACCCTTTCCGTGTCTTGATTTCAGATATTTCTATTGACAATTATGTACAAAAAGGGTAAGAAAGCAAAATGGACCACAAGCGCAGATAGATAAAATTGGCCAAAGTAAAGGAGAAGAGGAGTCATTGAGATACGTTTGTAACTGATAGCAAAAGATTCATTCAGAAGCCAGTATGAAATTTGCTCAATGTCCTTGGGCAATGGGTTTCCGGTACACAGGTAGACAGCATCTTCTGTAATCTGCTGAGAAGCCATGTGTGTTGACTGCATAGAGCTAAAAGTTAATGACAGTGAATCCTAAAAAGAATAATAATCTACCTGCCTGAAGATAAACGAACTAGACAGTTGCTTAATTTTTTTTCTTGCATGGCTTTAATAGTTCAACGAGAGCCTTAGAGTTTCCAAAAAAATAGTCATTTGCTGTATAGGCAATATATATTTCATGTATAGTCAAGCTATATCCAGTTTTTGAGTGTATCGTAATGTATATTCAATATATAGTGCATGTATAAGTAATCTACATTGTATAGTCAATGTATACTTTCTATGACTTTTGGCAAGTTATATTGTATAGTCGTGTATATTTTCTACAATTTTGGACTATTTTTTATGTAAATAAAATAGGCTATATTTGTTGTAAATTAATTAGTTTATTGTATATATTTGAAATTATTCCGAAAAGTAAACCCCTCCACCAATGTATATAACGGTAGATCAATGCCAATCAAGAACTAGACAGCTACGACAGATCAAAAACAAAAAACAACAAAAATAGACTGATACAATTATTAGTTCAACGATGTAATTGCAGTTAATCTAAGTACCAGAGTTTTCATGCATGCCAGACACTATCTAATAAGTTCAAATTTTTGATAAAAGATAAAAGCAATATAATGAGTTCAATTTTTTTCTTTCACCAAGAATGATCTCCACCTGACCATTAACAGAGAGTAATGTCCTCCTCACTGAAACAACTGACTAAAGAAACATATCAAAATAATTACATTTATTAAAAGGGCCTTGAACAAGCAAAGCAACCCGAGAAATTCAACCCTCACTGCCAATCACACTAATCAGCTCTCTACAGACATCACCCTGTAGACTCTACCATGGCCGAACGAGTCATCCGAAACTAGCCGCAGGCATAACATAACAAGCTAGTTCTCAAGGAAAAATGTTTAAGCAATGGGTCTAAGTAACTATAAGATTTGACTTTTCCATAAATAAATAGGGTATAATGGTTACTTTAGGCCCTTAAGAGTTCTCCATAAGACCAATGTGAGCTTGGTGAATTGCAGCCAATAAATCTCTCAATTATAACTGCAACATGAAGATTGATAGCTCCTGAAACAACTTTTCCTTTACTTTACTTTTCTTTTTTTGTTTTTCTTACTGCGGTGGAAATTGGGTTTTCAAGCTAGAGAAAAGAGTAAGATCTCCACCCGCACATTGTAAAGAGAAAGGAATTTAATTGATTCATGATGTGAAATTTCAGGCCATAATAATTGAAATCTACACATAATCTAAATGAGGATAAAAAGGACGAGGAGTTTGAACCTGCAAAATGTTTAAAGCTTTTCGCATGTCACCATTGCTCAATCGTACAAGTGCCTTTAAACCACCCTCAGGAACATCAAGCCTATGACAAAACAATGTGATAAACTGACAAAAGAAATGACAGCATAGACTAAATAGCGCAGAGCGTAACTGTGACATTTTAGACAATTGTCATATCGTATCCGCTTTTCCTGAAAGAAAGCTAAGAAATTAATGTGGATCCATCATATATCAGCAAGTATCCATAACTTATTTGTTTTCAAGGACACATACTTTTTGTTGTAAATGTCCAAGAAACGCCAATATGTCAAGTACAAAAATTGTTTGTAATCCAATCAAAGTATCACAAAATATAGATCTGGCAAGATATATCAAACAATCCATAGAGAAATAATAACAGTATAAATATATACTTTTAGCATTCTTCTCAAATTGATTTCCCAAAACTGTTTAAATCGTATATTCGTACTCAGATAACTTTCTTCTCTATTTAAGAAGATAACACATGGGACTCTAGATTGGCTGTTATAGGAGAGTCAGTTGAATACTCTTGAGCTCACTTATGAGTATCATAACACACTAACAATAACAGACGAGCTCTAGTAGAAACAAACCCACGAAACACTCTACTTGGGTCTGCTAACCCCCTTAGAGTTTCAATGAAAGAGCTCCTAGCTTGCTGCCCTATGTAGTCAATGTAGCTTTTCCCATATCTCCATGTGCTTGAACATCTTCTGTGAATAACGTTTGATGCTTTTCCCTAATGTTTTGGTTTATGGCCCCCTCATTGTATTATTTGTTAATCAATATACAGGGTATGGGTCTAAGCCATAACCCCGCACCACTCCGAGAGAAAATATCCAGAGTGGATGGAATTAACATTTACAAAAAGGCAATATTATTTGAAAACTGAAGGCAATGTTATGAGGTCATACTTGACTTCTCAATGTCATACTATGACAACAAAGAAGTGTTAGTACTTCAGTTATCTTCAAACATGTCGAATTGGACTGAAGAAAAAACTCTAAAATCTGAACATAGGAACATATATTTCTTACCGATCCATAAGCCATCATACAAGTATGACTACAGTTACATTTATTCACTGGCATTTCAAGATACCTTGAACTCATGTGGCATGTCAACAGAAGTTTAATTCTCTTTTTTATATCTTATTCACTGGATCTATGTATTTTACTAGTTGCATAGGCCTCACCAATATATTTGGCCAAATGATAGCCTGGTGAAAAAGTTTTAATCAAGCAACCAAGGGAAACACATTGGAAAATGAACATCAATTGCCACATTTAATTATTTTTCCTAATTAGTGCTCTATGAACTCCATTAATCTGATGGGCCAGTAGACCTAAGGTTGGCAATGCCTGAACCAAATGGAGGAAAAAAAGGAACATAAGAGGAATGAAGAAAGAAATGAGTATTTACAACCATTACATCAGTCACCCACCAGAGAAGAGTACAGGGCCATTTTGCATTACCAAATTTCACCAGGGAACTGAGCAACATGAAGTATGCACAAAATAGTACAGTATAGAGTTAACTTCAAAGACAAAAAAGGAACTCACTGTTCAGCCTCAATAACATGTTTCAGCCGCTCAGAGACATGAACTGCATCAAGTGGAGCAAACCTAAATCGTGTACATCGTGATTGTAGAGCAGGAATAACCTTGTTGACATTGTTACATATCAAGGCAAACCTAGTGTTTCTTGTATATTTCTCAATCACTGCAGAGGGATAACCCCTAAACAATCAGCTTTGCAAGTACAGCACAGATATTAAGTGTAGCATAAGGATGGGGTAATTTCTTGCCTCGACGCAGAGCAAACTGTGCATCCTTTGTCATTGCATCTGCTTCGTCCAATAGTACTAACTTCACCGCTGACTTTGCACTAAATAACAACGAAATTAATCTCTGATTTACTTAACTTAAAAAGTAAGAATGACACCTTAACTCATCTGGCATATAGTCCCACTGACCATTTTTTGGTCTCACGAAAAGCCAGAGATAGAATGAGGAATAATGTGACAACATATACTAGTCTAGAAGAGGACAATCTCATAAAGTAATGAGCCTATACATGTATATAGGGTATTGAGTTGAAGTCCTGAATATGTACCACCATTCGAGCGCATAGACGCTAAGGGATTAAAGCAAAATTTACCCAAATGAGATGCTCTGAGTACTAGCAAAGTCCTGAATCTGCTGGCGCACCACATCAATCCCACGATCATCAGAGGCATTCAGCTCTAAGACCATATTGTGCATCTGAGACCCATATAACTTCCGAGAAAGAGCAAGAATAGTAGATGTCTTTCCAGTTCCAGGAGGTCCATAAAGCAGCAAATGCGGCAACCGATTACTACTCGCAAGCCTATCAACTTTTGCCCAAAAAACGTCAATTATGTATATTGTTCAGTAAGAAATTATAATAATATACAGAGATCAAGAAACATACTTGTTTCAACAATATCGCGATGAGCAGCAACGTCTGATAGAGACTGAGGACGAAACTTTTCGACCCAAGGAACTGATTTCGGTTCTTCACTGACTATGTTTTTACCCTTGTTTGATTTCGTTTCAATTTTTTCATCGTCAATATCCATTAATGATATTGTCTCCGCCATTTTCAGCTCTACTCAATTCTTTCTTAAACCCTAGCAGTGGGTATCTCAAAAACAAATGAACAATGGCGATATTTGGAACGTCGGGTCAAGTTATTGGCGCCAATGAGTTTTTTATATTTTATTATTATTATTTTCTTGTGTTATAAAATCTAATTAAAAAGTTAGTACTATAATATACTGAAAAAATTACTTAGGGAGATTATTTTTAATAAATAATTATTAATTTTAGCGATATTTTTTTATTTATTATTATTTATAGTAATATATAAAATATTATGATAAATTTACCCTTGTATTAAAAGTGAATTATGCATACAATATAAATGTATTATAAGTATTTTAAAATATATTGTGTTTGTTTGATAAAAAATAGACAAGATGTACTATAAATATATTAAGGTGTGTGATAAATGTATTCATCAATAAAACTTATATTAGATATGTTTTATAAATAGTTTTTTGTAATATAACTAGAACTATTTATAAATATATTATAAGTGTTTAACAAAAATAAATTATTATTGCTATAAATGGTAAATATTTTTTAAATTAATATTGACGTAAGTTTCCCATAAAAAATATATATGTATTCATAAGGAAGATCTTAGAACTCTTACTATTATATTTTAAGACTTGTTAATTTTATTATTATATTTTTCTATAATAAGTATATGTATCATTAAGATGTTTATTTTAAAATTTGTAGAAAGATGACAGTTCACTTGTTACTCCATTAACTCTCATACATCACCTACAACCATCATTTGTCACAATCAGCACAATCAACAACAACAACAACATTACCCCAGTGCCTCAAAGGCTCCCGCCTATTGCGGGGTAAGGGGAGGTCAGATGTACGTAGGGGTCAGGCTGCGTACAATCAGCACAATCATCGCCATTAATTATCACTATCATCAATCAACAAAATCATTTATCATTGTCATTAGTAATAGTTTGCAATCATTACCAACTGTTTCTACATTCACTAATTACTATTGATAATTACGATTATTTATGTTCTTAACCGCCATCATCATTCACCACTACCATTAACTATCAATATTATTCCATCTACTAATTATCAATTACTATTATCAAGCACATAGCTAATTACTATTGCCAACCACTATCCTACAAAATACTATCTACAACCATCATTATTAGTCAGCATCATCCTAAATCGGCATCCACAATCAAGATCGTTAATCATCACTACTATCACTAACAATATAAAATTTTTAAAATATTTTATTAAGATAATATTAGATTAATTTAGTATTTCATTTAATTTTTTTATATATCTTTTTACAAAAATGTAAGACCGTCTTTGTTGTATGGGGTGGAGTGTTGGCCAATAAAAAACTCACATATCCAGAAGATGCAGATCGCGAAGATGAGGATGTTGAGATGGATGTGTGGGTATACCAGAAGTGATAGGATTAGGAGTGAGACCATTTTAGAGAAGCTCGAGGTGGCCCCTGTGGCTGACAAGATGAGGAAGCGGGATTGCAATGATTTAGACACGTGCAAAGAAGAAGTATTGATGCTCCTATTAGGAGGTGCAAGAAGTTGGATTTAGGAGTTACACGGAAGAGTAGAGGTAGACGAAAGAAGTATTGGGGAGAGGTGATCAGATAAAATATGGTGAAACTTGATCTCACTGAGGACATGACCTTAGATAGGAAGGAGTAGAGGTCGCGAATTAGAGTAGCAGGTTGATAGATTAGTATTATTAGGTTGATGTTTGGTCGTGGGGTATAGTAGGGTAGTAGGATTTGTCTGGTGTTATCATTATCTATCTTATATACGTTAATTATCTCGTATTTACATACTATTATTGTTTTTCGTTATTAGTTGTTCTTTCTGTTTTCTTTCTCTTCCTTTCACGTTTTCTATATCTACTTTATTTTGCTTATAGGTTTTAGTAACGAGGGACCCATGAAACAATCTCTCTACCTCTATGAGATAGTGGTAAGGTCTGCGTACATTCTAATTTCCATAGACCTCACTTGTGGAATTCCACTGAATATGTTATTATTGTAATCTTTTTAAATAAAAATCACTTTTATATATTTAGATGTTGAAGAAAACAAATAATCTTAATTATTTATATAAAAATAAAGAGAAAACCCGTATGTGCCCTATGCCGACGAGTAATGAGGATAATCATGGATAGTTGGAGTTGGTTGAAGAGTACTATTAAATAAGAAATAAGTGGATAACATAATATAATGCAACATAATAGTATAATATAATAATCCTTCTTTTGAAAAACATACGACATACAAAACATATAATAATTTCGCATCTAATTAATTCTGCATTTGAAAGAATTTCGCTCTTAAAACGAAAAAATTACATCAACTCCTAAAATTAAAGATAGACATTTAACTATCTTCCCGTAATTTAGACTTATTTTGATGTATCTTAAGTTTGGCTTCTATTTCAATTGAATATCAAAGTAAATGCAAAAGAAAAAAAATACAAAAAGAAAATTTTAATATACAACTTATCCGCAATAAGTGTATACATCAATCCAATATATGCATAGCCCGTGTTTGAATTTAAAGTTTATTTTATTTAATTTTAATTAATCAATATGTGTTTTACTTTATTAAATTACCTAACAAGATGTGGCTAAGTTTTTATCGAATAATAACAAACAACAAATAACGCACTGTTGTGTCTATTCCTTTAGTCTGCAAATGAACCTTCACATGATTTTTTCGTATATATGTGTGTTTTTGTGTGTAAATATATGTGATATATATATATATATATATATATATATATATATATATATCACAATGTTATATCACTTCAATTTCAATATAATAGTATAATATAATTACCTATAACAAATTAATAATAATCAATAGGATTAATGTAAAATAAA
>JAABOM020000096.1:14416903-14446395 GCA_011800125.2 Solanum clarkiae | reverse complement strand
GAATGTGTCTACATTCAGAAGTTTTCTGACGAAAATTTTGTTGCTCTTCTACTATATGTAGACGATATTCTGATCGTGGGGAAAGACGCAATGAAGATCAACCAGCTGAAGAAGGAACTCTCTAAGTCTTTTGACAGAAAAGACTTAGGATCGGCTCAACAAATATTGGGAATGCAGATCACTTGAAACAAGAAGAACAAGAGGTTATAGTTATCTTAGGAAAAGTATATTGAACGAGTGCTTGCACAGTTCAACATGAATAATGCCAAACCAGTTAGTATTCCATTAGCCAACTATTTCAAGTTGAGCAAGAGATCGTGTCCCTCATCCAAGGAAGAGATTAGGGAGATGTCGTCTGTACCATATTGTTCAGCAGTCGAAAATCTAATGTATGCGATGGTGTGTACGAGGCCAGATATTGCTTACGCAGTGGGAAGGGTGAGTTATTTTCTCTCCAACCCTAGGAAGAGCATTGGGAGATAGTAAAGTGGATTCTCAAGTTCCTTAAGGGTACAATAAAATTATGTCTTTGCTACGGAGGAGTTGATCAAATCTTGGAGGGCTATACAAATGCAGACATGGCTGGAGACCTTGATAGTAAAAAATCTACTTCAGGATTCATTTACACTTTTGCAGGGGGAGCTGTTTCATGGCAGTCAAGACTACAGAAGTGTGTTATTTTATCCACAACCGAAGCAAAATACATTGCTGCCGCCAAAGCTAGAAAAGAGATGTTGTGGTTAAAGCGTTATCTCCAAGAATTTGGAATCAAGCAAAAGGAATATAAAGTACATTGTGATAGTCAGAGTGCTCTGGACTTGAGCAAGAACTCCATGTACCATTCTCGTACAAAACATATTGATATTCGGTATCATTGGATACGCGAGGTGATGGATCGATAACTGTTGAGACTAGTGAAGATCCATACGAAGGAGAATCCAACTGACATGTTGATGAAAGTGGTGACTCAAGAAAAGTTAGAGCTATGCAAAGATATAGCTAGGATGCTTGTTCCGGATATGGCTGGAGGGGGAGAATTGAAGAAGTCCAGCCAACATCTTGGACCATATCTTGGTCTTATATTGCAGCCACCAAACAAGCCACCACTCCACCGTCTAGCCACCATTTTTGAAGATGGAGTTTTTGTTTACACCTCTAAAATCTACTATAAATAAAGGTGCAAATTGTCATTTGTAATACACTGAAAAAAAACACCAAAACAAGAGTGTAATAAAGTGTGAGTTTGAGAGTTGTTTTGGTAATTTATTCTTGTGAGTAATAGAAGAATTTTTTTTCCTATCAAAATTCGTGTTTACCAATGCCTTATTGTTCACTAGGCTTCAACACGGAGAAGGTGTGACTCTCCTCCTCTTACTTCCCCTGTTCATATTGTTGTGGCTTGTTGGCTGAATTTCATTGCCGCAACTTGACTTTGAAAGTGTTGCTACTGCTTGTACGCTGTAGGTTGATTTTGAAATTGTTGCTACTGCTTGTAGTTGAATTTAAAAGTGATTTCAAATAACGTGCTCCAATAGAAGATAATAAAAGATAATTTTGTGCAATAAATTGAAATTAAATTTGAACTTGCTATCGATTTTAGTTGACGAGAATCAAAATTCGGCGCAAAACTTTTTCTTAGCGACTGTGAGAGCACTGATTAGCTGCACGAATAGGGTGTGCGAATCATTGCTGGTGCACAGCTGCTGCTGCGTCGCTGGGATTTGATAGGTCAATCTTGTTTCTTCCTTTAGGTGATGTCTCGCTAGAAAGCCACAGCAAAGTATTTTCCACCAGAGAACAAAATAATCTCCCTTTTGTTATGGGAGAACTATGCGAAACCACATTTCTAGCTTCTGTTGGTTGCGAAAACAAACAGGGTGAATGTTAACAAGGATATGTCGTACAATTTTGTTTTACTGATTGGAGTATTATATTTCATAAGATCAACATGAATGAGATTCTTTTAGGATCATAATATGAGATGGTGATTAATACAAACTCCTCAAAGCATCTTGTGATACGGATAGGTGGACAAACAATTTGTACTTTAGTTACATGGAGGTTCTTCTTACTTTGGTATTTTCTAAGGTCGTCTGTATTAAAGCTCTTAATAATTGCCAACAAGTGATTGTACTATGACATGAGCTTATACTATAACCGTGATAAAGCTAATGTAGAAACTGGTTCTCTTAACAGGTGGTTTATGGGAAGCCTTTGTCATACCATTTTTGTCTTGTTTCCCCAATAACAACACTTAACTGTTGCTTATTCATGTTTTTAGGTTCAGGTACTTCAGTTTTCTTAAAGAAAAAGTTTATTATGGTTTCTCCATAGAACCAAAATTTGAAGGAAAACCAGCAGTGGAAGGAAAAGAGTCTTAAGTTTCTTCATGAATGTGCGAACAAAATGGAGTGCTCTGTGCACTACTGCACCGTACCAGACTTTAAGGTGTCTAATAAAAAGTAGAAATGATTTATATTCTTTTATTTGTTTACCATTTTCGCAAAACGCTTAAAGGTCTTTTTTATCAGAAATGAATCTTACATGCTGCTTTCTCATCTTATTTTCATATTGAGTTTTATGTGTATGTCATGGTATTGCTCCATTCCAAGAAACAAAACACATGTTTGAGGATGTCATTTGGATATTTTCGATTTTCACATCAAATGCTTGGTTGCAGACTGAGGAAATCAAGGCTGGGGTTAAAGATGGCGCACAAAGCATTATGCATTCATGCAAGGTATGAGAAAGGGCCAAACTCAAAGGATATAATGTAGGAAACCTACACATTGGTGGCTGCTAAGTATTTCAACATGTATACATAAGTTTTGATTCAAAACTATTAGATTTATCCACTTCTGAAATTTCGTCAGAAATTTTCAATGACAACTTGTGGTTTCTTAAGCAAATTTTTCAACTACATACTATACATCTTACTAATATTAGTCTCACTTTATGTCCATAGTGACAAATTGAATAACATTTATTTTACAAATAAAGTCGTGCCCTAAGCCCGTGCCTTGCACACGGCACCACATGTCTAGTAAATATAATAAGACAAATGATTAATAATATCTCAAAGAAGTCTACTAAACCCCCAAAACTCCCTTTAGCGTTTTCCTCCACATTATTCACACTCCTACTACAATATCAGAAAAAGACTAATAATTTCAGCATTTACTAATTTTTCAACTTTAGAAGTCGAAAATATATGACAAAGATAAAGAAAGAAAAGATTCCCCCATTTTGAACTAAACAATCCAAATTTATAGACTCACTTTCCTTTTCAATTATTTTAGAAAAGAACAATATATTTTTATATTTAATAAAAAAATAATCTAAAAATTTATATTTTACCCTCGATGAAAGAATTTATAATCACATAAATATTTATGACTTATTTTAGATTGTATTTTTCTTAAATTTTGTGTCAAATTAAATTATATATATAAATGAGAGCAAATAATATATCATTTTATTTTATTATTTGTCTTCACTTCCTATGATAATTTCACATGGATACCCAATGAAGTAAAATAATTAATCTCCCTTCCTATTTATATGATTTAAATTTGGTTTGATATGAAGTTTGAAAAAGACGTGATCTAAAATAAATCATAAATATTTGTGTGATTATAAATCACATGTTTGAAGGATTAATTAAAACTTTTCATAATTTAGAGGGCAAGTAGCTCCAAAAATTCGTATTTGAGGGAGTAATTAATTATTTCTCATAATTTAGATGTACGTTTGATAAAATATGTCAAAATTAATGAAATTTTTAACAATTAACTCTTTATTTTTAATAATTCAAGGGTCACAAAGGAGAAAAAGTGAAACCAAGAGTTGAAGCTTCGCCAACAAAGTAAATTTAAATATTTAATCAATTGAGCTAGCATCAATCAGAAGGGTATTTTCGCCATTTACACTCCCACTAGATACCCAAAATTTTCGAAAACCCGCTTAAATAGAATAATATCAAGGCTCGTTTTTTGAAGGTGTATTTGAAGGGCGGCAAATTTCGCCCCCCTGCACGTGACCTACACTCGCTATCTTCCGATGTCTTCTTCAAGGTCTCTCCGATCATCAATCTCGCCGTTCCGGTCACGGAAGCCATCGTCGTCTTCGTCCTCCTCCAAGCGTCCTACTACTCCTACATCCACCATTTCAACGAAGGTTCCCACTCCGCCGGCAAAATCATCTCTTTCTCAGTCGATTTCTAGCTCTGACTGTCCACCGGATTCTTCTGGAAAGACTAAGGAGAATGTCACCGTTACTGTTAGGTTTCGACCACTCAAGTGAGTAATTTCTAGACTTTTACATTGGTACATTAAGTGAGCAGTTGCTGATGAACGGTGGATTTTCATCTTTTTGTAGCGCTCGAGAGATTGGAAAAGGGGACGAGTTAGCTTGGTATGCCGATGGAGATTATACAGTCCGCAGCGAGAACAATTCCAAAATTGCTTATAGTTTTGGTTAGTGTTTAAGACATGGACTGTTAGCTATCTTTTTTCCATATGTATGTATGGAGGTGTATGCATTTTTTATCAAAATAATGTAGTAGTCCACTCATCGAAACATACAATTGATACTGCAGGAGGTACAACTAATCATGCAGGGCTGCTGTTTGCCAGTTCCCCTGCTCTTTTTTGGCCAAAAAACCTTTTTTTGTTGGCATATCTGTCTGTTTAAAACATTCAGTCCATGTTGCTACATTAGTTTAATTAAACGCGTAGGTTCCAAGCTTAAATTTGCTGAAAGCTCCAGTAGGAAGGAAATGCGAGGGAAATAAGAAATTGTTGGAAAAAATATGGACTAACACAAAATAAATATGGCACAATAATATGAAAAATGGGAAAACAAAGACACCAAGAATTTTACGTGGAAATCCTTCTAAATAAGGGAAAAAACCACGGGCTAAGAGGGCCAACTGATATTACTATAGTAAGGAATTTTACACCGTGTAGGCACGAGTACAATACTCCCAAAGACTTCTACACACACAAAAGAAATACTCTCTTTTAATTTTTCACCTTACTAAAATATTGCTCACACTCTATTTTTCTTCACAAACTATTTTTATTAAATAGCCTATGGTATACCTCACAGATAAAATACTCAATCTATTTTATTCTCTCTGTGACTGTCTTTCTTTTTTCTCTCAATTTTTGGTATATCACACTTAGGAGCAAATTGCTACTTTATATAGAAGAAAGCAATGGAGTAGGTGAGACTTTGACAAAGTTGTTAAACAACTTTGACAAATTTTGCATGCCAACTTTGACAAATTTTGCATGCAAAATTTGTGCAGCTTCTTTTGACAAAGGGGGCTGGACTCCACAGAAACAGGTTTGGACGAAGAGAAGGAAAAGAAGGACTGCAACTTTTGACTCTATCATGTTTAAACACTAAACAAAAAGGAAATGCAATCATTGAACTTATTTGTCATGTTGTGTGCTTTTCTGTTGTTATGTTCTTCCATCTTTCCTTTTGTTCTTCGTCATTGTCCTTTTTCCTTCTCTTTCAATTCAATAAGAAACACAAGACTTAAATCTTTCCTATGATTGTGAATGGAACTGCATTTCCTTGATCATGGGTGGCATATCCTCAGGGTATGGATACTAGCAAAGTGGGTTGCCTTTGACTAATGCATTAAATTTCTTTTTCATTGCCTCAGTTTCTGTTTCTCCAGCTAAAGTGAACTACATTGTTCATTTAACTTGTGAGGCCACTGACATGTTACTCATTTCAGGGCATGAGTTTCGAATGTGTTATTTCCCTCTGTTGTGCTCTTCTTATCCGATGATTCAGGGGATGACAGAATTAGAGTATCTGCTCCATTTGATGGTGCTTATTACTTTTAGAACGACTTGCCATGGAGAAGAATAACTCTGTATCTTGAACCTTCACGTGTCATTTGTTATTCTGCAAATAAGCTTGAGGGGTTGTGTAATAGGTTTCTCCATCTAGTTGTCACAATCTTGATAGAGTTCCGCTGCTGGATATTTAGTGTTGTTTCTCTTTTCGTTCACCTACTCATAGATTAAATTGTTTGTCACTTTACATGGACATGACATTTATTGTGTTTATTAAAAATATGGAAATGCCATTTCTTTCATACACATAGAGTTTTTGCTCCTGCAACAACTACACGTCATGTTTATGATGTTGCAGCTCAGCATGTGGTGGCTGGTGCTATGGAAGGAATTAATGGTATTTATTCCTGCATATATGTTGAATTTAACTTGCAACGTTATAACTTTTGATATTTATACTAGAAACTGAAGAAAATGATGCTCATTCTTTTCCCTGGGTTCCACCTGCTGAATTAACTCAATATCAATTTTCTTTAACTGCAAACTGTAGATACAATATCAGTTTACTTATTACAAGTTTTTAATATCATACAGTAATATGTCAGTGTTGGAGAAAAACAACCTTTATATACTGACTTAGGTTTTTTTCTACCAAAGCAATTTCCATCTTCCCTTTTTTTTTTCATAAATGTATTAAGTCATCCCTTGGTACCCCTTTGTGCATTACTTCTTCAGAATGCAAACCATTCGGAAATAATATAGTTGTGCTTCATATTGCAACAAATTAATTCAACAAGGCCTTCTGCTTGTTTGCATAATTTGTAACATTTTACATATCTTGTTAGAGGAATGTGGAAACTAAAGTTACAACTCTTTTGATTTCGGTTCTATATTTTCTTGCTTTAATGAGAAGGATAATTTAGTCATTATCATTTGAAGCCATAAATTGTTGTATTAGTATATGCTTTGAAGTGTCAGACAGAACACGCGAGGCATCAATTGACATGTTATTGGGGTCAACTAAGTGAAAACAGAGAATTATGTATAGGCATTAGTATTGTACACTTAGTGCGCTATGGTATGGTAGAAGAGGCCGTTATTTAGTCTAAAAGCGCCACTCATTCCTCCACATTTTGCAGGAACTGTATTTGCTTATGGTGTAACTAGCAGCGGAAAAACTCATACAATGCATGTAAGTCATTTAGTCAAGCTTCCATGAATCCTTTTAATCTCCCCATGCTTTTTGGTATATTCACTTGGAAGCAGATTATACATCCAACACTACATGTATTTTGAAAATGATATAGATCCAACAATGTAACTAATTTGTTGGCAGTGAAAAATGAAAACATCTAGCCATTAAAAGAATTGTGTATGCCAGGTTGTAGAGGCCATATGTTGATATGAAGAATGCGAAAAAGGAGAAGAAATGATTTAAGGAATGAACTTCTTTATTATTCCCTCAAGCAATTGTATATTTAAATAGTGTTTACAGGAAGTATGAAAAAGGAAAACGTACAATACCTGTATAATTGAGCTCGTCAATAAGCCTCCAATATTGACCTGGGACCTTTAAAAGCTCAATGTGCACTATAATAGTATAACTAGCTTAACATTTTGATAGTTAAGAGTATCAACTAGTTTGCAATCTAACATACGGGTTTCTTCCAATATACCAAACTATACTTCCTCTTCGAAATGACAATATTTCTAGATTGTGCCACCTTAATCTCTTGGCAGTCTTTCAATTTACCCAAATCTTTAGTCCGTAAGTAACTAACAAGATGTTGCTTGAACTGTAATGATGTCTTCATCTTCACTTGCTATAACAATGCCATTAACATGAGTAACCAAGATTATGTGTTTGACGTTAGAAAATGCTTGTAAGACACATAATAATCAGTTGGACCTCAAAGCATGCCAAGTTTTACAACAGTGCTAAATTGGCCAAACCATGCCCTTGGTATTTTCGTAACACCATAGAAAGATTGACATGATAATTCAGACTCCTCCAGAGTACCAAACCTAGGTGGTTTCTTCATGTAAACTCTTCATGAAGTTTGCTTTGATCATTTGAAGGAATGCATTCTTGATATAAAATTATTGATGAGAGGCCAATAGAACATGAGTGGCATAGCGATAGAGAGTCGAATAGGTGCAATTGTTTTTGATAATCGAGAAATCTGTCTGTGCCCGCCCTTTGGACCAACCACAGAGACGACAAATGCAGTTTTGGCCACAGAAAATAGGCATCACCATGATTAAGACCATAGATCTGAGTATATCCCTTAGATGTCAATCTATCTTTTAGACTACCAACTTTGCCAGCAGGTCCCCTTTAACAGTAAACATCTAGCGACATTCCATTGTTATTTTTCCATGTGGTGGAGAAATTATCTTTCAAGTACCATTGCTATGAAAATCTGTCCTTTTTTCAAATCTAGCCTGACACCAATTGTGCTGAACCATTGCTTTACCACAGTCGTAGGAATTTATTTGGACATTAGATAAACGTGTACATATGCATGATAGGAAGTTGACATATGGTGATAACTTAAATCAAGGTAAGAGTTGTGAGCAGTTCAATTACCTTCATGAAGAACATTGGAGCATTAACTTGATTTGGTGAGTGCTCAATTGAAGTTGGGGATGATGTTGTAGTAGGGGATGAGTCATGCGTAGTATGTGGACCTGTATCATGAGAAGAATTATCAATTTGCTTAGCATGGTGAATAATTTGGTTGAGGTCTTTTAATGTGAAATCTGAAGTGGCGGGGAAGAGCTAGAGTAGGAAAATTAGGAATGGGAAGATCCATAAGTATGACCATTATTTGAATCTGATGAGAAGTATGGAGATGTACTGAAAAAAATTACATTTGCCAAGACAATACTTTTTCGCGAATGGGATGATAGACTTGTCATGCACTCATGCAACCCTTATTGACACTGGAGAATCTCAAGAAAATACATTTAGCGTGCCTTGAGATGCTCATTTTTGCACTTCCCATAAAGGGTTCCAAAGAAATCATGAAACCAGGAAGGATTAAAGAGGATCTGATATGCTGGAATAAGGATGGAAATGCTAGTAGGAAGGAGGAGAGACGGAAAATTGTCCCTTCTTGTATATGGTGGACAATATGGCTAGAAAGAAATCAAAGATGTTTTGCTGGAAAACAGAGGACCATACAGAACCTTAAGCATGACTGTCTTGCGTTATTTTATTTTTGGTGTAAACAGATAGTGGTAAACAATGACGTTACTGGTAGTACTAGTATTAACTGGTTGTAAGAAGCTTACTGGGATCCGTGTATGTACTAACTTTTGTGGGACACTACCCCCCCTTTTGTAGTGTGCCTGTGAATATATAGAAGTAACTGTTACCTTTCTCAAAAAAAAAAAATCATGAGATGTGAATTTCTAAATCCCAGATTTTTGGGACCAAACATATCAACCCCAAAAGATATGGTTGGATTGAAGAGAGTTCTAACCAAATATCAGGAAATAACCGCAAAATATAACCAAAATATCTGGCCAGAGAGTATATTTCAGAGAATAAAATTAGATGGTGCCTGAAAAAGATTCTGTTAAAGCTGAACTGGTGCATTGCAGACTCCAACTGAACCCTAGAGTGCAGAAATTGTCAGAGATGTTGCCGGAAGAATTGTAACTGCTGGAAGTTGTTAAAAAGAAAAGCTATCATACAGCATCCAAAGCATTTTGGGGAAACTCAACTGGGATGGCATAACTCATGAAAAATTTCCAGCAAAAAGAAAAGCTAGCAAGCAGCATCTAAAGAAAATAAACTACTCTTTTTATCTTGCCACCATGATTCAGAGAAATCATATCGAAGGCCTAGATTTTGACTCAAACTTCTTACCTAAATAGGATTAAAGTTCTGATAATTTTTATGAGCATTGCCTGTAATCATTATTGTCATCATAAACTATCAAAGCAATGTTTTTGGTGAGAGGTGAGTGCTTAATTTATGATGAGTGGACAATTTGATTATATAAAAAGCCTTATCTAGGAGAAATATTAAAGAAAAATTTTGCAGGACAAGAGGTTTGTATTATTTTCATGCAGCATGCTTGTTTATTTGAACACATTATGTGGTGTTAATACATACTTTAATTCATGATTTGTATTTTATGTCCTGGTTCTTGATTGTAGGAGTTATTTCTTAGCTCCATGGTCAAGTTGGGCAGATATATATCTCTTTCCATCTGAAACATTCTGCTAAGTTTTTGTCATGTTTTATAGGGAGAGCAAAAGTCTCCTGGTATTATTCCACTAGCAGTGAAGGATGTCTTTGGCATTATACAGGAGGTACCCATTTTTCATGGCTTAGCAAAAATTGGTTCTGTAGTTTGTGAACTTTAATACTATTTTGAGAACATTTCATAGTTTAGAGCTGACTTTCAAATGCATTTGTATCAGACACCTGGACGGGAGTTTCTTCTTCGTGTCTCATATCTTGAAATATACAATGAGGTAATCATGATTTGACATATTCCCTCTAGTCATTAATTTGATTTTAGTGTAGCTTACATTCCATTTCTTTTTCCAATCAAAACAACATTTAGCATACTTACTCTAAGAGGGAGATAGAATTGAGGTAAGATGACAGAAAAATGCAAACCTTGAGGAGCTCTGTGTTATTGAATTCATGTCTTGTGACTTAAGAGTCTGTGTTACTCGGACTCTTCCAAAATGTTAACGGTGCATGTCGGATTCTTCAAAAGTAGTGTATTTTTGAGGAATTCGACACGGGTGCATTATCGAAAGTGAAGAGTCCGTGCAACTTAGCTTAGCTGTTCTAATACTGGCTGGCTCAACTTTTTGTACTTCAAAGGCTTGAATGTAGGTGTAATATTCTCAAGTATGAATGCCATATGCTGAAAAGCAGTATATACTGTTAAGTTTGTGCTTGTGCTCTGACTGTACCTGCTGGATGTATATATCTCTATTTTATATCCTACCTCCAGTGTTATCAAAAGCAAAAAGTGCAAAATTAGCTCGAAGTTCCATTGGAGCTTTAAGTGCAATAAAGTGTGGTCTTTAATGAAAAAAGGTGCAAAGGGAAAAAAATGCAATACATATATTTAGTCCACGACTAATAATTATAAGCATGAATGACAAATATATGAACAAAAAAATTGAAAAATATTTACGATAAAGGTAATGTCAATTATTTGGAGTTGCCTTTTTAGAAGAGGTTCATTTGCAAAAAAAAAAAAAAAAGAAAAGAAAAGAAAAAAGCATGCCTTAGAACCTTGATGATGACATAAAACTGCACATTAAGAGAGGCGAAGTGCTCAACACATTTGGAACGTCGCTTTAGGGCTTAAGCGCGCCTTTGACAACATCGCTACATTTGTCCTGTTGTCCATCACCATATCCGCCCTAAATGAGTTTAGGCATGTGGGCATGTGGGTATCCATCAATTTTGACTCAAATTGATGCCCCAATCAGGAAGTTCTTTTCTTACTATGTGTTGGACAAAAGTGTACAATGAATTGAGTATGATAAGATCTTTTTTTTGGGGGGGAAGGGGGTGCTGGGGGATTCAATTTAGTATAAAGGAGCAGCCTCTTTCATTTTGCAAGCAACATGTATAGAATTTTGAATTAGTGATTTGAAGCGATTAAAATTCTGTCACATTGCAGTTATCATGTGCAAATCTTTGAATTAGTGATTGAAATGCTAGATGATTTCAAGCTTCAATTCTAGAAAAAGTATCTTTAAGAAATTGTCTTGTAGGTGAAGAACAATATAATGCCGAGAACCATGAGGTTTCAAGCGCAAACCTCAATAGAGATAAAAAAAAAAACACTAAATGATCTTTTGCATTTGTCGTAACGTTGGTAGATAGAGTTATTTATTGTTGTTGAGAGGTGACAGAGATCCTGTGGGATTAGTTGAGCCGCATGCAAACTGACTGGACACCACGACTATAAAAAAGAGTGCGAAAACACACATGTAGAGATGACAATGTCTTTTCTTTGGAATTTCTTTTCTTTTCAGCACGAGGAGTCAAATTGGACTCTACACTTGCTTGGGACCTTTGCTCTACAGCAGCTAATGGTATCTGATGAAAGAGATGGTTGAATAGGACGTTGTTGGCAGCTTATCTTTGCATATTAGTTTCATGTCTAAGCAATGCATTTTTTGGGCTAGCTTCACTGGCTGTTAATTTGTGAGGAGAACTCTACTTGCTCTATTTCATATAAGGGAAACCCATGACTTTGGTCGTATCCTCTTCTTTACAACAACATATCCAGTGAAATCCCACAAGTGAGGCTTGGGGAGAATTTGATGTACGCAGACCTTATCCCTATCTTTGTGGGATAGCGAGGCTCTTTCCATTGAACCTTGGCTCAAAAGAGAAGTTTTTGAAACAAAATTGCAGGAATAATATGACAACAAAATAGCAAGATCCAAAGCAAATGAGGCAACATGGAGTAATATGCAATAAATACACTACATGACTACTAAATAGCCCCCCACCTCTATCACATAAAGGGCAATTGCCCAACAACTTACTAGCCTTCTACCCTAAGCCCCCAACTTCTTCTTTGTGTTTTGAAAATTTGAAAATAGAACTAGTTTAAAATGTGAAAACATAATCAACAAAAGTCTGCAGCTCAATTGAGTGTTATCTGCTTGCATATCAATCATTAAAATGTTGAACTAGTATGTGTTGCTATTTGAAAATGTCCTGAAGTAGAAAACGCCATCCAAATCCAAATGAATCTAATATTCTCACTAAACTTAATTTTGTTAACATTAATTAATATCACTAGTTGCATTGAAATTTCTAGGCGACCTACATTGATAGAGAGAATAGGCTTTTGTCTCCTATGATCTTGGCAATCAGCAACCCATGAGCTAAGATGGGTAAGTTAGGTTCAATATCCTTTTTTTTACATGACACCAGAGTTGGATTCATCCAAATTCTTGGTTTACATAATGTAGAGCCCTCATGTGAATGTTGTCTATGCTCCACATGAGCATAACTGGGCATGTGGAGTCATGTGAAGTGTCTTACATTGGTTGAAGGAATTCATTGTTGTCTCTTTATATGGTTTTGAATGATCCTCACCTCATGAGCAAGTTTTTGGGTTGAGTTGGTCCAGTATCCATTTTCTTTACGAAAACTTTCATTGAACCTCAAGGCTTGATGAGAAGTTTGCATGCTGTGAATATTGGTCCTTCAATACACAAATACAACATTTATTTATTTAAATCTGTGTAATAACTGCCTTTTTAACTTCTTTAAGCTTGTCAAGTTTACAAATTCTAGTTTTATGTTCTCCAAAGCTGGTTTCAGTTTTAGTAAACCGTATTTATGTGATCAGCGTGCTAGTTGGATAGGACACTTCAATGTTTATACTTTATCCTTGTCAAAAATGCCACAAGATTAGCTGATTAATCCCAGCTATGAGCTGAAAATAGAAGCAGCACTTGACTTGCTTGTAGCTTGTGATTCTGATAAGTTAATAAGCTTAATGCATCCAAGTGGTATAAGCTGCCACAAAAGGGTGTAAATGATCAAGCATCAAGATGATAAGCTTCTCAAGTAGGCACTGGTTAAAGGATTCTATGCTGCACGTTGAACCATTTAGCAGATTAATATCGAAAACTCAGGATATTGGTATATGATGCTGTATTCATTTCTTATTTTAAGGTTGAATACCAATGCATTGAAATTGACTTTATGCTTATTTAGGTCATCAACGATTTGCTTGATCCAACAGGGCAGAATCTAAGAGTACGAGAAGACGCTCAGGTTTGTGTGACTGAGTGCTGTCCATGTTCTTCTGTACAAGTTTACTTCAAATTGTTTTATCATATAATGATACTCTTTTATGTTGTCATTGGTGGCTTTTTGTTTTTTGATAGAAAGTTGAACTTTATTTCATCCAAAAAAGCAATTTCAAAACAAAGCTGAAGCTGGCTATCAGCTATACCTAGTAATGTTTCCTGCTCCTAACTTGTACAAGCCAAATTAGGAGATAATTATAGTTTTCTAATCAATACAAAAGCCAACATCAAGTCCTCTAGTTACCAACTCGCTGTCCAGAATCTTTCTAATCGCCCATTCTGCAGATTTGGGTAAGGGAAAGTTTTCCAGGGTGGCTCATTTTGTATAGAAGCTGCGTACCCATTTTATCTAGAGGCAGTCCTTCTTTCTGGCTATTACCCAAAATTGCTTGATGATTGCAACTTTATTCCATAAACACATATCGATAACACTCATTCCTCCTGCAACTTCTAGTTGGCAAATCTTTTACCAGGCTATTAAGCCTTATTTGAGAACAGAGATAGTGGCACTCCAAGTCCAAAGAGAAGATCTGCATATGGCTTCAATCAGTTTCAGAACCTTCTTGGGTAAGATGAGTATCTGTGCCCAATAGGTCAGAATTCCAAACAACACTGATTTGATCATTTGCAACCCACCAACATAGACATCAGCTTAGATGACCAACATTGTATCTTCAAGGTGATCTTTTCAATCAGTGTAAGGTAGTGGCGAGAAGATATCTTCTTGGAATCTGCTGCAACTCCCAAGTATCTGAAGGGGAGTTCACCACGAATTTATTGTTTTGTACTAGAGATGCCAACCATATAGATTGAGCTTTTATCAGTATTAGGTTGCAATCCAGATGTCTCTCTGAAAATTCTGGAAAGTAGCATCAAGCATTTTAATGGAGATAAGGTCAGCCCTGCAAAACATCAGAAGGTCATCAGCAAAACAAAGATGACTGGCTCCTAACTTCCTGCGTCTGAGATGGAAGTTAAAATTGCCATTTAGAGCCAGCTGATTCATTTCTCTTTGCAGATATTCCATGCCAATGACAAAACAAGTAAGGGTACATTTGGATCCCCTTGCCTGATGCCTCTCTTGTCCTTGAAAGGTTTTGTGAGCCCACCATTGAGCAAAAAAGAATATGAAACAGTAAATAAGGACTCCATAATCCATTGAATAAATTTGAAGGGAAATCTCAAGTCCAGAAGCATCCTTTCCAAACTTAATCAAGTACGTGATCAGAAGCTGACAAATGTAATGGCATTTCTGGAAAAAAAAACAAAATTGATTACGTAGTGCAGCTAGTCAATATGTAACTTAGGAATAAAACACCATGAAGAGATCAAAAAGTTTGTGTACAGATTACCAATTACTTTTTATGATTGGCTCCAACACCAGCCTCAATCATCATGAAGTTATTGTCAATTTGGATTGCTTTTTAGAGTAGGAATAAAAGAACCATAGCATCTCATGTTTTATTTTGGATGTTTGGATTGTTTAGTTGTTCACTATTGTCTTGGAATTGAATGGTCTTCACAGAGCTTTATGACGCATCTAAATGGAAATATGTTACATGAGTTGCAAGAGTACTGGAATTTAGTTGTGTGGATTCAAAATTGTCTTTGGACTCATGTTTATTCTCCTTTATTTGTTTCCATGTGGGCTTTTCCATGATTTGGTTTCTATTCAGAAGGGTGGTGGGGAGAAAGTGAGGTTTCTTTTATGATGTCAGTTGATTAATTACTAAGAAATTGGAGAGCCTCTTTTTACTGTTTCATGCAATCAGTTATCAGGAAAGCTGCTTATTATTCGAAGTTCTAACAATTTATTTAATGGAAATGGCAGGGGACCTATGTTGAAGGGATCAAGGAGGAAGTTGTTTTGTCTCCTGCTCATGCACTTTCCTTAATAGCATCTGGTGAAGGTTGTAGAAATTCGTTCTGGTCCCTTTATACTAAAGAAGACATTATATCTTTGCTTCTATGTAACAAGTCCATGTTTCTTTTGTCATTGGGGTTAACAATTTGTGATAACGTTTATTACAAGTAATCATATTTTATTGATCAGGAGGTCATGATTATATTTACAACCATAAAAATGTTTCATGAGAGAATACCTTAGGCACAGTCTAGGAGATGCATATAATTGTGGAAGGCATGTCTATCTTCCTAAGGAGGAATGGCTATTTTAAAATGTAGAAAAAGAGACTCAAAAAGTATAAAAGAGGGACTTACAAAATAAAAGAGAGAAAATTTTTTGAGAATGCTTAGCTTGATTGTTATCTTATCTCAACCTTTGAGGGTTTAAACTGTGTTAAATTAGGAAGACATTCATAATACAGTTTCTGTAATTGATACAGAAGAATGATATAAGCCACAAATCGAGAAACAGATATCATATATACGGATTCTTACCAATCTTAACTATAATTACAAAGATAAATATCATATTTACACATTCTCACTGTTGTTAACATGATATTTAATAGAATCAAAGATAGAAAGTAGGTCAATGTATTGCTAAGAGCTGTTCATCAGTGTAAAATGTCCTCTAGTAGATGTACATTGCTTCTTGCATTAATTTAACCTATTCTCAAAATTCCCCAACTGCATCCCAAACCATCTTGATTTATGGTTTGTCCAAATGGTATGACCAAATAAGAGTAGAGAAAGTCCCCATGAGCCCTAATTAGCCCACCACGATTCTTATGTTTCCACTACCTCCACTTTTTTGGGTTTCTTTTTAATCTTTTCAAAGACTGTAGTTCCATTTTTAAAGATCTTTCATTAATTATCACTGGTTAACTAAAATGAAACCTGGGCCCATTCTGTTATTTTAGGTTATTTCCGTCTGTCTATGTTTTATGGTTTTAACGTGACTTGTCCTTTAGCTTTTAGGCTGTTTAAAAAAACATCCACTTCTCTAGTTTAATCTACTCTAATCAATGTTGGAATCATCTCATGTATAGTACAAGTATTTTTGACTATGTATCACTAAACAATTGGTAACATTTGCATAGTTTTAGTTTCATCTACACTTATCTTAAACATGTCCTGATAAGTAATGAGCTCTCCCCAAGAGATTGTGCCCATCATGCAAGTAAGCTCCAACAAAAGCAAATTGTGCAGTCTCTTTCAGTTGACAATCAATTAGCTTGGTTTGATTTCTTCAAGACATCTTAAGCATTTATATGACCTTTATATTTTTGCTTTATACCAAGTTCTGATATGTTACCATTTCATTTGATTCCATTGCCAACTCTTAACATGTATCGTTGGATTTGATGGCATATTGAAACAGAGCACAGACATGTGGGATCCAACAACTTTAATTTACTGAGCAGTCGGAGCCATACAATATTCACTCTGGTATTATCCTTCTCATTTGTTCCTTTAGAACTATTTTCTAGTGTATTCTTTGCATTCAGAAAATGGCGAAGGATGTCTTCTTTGCTGTGTTCTAGCTGACAAGCAATTTACCTGTTGCTAATGATTTGTTGTTGGATATTTCAATAGCTAATGATTCTTATCTCTCTGTTTGAGTGCACTTTTGTGTTAGGCTAGTGCAGGCGAGGTAAGTGAGGCAGGCAAGGAAAACATTTTGTACATAGTAGCACAAAAGTCAAAGTGAATAATTCTGGAACAGATTTTAGGGAAGTACAATGAGGTTTCCACCTATGTACTCCGATAATATGTTTTGAAACTTAAAAATTGGGGTCAATGACAAAATAAGTAATCAATTCAATGTATTGTCTTACTTAAGATCAAAATGCAGAGGTTGAAACCCCTAGACCCCTTCTTCTTCATTGTGAGGTGGCCTCAGAATTATGGAGCATTTAAATCTTCTTTTTTGTACTAATGTTTTCTCGCCCTTTTTGGGGCAGAGTGAAGTTCTTTATGATCAGCAAATCAGCCCCGCATTGTATCAATAGCGATTCAGATCGCCTCCCCAAGCTTGCCTAACCTAATTGTGTGTGAGCAATCAATCGTGACAAGTCGTCCGGTCCCTAATGAAAGCACCTCTAGATAGAAGCCGTTTGTCGACCGGTGTACTCATCCTCAATGCCGTTTAGGCTTTCCAGTTAAGTCGGTTGTCTGCCGCCTTTCTTTCCCATGCCCGAGATGGCCTTATGGGTAGCAGCCTCCCACAGAGATGGCCGTGTGGTCAACTTCTATTCTGCTTGTTGGAAGGTTCGTCCGGATCTCTTCTCGGGTCAACCCACTCAATATCCGAGAGTAGGCTTTTGGCGGCCGCAGAGATGGCGGATAAGGCAACGGATGATACGTACTTGGAAATAAGCAGATCATAGATAAGTTTTTTCATGCCTTGACTCTCCCTCGGTTCATTCGGAAATCATGGTAGTCTTTTCATGGAGATTATTGGGAACGGAAATGAGCCTGGGGTTAAGAACAGCGAGAAATCAGCCTTCTGGCCACCTGTTAATCTGTCTGGTCTAAGGTGGACCACACCACTCACAGTTAAGGATGCTTACGAGAGCTGGAGCCTATGGAAAGTTGGCAAAGCCATTAAGAAGATCTGGATCATGATACCTGCTTGTATTTTTTGGAGTATTTGGTTAGAGAGAAATAGGAGATGTTTTGATGGAGAGTCAACTGCTTTAGGCATTTTGAAGGCCAAATGTATTGCAGATCTGTTAGTTGGTCCAACTTGTATCCTGCTGTTAATGCAGAACAAATTCAGGATTTTATTAACTCACTAAATTTGGCTTAGATTGTTTGTATAGTTAACCAGAGACTTTTTGTAAGCTCAAATGCCATATCTTGTAATTTTTGGATCTTCTTGATGCGTTTATTAGTATCACTTGCTTTATAAAAAAAAAGATCAAAATGCAAGTTGATTAAAGCTGGCAGAGTTGGATTCTCAGCCAGTAGTGACGGAGTGTACTAAGATATTTGATTGCTGTGTCTTTGACTCAAAAAAGAAAATTTATGAAATCATCTTCTGTTTGAACTTAAAAATTGGGGTCAATGACAAAATAAGTAATTAATATCAATGTATTGTATTACTTAAGATAAAAATGAAAGTTAATTAAAGCTGTCAGAGTTGGATTCTCAGCCAGTAGTTATGGAGTGAACTAAGATATTTGATTGCTGTGTCTTTGACTCAAAAAGGAAAGTTTACGAAATCATCTTCTGTTTGATTTTGAGAAATAAAGTTGATTATGTTGCTGACTACACAATGGATGCTATATATATAATATTTAAATTAGTATAAACACGTTAAAATTGTAGAAGTGCCATATGGTGGTAAAACATCAAAACTCTTGAGAAAATTCTGGTCAAGATACACTTGTTTGATTCTCAAAGAGCAAATCATTTGTTTGATGTAATGAGGGAGAGGAGTACAGGAAAGGCTTTCTATATCTCAGAAATTTTGATAGGATTGGTGAAGCCAAAATTGCAAGATCCATTCCTAAGTTTAGACCTTGTATTGTTCACTATCTCCTATATTTTGCTTTTA
Source organism: Solanum clarkiae (assembly GCA_011800125.2). Taxonomy (NCBI): domain Eukaryota; kingdom Viridiplantae; phylum Streptophyta; class Magnoliopsida; order Solanales; family Solanaceae; genus Solanum; species Solanum clarkiae. Next base: position 14,427,288 of record JAABOM020000096.1, on the reverse strand, counting down.
TTTTCGGTATTGATGAAGAAATCCTGAATTGCTGTTGCACATCTGCATGGTTTATTAGATATGGAGTTCTAAATAGTTGTTTTCTGTGCCAGACAATTGAAAGCAGTCCACGAGGAGGAAATCAAGGGGAGGAAGTGGCACTATCACAGCTGGTAGCTTGTGTTACTTTTGTCTAATCCTGTTTTTGAATTTACCTGTTGGCAATTTGATGTTATAGTCCTGTAGTTTAAAAAAATACAATTTCTTACTAGTGTTGTCATTAAGTTGTTTGGGCATTATTGTTTATCTTTCATTCTGTTTTCACTATGCTGATCATGTATTCTGTACACAAATCTTGTTTGTAGCATCTAATTGACTTGGCCGGCTCAGAAAGTTCCAAGACTGAGACAACTGGGTTAAGGAGGAGGGAAGGTTCATTCATAAACAAAAGCTTACTCACTCTTGGCACTGTAAGATATATCTTTCATATTTTCACTCATGAGGAGTTTTCTTGTCTAGATTGATGTCTCCTTCACTTCTTCTTATGTCGAAACTATTCTTGAGCACCAACAGTTCCTCTCATTTCCCCCAGATTGAATGCTGAATTCTTTTTCAGAATGTGAAAAATAATTGATTTAGCTGTTAAAAAATAATTGATTTAGCTGTTACTTATGGAGTATTGTGCTGGAATTTGCATATTGACTTGCAGCAATGGATGATGTAGGTTATATCTAAATTAACAGATGAAAAATCCACTCATATCCCATATCGAGATTCAAAGCTTACACGTCTGTTGCAATCATCACTCAGTGGACACGGTCGAGTTTCTGTAAGTTTTAGTAAATCAGCCCTGCCTGCTATTGATCATCTGTTTACAATGTTTTCAAATGTTCTCCTCCGACTTTGAGTTGGATGGACCCCCCCCTCCCAAAATTAACAGAACCTAAGCACTGATTCACTTTTTTGGATTTTTCTAAAGCTCATTTGCACAGTAACACCAGCCTCAAGCAACACAGAGGAGACACACAACACCTTGAAATTTGCACATCGAAGTAAGCATGTGGAAATACAAGCATCACAAAATAAGGTGAGATTATGAGGGGAAGTATATGGAGCAAAGATTTGTTGCTATAAAAGAACCATCCAAGCGTTGCCTGTATGTCTCTTATGTGTTTCGAACCATTTCAGATTATAGATGAGAAGTCTCTCATCAAAAAGTATCAGAGAGAAATATCCTGTTTGAAAGAAGAGCTTGATCTTCTAAAGCGTGGCATTATGGAAAATCAGAAAGTGGGACCCAGTCAAGATGATCTGGTTAATCTGAAGCTCCAGGTACATCACATCATTACACACCAGCTTACTTGTTAATCTGAAGCTCCAGGAAATCTGTTGTATAGAAATGGTGCCAGTAACTATTTTGTCCAACTGATCCATGTCTGTATCAACAGACTCCTGTGGACCTAGAACTCATGGAGCTCATCAATTATATTTTTTCTTGCTTATTGGAAAAAGACTTGCTCTGGTTCCTCTCTCTCCATAGGGTGTGCATTATGCCGCAAGGGATGGTACACCAATTTGCAGGGGAAACACCTTCTTTATATAAATTTTTAGGAAGCTATATGAAACCCAAACAGATAAACAATAAATAAAATATTGTGATCATTTAGAAATATACACAGGAAATAAAAGGCAGCTTCCCAGGATATTATGGGAATGGCTTATTTCACATGCCCATTTAAGTGGTTTATATTTATCATTATTTCTATATGTGATGCAGTTGGAAGCTGGGCAGGTGAAGTTACAATCACGATTGGAAGAGGAGGAACAAGCGAAAGCAGCATTGATGGGAAGGATTCAAAGATTAACCAAACTGATCTTAGTTTCCACAAAAAGTACAATGCAACCTAATATCTGGGAAAAGCCTGGACACAGACGCAGACATTCTTTTGGAGAAGATGAGGTAGCAGCTAGTTTCTTATACATGATGTGCTGACTAATAATCTAACTGATAATACTTTGTGTTGCACAAGTATTGAAGCCATATTACCAAATATGGAGCACTTCACTTTGCATGAATGTAATCTTATGATGATAAAGTTTTCTCATCATTTTCATGTTTATCTTCGTTGACCACGCAGCTAGCTTACTTACCGGATAGAAAACGAGAATATATGATTGACGAGGATGCTGGAAGCATTGATTCTGGAATATCAGCTGATGGAAGAGAAGGTGTCATAAACCTTGATGAATTGGTCAAAGATTTTAGAAGAAACAGAAAAAGAGGGATGCTTGGTTGGTTCAAGTTAAAAGTAAGTTTCTAATATATTTTCATACTCTTCATAGATGTGTGGTATAAGACCTTGTTAGATATGATAAGTCACAAGTGCACCATATAAGTTTCTAATGCTATTTCAGCAGTGGATCTCAGACATTGGTTTTCATCTGGTAAAATAAAAGGTGAATGTTTCCTATTAGGAAATCTACGAAACAAGTTTAAGACACAAGAATTTGGCGCATGTATTGTTGGGCGCGAAAGATTCAACTCTTAGAAATGTTAAATAGATAAAAGAAGAGTATGAGATTGATGGACAACAGGTGGATGTCTCTTTTCTTGTTGGCATACTTCTCAGATAACAACAAGATCCATCATTTCACTTTGGTGTAATGTGTTTTCTATATCAGCACTTAGGATAGAAGAATAAATTTGTTATTGCTTGAACTGGAATATTATTTTCAAAACTAAAAGATAGATTGTGTACTACTAAATGACAAAACAAATTTTTTTTAAAAGTATGGGGAAACAAGCACAAAAGCTAAGATGAAGATGGAGGGCAAAATAATACATTTATGTAGGGTCATACAAGAAAGATACATTGAACAAGATAACTTTTTTGGTAAGGTAAATAATATTATTAATGTTGGAGAAATCCCTGCATACAGAAGTACGCTAAAAAGTAGAGAGAATCCTAGACCAAAAATATGGATCTTTACAAAGATTACCCTATTATCTATACAATCAAGAACCTCATGGTTGCGTCAAACAGAAACTAGGGACACGAGGTTATCCTATCATGTACAACAATGTTCTCAACCCCTTCAAAATCTCTCATAGTCCTCTTCCTCCACACTACCCATTTAAAAGCTAGTGGAGCTACATCCCATACCTTGAATCTTCTCTTCCTTCTTCTGAAAGCTAGCTATACATGTTCTCCTTTACTGTTCTCAGCATGACCTGTTCTACTTCAAAACCAGATCAAAATCTCCCACCACAAGTGCATAACCATTTGACAATGTAATAACAGAATATCTACATCTTCTTCCAAACATCTGCAACATATAGCATCAACTAACATGTCGATGTAAGATTATCCTATTACAACAATTAATATAAACATGTAAGATTATCCTCGTACTCTCTGCAGTCAATGTAGCTACCTAGCAGCTAAGCCAAAGCGCACAAATAAGCTTATTTTTCTGGTCCCTCTTGGTATCCAATCAAAAGATGCAGAAAAGCCACTCTGTTTCTTACCAATAGTGTGTGCTAGTATGATTTGACTGAGAACTGTTGGTCTCTCCCCTTCTTCCATCTCCTTTTGTCATGCACGAGTTGAACAAGCTAGATGAAGGGTCAAAAGAGGAAGACCAAAAAAAAATACAATATTATTTTTGAAACTGATAAGGTTGAAAAAAATACAATAATAGCACAGTTGTATTCGTCTCCTAAGTATCAGAATTTTATCCCGTGTTTGTCTGTCAAGTACGACCTGTGCAAAGAATGATTCTTACTCAAGTTATCTTTTAAAATTCTGCCAATTTTTGATGATTATTCCTTTCTCTATAAATACTCTGTTCTAAAATGCTAATGATTTGCTGTCTTGGTATGGTATCACACGGAAGACATTTAACTAATATAAAAACATTCTAATCAATAGTTGATGGTGCAGAAGCCTGAAAATTTAATTGGATCATCATCAAATGCTGATTCTGAAAGCTCTGCAAGTGGTTCCCCCGCATCTTCATTGAAGTCATTACAAAGTAGAGTTACAGTCAGTGATATGAAGCAAGGGCGGAGAAAATCTGTTAGTCAGCGAGGGGACGATGCTCCAGCTGTAGATTTTGTTCCAGACAGAACCCAAGCAGGTGATTTGTTTAGTGCAGCTACTGGAGGTCGGCTTCCACCTGTAAGTTTCCTTTGTTGTTTTAATTCTGGTGATTTGACTTAAAGAATGAAGAAAAGCACATTGGAAATCTTTTTGTGTAAATTAGTTTGTCTTGGATATTTGATGCAACTAGATGACACGTCCCACCTGGTTTCTGCTCTGCACCCACCTCTTCAATTTTGAGTTTTTCCTCTTAATTATGTTTCTATAAATTTTAAAGATGATTCTCGCCCATTTTTACTCTACTTATCTCAATCCGTGATTTTCTTCACTTATTGTGCTACGACAAAAGGTCTGTTCTCTGGTCCTCTTTAGTGTCTTCATTAACTGTAAGGACATATCAGACGTTTTATCTATGACGAAAGGCATCAAACTCATCTATATTATGCTGTTAGTGTTAGATTACATGTTTACAAATGTGTTTTCCATATGGTCAATCTTCAGTTGAAGCAGTTGGATTTTGAAGTTGCTTTTTAAGAATAGGTTGAGATGGGAGGCTGTGTTTAGGAACTGCTTATTTTTTTCCATCGGAAGTAATTGATTTAATGAACTTATTACGGTGCCAGTAGGGTGAGATCAAAATTTCACTTTAGGTTAAGATGCTTAGAAACGGAAATATACAAAGGCTTCCAGGTTTGAGTATGCCATGATTTCCAGAATCATGTTTTTTGTGCACTCTGTCAGGTTAATTCATGCTAAAATAACCATCAGCTTGTATGCAATTTCATGGATAATGATTTACAGTCGTCCTCTGCTTATAACACTGCTAGGATGCTCAATCTCCTTTTGCAGACGGGTAGCACTATAACTGATCAAATGGATCTTCTTCATGAGCAAGTGAAGATGCTAGCTGGTGAGGTTGCATTCTGTGTTAGTTCTCTTAAACGAGTATCAGAGCAAGCCGTTGAGAACCCTGGGGACTTGCATCTTCAGGTTAGCCATTTATTAATATTATACTTTCTATTATTTTTCCAGATATAATGGATACTGAATGTGTATATTGGTAGTCATGCTTATATATTTGTCTCATGATTAGGAGCAAATGCGAAACTTAAAGGATGAAATAAGAGAAAAAAAGCTTCAGATACGTGTTTTGGAGCAACGCATCGTTGGATCAGTGGAAAGGATGCCACAGGGTTCAATCAGTATCGGAATATCTCAGGTAAATTTGAAAAAAAAAAGTGATGCACGAATACTTGTATCTATTTAGAAAACTTCGGAGTTTCATTGGAGCATACTTCTAGTGAGTCTCTGAAGCTAATTCAGAGTGGGCCTAAATTGATAAAGTCCAGAATCATCGAGCATTTTTGTGATGGATGTCTGACCAAATGCGATTCACTTTGAATTGGGCCAAGTCCAGTAAAATATTTATTCTTTCACTTTTCTTGCACTTTTTGGTTTGGTTCATAATGGGGCAGGTTCTGCAAGTCTCCCAATTTTGAGAGAGAAACTATCCCTTTCTGATGGCTTGTCTGATCTTCTTGGGCCCATTTCTTGTCATCTTTCACTTCCATCTTTGACAATACTCTTCTTATAGCATACTCTTAAAGAATCTTGCAATGACCATAACCCTTAATCTAGGTCAAAGAAATTTCTCAGAGAGAAAATCCCTAATGATCTCTAATATAACTCCTTGGATCAAAAGAATCTTAGCATCCGAGCAAGACCTTAAGGCAATGGATGGAGTAGTCTAGGAGCATTTAAACCCCTTTGGAAACCTCTAAGCAATCGGTTAGGAATGGATACTGCATTCTTTAATACACTCCTATGTGTGTAATCCCATTATAGGGTTTCCACATGGACGATTTTATTTTTAAGTAGGGAGAAGAGGCTCAACAGAAGCAGGCTTAATATAAAGGAGACAAATGAAGCTCAACAAACTAATGATTGGGCCTGCAGCATTATTAATAGCTTGATTGGCTAAGTTGAGAGAGAGAGGCCCAAGGTGACAGTAGCTTATGATCATTTAAACCCCTTCAAAAATCCCAACACTTTTTATTGAGGTGTCCAACTCCTAGACCAAACAGGAGAGTTAAGAGAGATGGAATAAACAAAAGGTTATGTTAGTGCCATCTGCTGCAGGATGCATCCCAAGTTCATGTCTAGTTTCTTACCATGGGTAATTTCTTATCACATAATGGCATTTGAATTCTGATCTTCACTCAAATGTAGGCATTGTCCAAGCTAGCTACTCAACTAAATGAAAAGACTTTCGAGCTGGAGGTATGGTCAGCTCTTTGAGCTGGATTAGACTAAATCATTTGATATTAGCTACCTAGTTAAATGTTGCTGGACTAACTCAATTTACTTTGTTGTCATGATAAGATTAAATCTGCAGACAACAGGGTACTGCAAGAGCAACTAAAATTGAAGGTAGATTTTTAACCTTTCTATGATCTGCTATTCAGATGTTACATTCTTCTGAACTCTAATGAAAATCGCTGATCCTGAAGATGATGGAGAATTCTGAGATGCAAGAAACTATCCTTTTGCTGAGGCAGAAACTTGATTCCTTATTGTCAGAAAAAAGTTTTCCATGCCAGCAGCAGGATGCAGACCGTGATGCTGCCACACTTGCAGCATATTTGGAGGGATCTACAGAAGCTAAATTTGTAAGGGAGGCTGGGGATCATTCATATGAACAGCGAATTACGAATCAAAATGCACAAACTAGTAATATGAGATCTAATGAAAGATTTATGCACGAAGTCTCCAATGACTCTAGTGTTGATGCACTTTTGAACTCTCAGCTTCTTTCACAGGTAAGCTTTCCTTCAATTTATATGCTTCTGATGTAAATTTCGTAATACAATATATACACGCATGCGCACACACACATATATATATAAAATCATGTTTTTCTTCCTCAGACTGCTGAGATAGAGTCCCTGAAACAAGAGAAAAAGCAAATTATGGAAGAAAAGGAAGCCTTAGAAATTCACCATCAAAAGCTGGCTGAGGAAGCTTCTTATGCAAAAGAGTTGGCAGGGGCAGCAGCAGTAGAACTCCGTAACTTAGCTGAAGAGGTAACTAAGCTCTCCTACCTAAATGCAGAACTTGCTTCTCAAAAAGACGTGCCTTGCAAAAATAGGTGCTGTCAGAGATCTGTTCCATTTGATATGAAGCAAAATGGTGATGGCGGAGGTCAGCCTGATGCACATGTTAGGAAGACAGAAGATTGTTTATCAGTGGATGAGTTGGAGCAAGAACTGAATGCACGACACCAAAGAGAAGCTTCTTTGGTTGCTGCATTGTATGAGAGAGATAAAATAGAAAGCGAACTGCGTAAGCAACTTGATGAAACAAAGAGGCGAGAAGAAGATATGGAGAATGAACTTGCCAATATGTGGGCACTTGTTGCAAAGATGAGGAAATCTGGTCCGGCTTCCCAGACAGTCTCATTTGAGGGGTCAGATGTGTCTAATATCTTGGAAGCAAAATCAAGAAATGATATTTCCTTGTTCAAAGATAAAAAAGTCAATGAAACATTTGAAAACATTCCTGCTGTGGATACATCAGAAGAATTGAAGGCTCGTTATCATAAGGAAAGGAAAAGGTGCAAGGAATTAGATGATTTAGTTTCAAGATTAAAGGTATTTTCTTTTCTATTTTTCACGCCATGTTTAAGTTGGTGCCGCTGATTTATATGCATTTTTCCAGTAGCTATTGTCTGTCTATTACCTCACCGTGTGTGTAGAGCATCATATGGAATTGAGAGTTCTGATGAACTCAATTAAAGAAGAACTGCTTAACAAACTTTGTGTGTGTGAGAGAGAGAGAGAGTAGGGGTGGATGTTTAACATTAATTAAAAATTAAAGAGATCCATCCATGAGTTGCACAATTTCACAACTGATTCTAACTGAAATCAGGAATGCAATTAACCAACTCTGTAAACATTGTAGCTATCTAATTCTGTGAAATATAAACACTTTGATCAAATTACTATTATTTGGCTTTCTTTTGCTTCTGAGCTTCTCTACTTTTTTTTTCTACTCTTTCTTGATGTCAATAGTTTCCTTTCTCATATGTCCCATTCTTCATTTACTGGTTCTTCGCTCTTTATTTATAGGCTGATGTTTTGAAAACAAAAACTAACCTTGCAATTGAAGCTAATTAAGTAGAATTACTAAAGCAATTAAATATGAAATGAAATGCATTAACCTAATTCTTTATTTGATTGATTGATTGAGAAGTAATAATCAATTTCTTAATGGAGGTTATCTTTTTGTAGTCATGTTGCAGTTACATTTTAATGGTGTTTGATTTGAGTTGTTAAGCTTAATATTGTCATTATTGTTTATTGGATGCCGAAATTAATAATTTGAATATCAACTTTCATGTTATAAGAACTAACTATTTATTTGTTAGCCTAGTTTTGGATACGTGCATTGCATGTACATACCATGCTATTCGGTGCAAGTTTTTAAACCACATAATAGTAAAAGTGTGAGATACTTGTTAAGTAATACTTGAAGGTTAATGATGCAAGTGCAATTAGCAAAATGTGAAATGATATAAATTGATATATATTCCATCATAATCTATTAACCAAAATTATATAGTTGGATCACATTTGTGTTAACAAAGGGACACAAAGAGTAATAATGATGATTATAATTTTAAACAAAGTAATAATATAACAGTGATAATTGTTTTCCTGGAACTTTGATCTGTCTTTATTTGTGGTTGAGGTCATACATTCAAGCCCCACATCATGCAAAGCGAAGCCTAGTATTTAAGTGGAGAAGGGTAGAAGAGTGAACCATTGTCACCGAGTTTAGAAGGCTGTGGTTGATCCAAAGGACTGCCACAGACAGATTCTTAGTTATACTAACAAAAAGAACTTTGATCTGTCTTTCTTCTCCAATTCTAAACATAGGAGTTGTTTTTTTTTTCCCCGACATCTTAGCTAGGAGACAACGTTGAGGCTTTTGGCATGAATTCTCTGATATTGCAGAGAATAAAATTAGTTAAACTATGAAAGAGTAATTGTTTTTGGATCACTAAGAACCTTAAGCTAAGAAAATAAGTGCTCATTGAACTATTTTTTAGGTATGTGATGCTATGCATTAAAAACGTTAAACCTGATTCAAATAAACAAAGCTACCAAAACAACATAAAATAGATGAACTCTACCTAAAATCCTAATTCTTGAATCCAATTCCATTGATCTCAATTACACATACACAAATGTTAAAAGAGTTAAAAGAATACGAATAAACGCATATTGTTAAGAGCAATGGACTTGTTCCATTATCAGTTTCATACTCTTTCACAAATGTGAATACGCATACTACTCAAATTTATTTCTAGAAGAGTATGAAACTGACAAAAAGTTAAAGAGAACTGCATTATTATACGAATTCAATCAGGAATCCAAAAAGATTGCACCTGTGCCAAAGAAATTTCATGAATTGTTGTATTTTATGTTTTCATATAAGGAGTATAATAATATTAATGACTCAATTTATAATAGAATTAGTGGAAAAAATTGCATTTAATGTGCCTACTGTAGTATGCTATTCTTTTCTTTATTTTTATTAGAATGTGTGATTCCATTTTTGTGCAAAAATTTTATTGTAGTAAGTTTTGCTTAAAGGGTAACAAACTGTTTAACTTTTTATGGACAATATGATCATTCAACCATTTTCCTTTGTAGCTGGGTAATATATTAAAACTTTAAAAAGTAAGGTTGGTTAATGTTGATCTTATGTAGCTAATTAAAAGGAAGTTTTTTTTTCCTATATTAGTTTTATATTTTTTGTAAAGGCAACGTTGAGTAATACAAAATAGATTCATTTAATAGTTTTTTTTTTCGAAGCAATCTTTTAAAATTAACACAACTATCAGAGAGAGTGAAACTAGTCATCTAACTATTATTCTTTACAAAAAAACTCATTTAATTTTGCATTTCATTTTACAAAGAAAATAATCCAAATAATCTTACAAATTCAAGAATACAAAAGAATTAAGAATATAAAATAATTAAGAGATTAAAAAAACAATGAAAAATGAAGCACTTAATCTTAAATAATCACATTAGACGCCCAATAAAGTTTAATCAACTTGTTTAAATCAAATATAATAGTCATTGCTATTCAACTTCCTATCAGCATCTTAGCAAAAAAAATGACATGAATCTCTTTTCTAGCATTATTTCGATGACCCTTGTTAGAATCCTCAATTATAGGGATATGATGCCAATCAAATATTCTGTAAATATTCAGCTGCCTTGTATAGAGCCC
>JAABOM020000096.1:14373274-14399705 GCA_011800125.2 Solanum clarkiae | reverse complement strand
TATTTATTGGGTGAACCACATTAAATCTGTGTCTCCATTTTATTATCTTGCCCAATTTATTTATACTTTTCAATATCAATCCCGATTCGTATCGCGCTTCCGCTATCGCCTGATATTCCTTAACAGTGCCAGCCACATTTCCTAAGGATCATCTGGCTACATTCCTTCTTCTACACAATTCACTTTACTAGTATCCATGAAAGTTTCCCAAAATCATTACTACAAGTTCTACCACTACTTATTGATTCGCTGTAAGTGCTAATAAAAACAAAAACGCACTATGACATTTATATAGCGCTCTTTTTTTCTTTCATGATTTCTTATTATTGCCTTATGGTTGTCTTTTCTTTTGCCTTAACCTTCAATACTGCATCGTTATATTTGCAGTTCATAAAACTTCCTTTGTATATATGCTTTGATGCTTGGAACTCTGTGTATATTTGAAATAATTTCATGTCTTTGATGTACATGCTTTCTGACAGTCTTTAATCATTATTGTTCTTCTCTTAGCCAAGATTTAGGACCGATCCAATCAATTCCAGAAGTTCTGCTTTGTTGCTTTAGTAGCTTTGCATAATGCTGTCCAAAATCCATATGCACCATCCTGTTATGATGCTTTATAAAACTGGTATGGTTGATGCTACCAAATAATTAAATTGTTTATCATGCAACTTTCACTTAAACAAGAAATAGGAGGCCAAAGAGCTGATTGAGGTTCATATATCGGAGGAAATGTCTCTTTGGTAGGTCTCCATGGTAGTAGTGAATATATCAGAAGGATTAAGTTCTACTGTTTGTTCAAGTCATACAATACTTTGTCAATTTTCAATTTTTTTTTCTTTCTTGAAAATGTAAAAATATATGGTTTGACTTTGTTAGAGATTGATGAAACCCAATATAAGGTTCTAAATTGATTCATGAGGATTTTTAAAAGAATTTTCATATTCTTGAGATTACCGTGTCCAAATGCATTAAAATTTTGAAAAAAATCCAATACATAAGAGTAATAATTCATATGTTGACCCAACAATTAGTGATATTATTCTCTTATCTTGGTCCCTTTTTAAAAATATTGACACCCTAATATCCTGAAAATGCAATCCAACAAATCCTCTTCAAGTAGTTCATCTATATTTTTATGGCTAAGATGCTTACTTTCGTTAAAAAATAAAACATTTGGTTATCTTTGTATGATGATGATGTTTGATTAAATTTGGATCCCTTTTTATGATGAAAAAAATAACATACGATCATTTTTCGGACACAATATCGATTGGATTTCTCTTGAATAAGTTGAACTCCTTCATGACCATCTCCCGTTTATGTATCTATTTGTGCAGTTTCAAACAACAATTGTAATCATAAAACTTTACTCAAACTCTTTTTATATTTTTTGCCCCGTGTGAAGCTCAGACATATTTACTAGTCTCAAATAAGATGAAATGAAAATAATATTAATAAGGAAAAAAACTCAAATATGCCATCGAACTTTGAAAAAAGATTCATTTATGTCATCCGTTAAAAATTTAGTTCATAATCGTTTGAGAAAAGGCACATCTATGCCATTATTTTTTAACTCCTTTTTGTAAAATACTTAAACAACTTTAAACACTTTTAAATTAGAGTTTTAGATCAAATGTAGTCTTTTTAGTCATTCTTCTTCAAGAATATCAAGAACACATGAAGAACACCAATAATTCCCAAATTTTCAGCTTCTTCAACTATTCATAGAATCAACCCAAATTTCAAGAGTAGCATCCCTCCGAGCTAGGTAGCAAAACTCAATACTTTCTGAGCTCGAATTCAACTTAACTCAACAAGACGTACTTGAAATTTTTCTTCAAAGTTTCAAAACTTTAACCTTCTTTAATGGTAAAATATTTTGCTCAACTCTAAATTAATTGAAATTTTGAACGTAGACTTGAAAAATACTAAGGAATAAAAATCTAATATAAAAAATAACAATACAAACACGAACCAAAGCAAAATTTTAAAATTTTGGGACTGGTTTCTCTTTTTTCTTTTTTGAAATATTTTTTCACCTAGTGTTGTGAAACTTTGAAGAAAATTTTCAATTATGTCTTGCTGAGTTAGGTTGAATTCGAGGTCAAAAAATATTGAGCTTTGGTATTTAGCTTAGAGGAACGCTACTCTTGAAATTGAATTTGAAAATTTGGGAGTTCTTCGTGTTCTTGGCATTCTTGAAAAAGAATGACTAAAAAGACGACATTTGATTCAAGACTTTAATTTAAAAGTGTTTAAGGTTGTTTAAGTGGTTTTGCAAATAGGAAGTTAAAAAATAATGACATAGATAAGTCTTTTCTCAAACGACAATGACATAAATGAATCAAACTTTTAACGAATGACATAAATAAGTCTTTTGTCAAAATTTGATGACATACTTGAACATTTTCCCCATTAATAATAAGCAATTTTTGCGACTCCCCAATAAAGGTAGCATTGGCATAAATAAGAAATGATTTGTTTCATTCTTCAGCCACTAAAAGTAATTACTCTACAATTATGATCATTAAATTAAAATTTAATTTGTTATTTCCTTTTGAATCACTTACTCGACCCAACTATAATATGGTGAAGTTCCAAATTAATTCTTCTTCGTCTTAATTATATTTTAAATATTTTAACAATTGTTCATGGATCTTCAATTGCATATTCAACTATATGTTTTGAAAATATGAAATAAGTGATCATATCAAACATTTTCAATTCGAACAAAAAATAAATTGTGTATATTTTTAATCATTACTATGTAAATAAATTAATCACATAAAATATTTCATCTCTTTATAATTATACATCAGCCTTAATAAGAACACGCTTGAGGTTTTTATGGGATGAATGTATAGTATAACTAAGAGAAGTGATGTATTTACATGATTAACATATCTAAGTAATTCTCAAGAATACACACACAAAAAAATATTTAATAAAAACACTTTATTAAACGTTCACCAATTGCGACAAATCATAGTTTGGAGTATTTCTACAAATATGCATAAAACTCATTTACTTTTTAAAAACTATATTTTGTGTAGTCAATTTTTCTTGAATCAAATAGTTTCAAAAATATTTCTAAGCAATTCTTTCAAAGTCAAATCAAGGCTAAAACACATTCTTATGTGAATCAAATAGTTTCAAAAATATTTCCAAGCAATTCTTTCAAAGTCAAATCAAGGCTAAAACACACTCTTATGTGAATCAAATAGTTTCAAAAATATTTCTAAGCGATTCTTTCAAAGTCAAATCAAGGCTAAAACACACTCTTATGTGAATCAAATAGTTTCAAAAATATTTTTAAGCAATTCTTTCAAAGTCAAATCAAGGCTGAAACACACTCTTATGAGTATCCAGTCCTCATCATGTGTCAATTATTTCACGAAGAAGTTTTAAACTCGTCTCAAATTAATTAAATTTTTAAAGTCTTTTTCAATGTTCAAAATAGTTGAATTGTTCAAAGTTCAAGAAAAATGTTTGAATTTTTTTTTATGTGTCCTTTCATTTATTGAAATTTTATATTTTTAAGCAGATAAATTACACTATATATATTTTTTTATATGTGTCCTTTTATTTATTGAAGTTTTATATTTTTAAGCAGATAAATTACACTATATATTTATGATTTCATAAAGAGTAATGGTAGAAAGCATGATGTAAATTTTGTTTTTAAATCTTTTTTTTAATATGTGTGGATTATCTCACAAATTCAACTAATATGAAACAGAAAAAATAACTTTTTCCCTTTTGCTAATAAAAAAAATTCGAAAATTTGGAGAACTACCATTCACCTATTCTCTATTTTATTCTTGTAGAGATTGGTCAGGGATAGTGTCATGCCTTTTGAACATGTTGTGGTGTCTGAATGAAAATTGGAGAAGTTAGAGGGAGGAAAACAGAAATTTGAAGCAGGTACAAGGGTCTATTTGCAAAAAAAGTTATAAGGACTGGAAAATATATAAAATAAGTTTTACGTTACCCTCTGATTGAGCGCGTGCATTCACACGGCAAATTAATTAACACAGCTGCGAAATTCCAAAAAAAGAGCTCAAAATTATCGTATGGAAGCATCGGAGAGACAATCTCCTCTTTCCCCATTTTCCTCTGTGTGTTTCTCTCTCTAAAAACAACCAATCTCAGACCCCACAAATCTCTCCTTTAAACCCCTCTTCTTCAGCACCCTAAACCCAATTTCTCTCAGCAATGCCAGCTTCCTCCTCAGGTGCACACAAAAACCCATTTTCTTTGTTTCTTTTTGAGTTTTTTTTTCCTGAATGAATGAGTTTTTGATTTGAAAATGGTTGATTTTTGTGCTAGAATTTTAGTTAGGAAATGGATCCATGTGTTGGGAATTGATATAGGCGAAGCTAACTAGTTGTTGTTGTTGTAAATTGTAATTGTAGAGACGAGGAATAGATGGAGGAAGCGAAAGCGGGAGCCTTTAATTTCGAGGAAACCCAAGACCCAAAATGATGACGACGGGTTTGAAGATGAAGAGGATGACGAAGACATTGACCAGCAGCAGGACATGGAGGATGACCATCAAAACCCTAATAATTCACTGGATCGAAGTTACTCTGCTGAGTTGGTGGCAGAAACTGGGGACCGGATTAGTGAGTTCCCTTCAGTAGTGAGACGAACTGTAACCCGCACTCACTCATCTGTGCTCAATATTGTAGCGACAGAGAAGGCTGGGCTGAGCGGGGAGAGCAGGCAGAATGGGGTGGTTTTGGAGAACATTTCGTATGGACAGCTTCAGGCGCTTTCAGCTGTGCCTGCAGATAGTCACTCCTTGTTGACTGAGGAAAGAGGAGGGGAAGGTAGTGGGAGTGGTTCATATGTGATCACTCCTCCACAGATATTGCCGGGTCGTGGTGTCATTAAGCATTATGGTACTGCAGGTCGTATTCATGTTGTGCCAGTGCACGCAGGTACTCGTACGATGTGCTTATAGAGACATTTTGTTGCATATATTTCCATAAATGATGGAGATTTTGTGTGCTTTTAAGTACCAAAATACTTGTTTGCTGGTGAATAATGGTTTTGAGCAAGAAAGGATAGACTATGAGGTAGAGTGATATGTGTAAGATCGTAGTGTGCATTCTTTTATGGCAATCTAAAAAGGTCAACTCTTGGAAGTTTCTTAGTCATACAGTAGAAGTTCTGCATTTTCTGTCAGGACTTAAACTAATTTTGGGAAATAGGTAGTTGCATAGTACAATGATATTATTATTATTATTATTATTATTTCGAAGGATGATTATGATCATTGGATTTAATAACTTCCTAATTTGTTGAAATTTAAGAGATGAAGCAATATCTGACCTTAGTATCAAGGGTAATTGCAGGTAATTGATCACCTATCAAATCTGTATGCCTGCTGGCAATGGGACCTTAAAAGAGGTGTGGTGTAGACACTGTTGTGATTGTATGAATCCCCTTCCACTTTCTTTTGAGTATTCCTGTCCTTCCAGTTCAAATATAATGTTCGTCACCAGGAGTGTATTTTTATAGAATATTTGATATGTCAGACTAGGTGTATGTGATATCTCACAGGAAAAATAGTAATATATATAAGTTATTAGTTGATAAAATTAGAACTTGGAATCCTCCTTTGTACTTTACTATCCAAGTTAATGTTGATGGCATATTTGAAATAGATGCTAGAGGAAACTTACTGAACTAAAAGGCTTTTTCTGGGTCCAACTGAACCAGAGACATGAATTCTAAGATTTGCAGGTGGGAGTATCAGAGTAAACTCATTTCACTTGGAATCCTAAGATTAACATCTGCCATATTCCATCAATATTAATTTTTTTGCATGGGCTTTACCAAATTAATTATGCTGCCCTAAAAGGTTAAACCAATAACCTAGTTACCCTTTACTCAAAAAAAAAAAGAAGGTTAAACCAATATCCTCTTGAATCACCCAGATTTATCTCGAGAGGTGAGCGGCAGGTACCAATATTTCATAGAAGTAGTTTGCCTTAGGAAGGTCTTCATAAGTTCCAACAGTGCTTAATCTTTGACAAAGTTTCCTAGATTGCAAGGGGTATCTGTCTGAGATTAAGTAGCCTGTCTCTTGGTTAGGTTCAAAGAAAATCATGGTTTGCAAAAATGGTGTTATGTGGATTTTTGGGAATCTGAACTCTTAAAATCGCCTGGAAATGGCAGTTAGGACTTTGGTTCAGTGGTAAAGATGCAGCATGCATTAGGCACAGGTAATGGGTTTGAACTCTGCTACAGTCAAAGCCTGGTATTAAGTTGAGAGGAAGGTAGATGGGGCGGGTTCATACTTGAAGCTTCGAACCTATGTGACAACTGGAGTCGGATCAGAAGCCCTCAAGGAATTTTTCAATATTTTTTTTTAAAAAAAAAGGAAATGCTATGTTTGTCATCATGGTGCACTTGCCTTGAGTGCAGTACCAAGTATTTCTGGATACAAGCATACCTGCTGCTTATTTCTAGTATAGAGTAGCATTCTTGGATTTATATTTGGATTGTATTATCCTTTTTTGAGAACGACATGGTGCTTAGTACTCCATTGCAGTACTTTTTAGATTGCTCATTGATTTCTTCTTAAAATGAATGTCTTCTGTTGCTCACGGTATCCATTTGTAGGTCAGTCACTGCTTGAGATCTTTGTACTGGTGTCTCATTTATGTATTATTGTTTATGCTCTCAGATCTCTGTCTAATTGGCCCTTTGTTATTACTGTGCAAGCAGATTGGTTTTCACCTAATACTGTGCACAGACTGGAAAGACAAGTGGTGCCGCATTTTTTCTCTGGAAAGTCAGCTGAACATACACCTGAAAAATACATGGAATGTAGAAATTGTATTGTTGCAAAGTACATGGAGTCTCCTGTAAAGCACTTGTCAGTTGATGATTGCCATGGGATAGTAGCTGGTATCAGTACTGATGATGTAACTCGCATTGCAAGATTTCTTGATCATTGGGGGATCATCAACTACTGTTCTGTTCCTCCTAAAGATGAGGCCCCCAAAGATGGCACATATTTATACGAGGACTCAAACGGTGATCTCTTTGTTCCAGTAGCTGGTTTGAAGTCTATTGACAGCTTAGTCCAGTTTGATAAGCCTAAATGTCGGCTGAAGGCAAAAGATATTTATCCTGAACTTGCACATGAATGCGATGATGACTCCGATTTTGACAACTCAATCCGAGAACTCTTGTCTGAAAATAGATGCAATTGTTGTTCTCGGCCTGTTTCACTGGCGTACTATCAGTCACAGAAGGAGGTATATCTCACATCTACCATTGTCTTTATTTGTTGATTATGACTTATATTGAAGAATCAGTAAGTGCTTGTTGAGTTCTTTCTGGTATTTCTTAATGGAACAAATTTCAAGGCATTATTTGCTATTGTGGAGAGAAAGAGAGTAATTGCTTTGAGATCTTTAAGTACTCTGTAATAGACATATGCTGTTCATTTTATGTAAAGGAAATGTACGTGCAGTAGAAACTTCTCATTGCTTCAATGAACAATAAATTACTTTCTTGATCAGACGAGAAGAAGAGCCATATCAGCTTTTAGTCTCTTTGCCTCTCTGGTCCAGTTAAGAGATGCGGGATTCCATAAGATCTTCTGCTATTTACTGATATGTGTCAGAATTAAATTTAGCTGATACCAGAGTTCCAGTAAAGAGGTTGTGAAAATGTTAACAAAAGAAGTAAAAGCATTAAGAACCTTTCTTGCTAGCAAAAAAGGATATTTGAGATTATGAAATTTTTCTCTCAGCAACGTCACTTGGGGAAGAAATTTATGTGCAACCAAAAAGTTTGCATTTCATTTGGCACATAGCAGTTGAATTAAATAACTTCTTTGGATGAATATTGTTGAGTTATAGATGCCTTCAACACTGACTTGCATTTTCTTTGACAGATTGATATTCTATTGTGTTTGGATTGCTTCCATGAGGGTAGGTTTATTGCTGGTCATTCTAGCTTGGATTTTGTCAAAGTGAGCTCTATGAAGGACTATGGAGATCTAGATGGAGATACTTGGACTGACCAGGAAACACTATTGCTTCTTGAGGGAATGCAACTCTACAATGAAAAGTGGAATCAAATTGCAGAACATGTTGGCACCAAGTCAAAGGCACAGTGCATCCTTCATTTTGTCCGCCTGCCTTTGGATGGTGCCTCATTAGACAATATTGAACTTCCAGGTGCATCTGGTCCCTCTAGTTCCAGCACAGGTGAAGATCATAGCAAATCCTATTCAATTTTGAATGGGAATCTTGCAGGTGAGACTCTGGACTCTCATTTCTCCTTATTATATGATCACAACACTGAATCTTTAATATTCTTTCTTTATCCTTTTATGATGCAGGACCAAGCACTGAAAACCTTGATTCTGATCGCAAATTTCCATTTGTGAACTCTGGAAATCCAGTAATGTCCCTGGTAGGATTTTGTCACTGTCAACATCCTCTTGTGAAATGTTTATTCCTCTTTTTTATATGAAGACTTTAGTTCCTAGTTTCTGCAATGATATCTGTTGATTCTTGAGGAATGCTGCCTTCATTATGTCAGGTGGGAAAGATACATCACTTGTTAAGAAAGCGAATATGTTATTTGTTTTCTGTAGTTTGTTTCTCTTTAATATCCTTTTACTCTTCGTTTCATCTCTCTCTACGTGAATTGTGGAGGGCAATGCATTTCCATGAGAACTTTAGAGGATGTTTGGGCAAAGCTTATAAGCGGGTCGAACCAACTCATTAACACTTTTTGACTTACTAGTCTTATTAGCCAAAATCAGCCCAAAGTCATTGCTTCCGCCCAAAACATATGACTTTCTGCTTATAAGCACTTTGCTTTTATCAAAATTATGTCATGTTATTCCTATTACTATTTGCAACACTTGAAATTCCCCTCCCAAAACAAAAGCTCCTTCCTCTCCTTCTAATATTTTAATTTTTGTAAATAGCTTTAGGGCATTTCAGTCACTCTATAAGAATGAAGTGCTTATTAGACTTTTTACCATATATACCAACAACTTATTATCAATTTCACCTGTTCTGTCGAAGCACAACAATTGCTAAGTATATTGTTAGAATTGGAACAGGTATATATAATCCTACTTAGAATAGAAATAGGAAGAGTATATAGTTTCCTACTTGTAAAGGATTGTATTGTAGTAACTATAAATAGGGTCTCTATGTAATGATGTAGATACACAATTCAATAATATTCTTCTCCAATATTTCTCACATGGTATCAGAGCCTCTACGATCTTGGTAGGGAATCAAAGAGCTTCCGCTGGCCATGAGTGGCTATGAAGTATTACCCATGTATGGCCGTGCCGTCTGACCAACAATTATGTTAGCAAAAGTTGGGCCACCGTGTATCTTTTTGGTGACTATTTTCTCATATCTAATTTGTGTAGAACCGTGCATCTTTCCGTGACTACTTTCTCATACTCGATTTGTGTAGCACCGTGCCATCTTTCCCGTGACTGGTTGATCGTGCCATCATTTCGAACCTATCCATAGAATTTCTCTTTTTCAGTAGATTCATGCCGTTAATACGATCCTACCAATATCAGTTCTATATTCTAGTAGGTTCATGCCATCGTTCTAACCCTATCCATATAATTCTCTTTATCAGCAGGATCATGTCATCACTCCGATCCTACCATATACTTTTATTTCTTAATTTGTGACCTTTTTCAGCCATCAGATTTAATAATTCGTTGGATGAGCAAGTTCTGACCAGAATTTTCTTGGAGTGATTACGACATATCCATATATTTTTATATCATATTTCGAGCACTTTCTATTTCGGATTTTCTTTTGCCCAAAAAAAAGCTGGGCATTAAGTATGTCCCCTTTTTTTAGAGGGATCCTAACAGATTTAGCACCCTGTTTCTCTTTCAATGGTTAAAATTTGTTTACACGAAAGATAAAACAGAAGTAAACAATTCATTTTGATCTTTTGAATGGAGCTTTCTTTGTCTTCAAAGCACCTCATGTTCCTTACTCTCCAAATAGACCACATACAAGAAGGCATAGTGTACCACTATTTCCTTTTCTTCTTGTTCTTATGCCTGATGCTCCAGCTTTGCAGAAACGCAGTCGTCTCCGAGCATACTCCATTTAAGTCCCACCATGTTAAGGAGCAGTTGCACGATTGATCAGTGATGTAGCAGTGTAAAAAAATGATCTATGCTCGTGAGTTTGATCCATACAGAAAGCACCAGGATCACAATCTGTATCCTATTTTTTTTTCCCTTTTGGGTAAGTGTCAAGCTTGCTTTATGAGCCACCAACCATGAGAAACATATCTCCTTTGAGAAACAATAAGTTTCTTAGATCTGTTTCCAAGGCCAAAAATTATTCTGAAAACCTCCTGAAATCAAACTAGCATAGCGAGACTTCTCTGTGAATTGACCTCTGCTTTCCGCTTCATCCTGTCCTGGTGCTGTGACAGACCTTAGAATTTTTCTGAATCAGTAGCAGTTTAGAATGTCTACCCATTTTCAAATCATTCAAGTTCCTCCTAGAGTTGAGATTCGAATTATCATTGCTTCTATTGGACACTATGTTTTGCTTCTTGCATCACACATAGTCTGTGTATGTCGGGGAACAACTCTTTGAGAGGAGCATGGCCAATGCGGCAGTCATTCTTTGTCTTCCTCCCATCCCATCTTTGAGGCTAATGTTGCCCAAGAATTGTTGCCAGAGGTTCCTCTAATCCTAGCACTTCAAGGGATGTTTACAGCTTTAGTTCTGAAGGGATCATCAACTCCATACTTTTCATTAAATACCACTTTCTGTAAACCTTGTTCTTCAGATATGAACATCCACAGCCGTTGCAACACCAAGTTGTTTTTGTGTTGCTTCAAGTTTCCAATTCGCAGTCTCCCTTCTTCTTTACTGGCTATAATAGTGATCCGTTTTACTAGGTGAATTCCTCCTTTCAGTAGTCTCTTTGCCATAATAACTCCCTCTGTAGGTTATCCATACCTTTTTCAACCTTAGCAGGTAGTGGGAATAAAGACATTAGGTTGGTTGGTAATAAATAAAGCACAGTATTTATCAGTACTAGTGAAAATCAGCTTCGGCAATTTAAAGTACTCTTAATCAAAGATTCAATTCAAAACTATTTTTAATCAACTATGGTAGATGAGCTCTTAGTTCCATTTCAACACATTCCTTTTCAGTTGGTTATTTCATTGGGGTAGGTTGGTAGAGAACTAGGCTATCCTTGTTTGTCTAACTTGCTGAAGGGTCCATAATCCCATAATGGGGAGATAATCGTCAAAATAGGATTTAGCAGATGACAATTTATGAGAAACAGTAATGCACATCTTCCATATGAGTTGATTTCTGATCCTGAGATCAATTTATTGCTGTTTGAGAGAGTTTCTGGACTCCATATCAATTGGAGGAAAAGCCAGTTGTTCCCAATCAGTGAAATTTCTAATATACTGTAGTTGTCTGGGATTTTGGGAGGGGAAGTAGGATCCCTGCCTACTATTTACCTGGGTATGCCTCTAGGTGCCAAGTCATAGGCCATGGGAAATTGGAACTCTGTTATTGAAGCGTGTGAGAAGAAGTTAACTGGATGGAAATCTCAATATGTTTCTTTAGGTGGCAGAGTCACTCTCATCAATTCTATTTTGGATGTTGTCCTAACCTACACGATGTCTATTTACAAAGGTTAGACAAGATTAGGAGAGACTTTCTTTGGAAAGGGATGAAGGAAAATGAATCTACTGTTCAACACTTGGTCAAATGGGATAAGGTTCTTTGGGGAAAGAAGCAAGGGTGTTTTTTAATCTGAAATCTAAAATTACAAAGCAAGGCAATAAGATTGAAGTGGTTATGGAGATACTCTCAAGAGCCTCAAGCATACTGGGGTAATGTAATTAAAGCTAAATATGGAGAGGAGATGAAACGGATGACAAATGAGGTATCTACACCCATGGTGTAAGTTTATAGAGGTCTATTAGAATCTTTTGGCCTTTTCTGGGAAAAAGCAGAACTGTGAGGAGGGTAGGAAATGGAAGTAAGGCCTCTCTCTTTTTGGGAGAATAAATGGCTGGGACATGTTGGTGTAAAAAACCTTTTCCCCGAGCTGTATGTTTTGGCAGTACTTCAACAAATGAGTGTAGCTGATAGTTGGACACAACAGGGATGGAACATCCAGCTTAGAAGAAACTTTAATGACTGGGAAATTGAACTGTGACAAAATTTTTCAAAATCCCGGAAGAGTTCAAAGGGCCAAAGGATGAAGTTGATAGATTTTGGTGAAACAAAGATAGTAAAAGCATGTTTAAGGTGAACTCAGCATACAAGTTTTTGAACCAAGGTGGATAGCAATCACTTCAATGGCCATGGAAACAGATCTGGAAAACAAATATCCTCTTCAAGGTGGCACGTTTAACTTGGCTACTAGCAAGAGAAGCAATCTTGACACAAGAAAATCTCAAGAAGAGGAAGTTCTCAATGTGCTCCAGATGTTATCTGTGAGGAAAAGAGGTTGAGACAGTCAGCCATATGTTTTTACAAGGCAGGATAACAACCCAACTTTGGAGAAATTTTATCAGTCTCACGGCTGTTGTTTGGATCGTGCGTAACAGAATCAGCCACCTTCCCTTCAGTTGGGAAGAAGTAGGTGACAGATGGAGGATTGTCCCAGCCTGTATCTGGTGGACAATCTTGGACAGAGAGAAATGCTAGATGTTTTGAGAGAAAGTTGCGATCTGCAGAAGATCCAACTGGAGTGTATTAGACTTTAGTTTCTGGTGTAAGCACATGTACTTAGAGGATACTGAGTTAATTATTGTTAGATTTTAGATTCAGATATCATGTTTTGTAGATAAGTTGTAATTATGGCTTTCAGTGCAACCCATGTACTGATTTTAGTCAATCTATACAAATGTTATCTTTCTTTTAAAAAAAAGGATCTTTCACGATGTTAAAAATGTTAAAGCAACACGTAGGAATTCATTATGATGCTTCTTAACAGAGAAGATTCAAAGTTGAATTTGGTAATTCCTTTTTTTCTCCAAAAAATGAATGAAATAATTTGCAGATGTGACTAAGGGTATATTCCTTTCTGCCCAAGGGTATATTCATTTTGTTTGGTCTTCTTCTTCTATTGCAGCTATTTCTTGAATTTTTAAAATCAAATAATTTAATATCTATCTACTGTAATCTATTCACTCTTCGTTTAACATCCTGAACGATCCATCGGATCCCAAATCATTAACAAATACTTTTTCACTTTTGTTGCATTGTTGCATATGCAACTGTACATGGCTGTAGAATTAAATAAGTGAAGGCCTTAGCAGCCCTGTCAATATTGAGGCTCTGGACCTGGAACTACCTTAGGTCTAAGTTTTAGTAGAATATGAGATTTTGCTAAGTTTGAAGTGGTTAGTGTCTTGATTCTGTTAACTCATATATCTCATTCTGAGTCCTTTTCCACCAGTTGATGGTGTAGAAATTGCTTATATTAACATTTTTTCTTTTATACTTGCTTACCTCTCCTTAGTCTTTTGCATAACTTGTGATATATTAGAATTTTTTTGATGTGCGTGCATTAATAAGCAGCTGTTTGGATTGCATCTAAATCGACTAATCATACCATCTAAAATATAGAAAGTTGAGAGCTGATGACCCTTATTCTGAGGTAGCAACAAAAATAAATTTTTTTATAGCTCTCTGTTATTATATGTAGGTTGCTTTTCTGGCGTCTGCTGTTGGACCGAGAGTTGCTGCAGCCTGTGCCCATGCATCCTTGGCAGCATTATCTAAGGATGATACTTTAACTGCATCATGTAACATGAGTCAGATGGATGGATCGACAACAAATAATGGGTGTGTATTTTCTATTGTTTTTTCTTCATCAGGTATCGAAACTCGAAAGGAAATACCAAAGTGAAGAAGACATGCTAAAAACAAAAGAAGTGAACAGTAACAACAGCAAATAATATGATAACCAAAGTAAAGGAAGTAACAAGTAATGATAAATATAAGAATAAGTAAGTATGTACTGCACAGTAAAACTTCTTAATGACATTTAAGTAATCTTTCCTTCTAAAAAGAAAGCAAAACAGGGGGAACAGTCTATTTTTAGTTGTATTCGTTCAACTAGAACTTTATTTCCATACTTCATCCACGTCGTTGGCCAGCAAATCGGACACCTCTTCTGTCGTCCCACAACCTTCTCTTATCCGTTCTTTCTCCTCATTCTACCTTCTGCATTAGGTAATTTGTGCTACATGAAATACTGTATTTCACCATTTCAACTGCTCATTCCCTTTTAGTGATCTCTTTACCTGTCAAAAAAGAAAAAAACCTTTTAATCATCTATGTTATTTGCACAACCCCTGTGCTTTTGAGAGCATTTAAGTCTAAGAATCTTGTTGGCTGCATCTATGGAGCTCCATTTGACTGATATTACTGAGCAAGTTACACCTTGGAGTAACTAAGAGGATGCTGGATTGTCTTTTCCAGTTTTAGTGATACGAGCAGTCCATTATATGCACAGGTATAGAGTGGTAAATGAAAGCAAAGAGTACATCTGATGGCTATTTTTCAGTGTATAATTAGTTGTGTCGCCACTGTTATGCTTGCTCTGTCACGTAACATTCGTGTCTGCATGGAACTGGGTTGCAAGCCATGTTTCTTTCACCTGTGGTAGAGAAACTATGGTGACAGCCGTGTTATCAAAGGCGTGCTTAATCCCTGATGCGAGGCTTAAAACATGTTGATTGCTTTGACTTGCTTAATGTGTACTTTAGTGTCTTTATTAAGGCTAAAAGTCCAAATTTTCCTCACGAATAAGCATTTCCTTAAGAGACGACACTAAATAATTGGTACTTCATTTATCATTTAAAAAAAATTCATTTTCTTTATCCATATATTTGTTATTCATGCTTGTATTTATTAGTCTTGGACTATATATATATTATATATATGTGTGTGTGTGTGTGTTTGTATTTTTTTTCCTATTTCCGCCCTTTTTCCTTTAAAGCACACACTTTAGCTCTTGAAGCCCCTCAAAGGACCCTAGAGCTTTTTTGCTCTCTTCGCTTTTGATAACACTGGGTGACAGAACATGTTGCTTTGCCTTTTTATCACCAGTATCCGAGATGCTAGAAACTCGTTTGCATGTTGATACATGTATGGTTTTCTAATTGGACACAACTGTATCCCTAGCTGCATAAGCTGGGTTGCGTGCCTTACTTCTAACTGTCACTTCACACCAGTGATGGAGATACTACAGTGGCAGAACATGCAGCTTTTCCTTATAGTTCATTTCTTTCTGTTGATTGAACACAGAAGGGGCTAATGTTATATGTAAGTGGCCCCCATCAAACTTTGTAACTGTCTCTGCTCCAGGATCCTAGTCTTAAATTGTTGGTGTCTTCCCATTTTTTGTGCAACTTGGTTGCTAAGTTTGTCTATATGATATTCATTGTTTCTGTTAGATATAGCTTTATATTCTCATGATAGCTGCAGTTATTATAATCCTTACCTTCTTTTTTGGCACAAGTGATAAAGTTAAACCAGAATCTTAGAAAATATGGATGGAGGAATCCTTTTTTTTTTTTTTGAGAAACTGGTAACTTGTTTATATATTAGATCTGCACCCACAACAGCACTATCTACAATTACAAGAACCCAACCATGCTTAGGCCTACAGCTTCAGAAGGAACCTAGCATATCAACTAGTGATTCAGTCTCCTCTATATAGTTTTTTGAAAAACTGGTAACTTGTTTATATATTAGATCTGCACCACAACAGCACTATCTACAATTACAAGAACCCAACCTTGCTTAGAACTACAGCTCACAAGGACCCTAGCATATCAACTAGTGATTCAGTCTCCTCTATATAGTTTTCTCTACACCAAAAATGCAACAAAAGAACACAATTCATCTTGACTATCTGCACAAAATAACTTTTATCTTTAAAAATTCTATAGTTCCTCTCCTTCTAAATTGTCCAACATATACAAGCTGGGACAAGTTTCCACCACTTCTTTTCGCTCCCTGGACCACCATTATAGTTCCAGCACATCAACAAATCACAGCTTGTTGCTGGTACAGACCATCTAAGTCCTACCAAGCTCAAAAAAGTTGGTCACAACTGTCCAGTTATAGGACAATGTAGAAACGGATGACTATTGTTTTCTCTAGCTGCACCACACATGCTATATCTAGATTATGTAAGGGGCCTTAGTGAGTGAGACATGCTTCTCTTAAAAACTCGAGACTTTGTAAGGGTCCTTAGTTTTCCAGATGAACTCCCATGGCCACTGGTCAAATAGTGCACTTTGCCTAATATGATAGGTGTATGCAGATTTGACAGTGTAGATTTCATCACTTCAGGTTTCCAGAACAACGTATCCTCAGATTCTTGGAAACCTTGGAAAGATTCCAAGGTTTTGAACAAGTCCACGACTCTTTCCTATTCACAATCATGTAATAATCTTCTAAAACTGATATTTCACCCATGTACTCCTTTAGCTGATTCAAGGTTAAAATCTGGTAAAGTCGCAATAGTGTAGGAATCAGGGAACAGTAGGGGAATCTTTTTTTTTTTCCTGATAACCAAGAAATCTGTCTTTGGCCCGGCTTTTGGACCAACCACAGCCTTATAAACTCAGTGGATAATGGGCCCACCCCTCTACCTTTCTCCACTTAAATACCAGGCTTTGCCTTGCATGGTGTGGGGCTTGAACCTGTGACCTCAACCACAAATCCTCCACCCTGTGCCACTTGAGCTAGGCCCTGGGGGCACAGTAGGGGAATCTTTGATGTGCATGTTTTGGGGAATTTGTGATTGCTTAAGCACTACTTGTTTCTAGGGTAGGCATACTTCATACTTAACTGGAAATCATTTGGAACTGAATTTCAAGCTTTCATTCTCAAAAAACAAACAAATTGAATTTCAAGCTTTCTTCGTTCTTAGGTGCAGTTTCAGTTAGTGATTGTTAAGCTATAGTTCTTTGGTTTGGTTTTCATTTCTTTTGGAGAAAGAAACGCCGAAATTTTAGGCATATATAAACAGCGTTAGTTCTTCTGAAAAAAGGAAATAAAAGCTAGAAATGGTTATGCTGATGGATGTGTAACTTTCTTACATTATTAATATCCTTGCAATTAGATTAGCTTAACTGGTTTCACATGGACTTAAAAAGATAGTGCACTTCTGTTGTCTAACTTGGGTAGTGTTTGCGCAAGTGATTAATATGCACTTGGCACTGTAAGTTTAATTCTATAAAAATACTAGCGTTGCCATGAAAAAAGTCTTAAGTTACTATAAGTGATCTTAGTCGCTCCATTTCCACGCAAATCTAAAAGACTTTAAATTTTAAAAGTGATTTTGATTACAATATATCTTTAACTAGAAGAAATCTATTCACTTGATTCTTTTTGATCAATAGAAGAAATCAATTCACCTTTTTTTTTCCCCGATAGATAGAAGAAACCAATTCACTTATAAAACATGTATCTTTCACCCTAGATTCCTTTCCTTTGTTTGGAATTCCTCTTCATCCTTTTGTTTGGGTATCAATAGCTTGAAAGAAAACCAGAAATAAAGTATAGGGCCCACCCTCAATCGGAAATAACATATATTTTTTTGATATAGATTATAAGCCCAACAAAACTCCAAACTTTAGAATAGGCACAAATTCAGATAGGCAACCAAAAAAATTGGATAAAAGAGATAAAAGCTGAATCATAATTTTTGGTTTGGTTTACGTATTTATTTTTAGAAAAGGGAAAGACTGGATGAATGATTCCACCCTATTTTCCCAACTGCTTCTCTTTGTTTCTGAAGCTTCTTCTCATATAATAACTGAAGGACCTGATGATGTGAAAACAGTATGTGTTATCATCTCCAAACGTGGAAGAAAGAGTCGAATAACAGAACTCTTATGGATCAAATAGCCTGTCAAAAGCTGTGATGCTCATTAAGAAGCTTTAGTCAACATTCTGAGGCCAAATCGCTACTTCCATTAAACTCTATTTTGGGTATTAAGTTGTTCTTAATGCTGGAAATTGTGTTGCTTTCTATTGTTCATGTGTCCGCATATGCTCACGAATGCTTCAGTGGCACCTAAGTAGTGCGGACTCTTTCACTTTGGGTGCCACATTTGTGTCGACACGACATGGTGTGGGTATGAAATCTGTACCGGATAATGATCAAACGATTTTGGGTACTTTGACTAAAATCAATAGAGAAATTTGGGACAAATACAAAGATTTCTCATTCGAACTTAATATGTACTTAATAATAATAACTAATAATAATTACAGTTTCAAACTTGCTCTTGAAAATTTGTGTATTTCTTTCCTTCCAAATTATCCTCTATAATTTAGGAATTTTTTGTAAATCTATTTTTTGATACTTTAATTACTTCTAGCCAAATCCCGGCACCTATGTCTGTTCTTAGATTTGTACCCTTGAATCTTAAAAATTTAGATCACAAAGGATCCGACATCGATATCGTCTATCTGGTTGTATATTTTTCTTTCTATCCTGCTTTGATGACATTTCCTTTTAGACGAGGGTCTATCGGAAACCACCTCTATTCCACAAAGGTAGGGTAAGGTCTGCTTACATCCTACCTACCTTCATCAGAACCCACTCGTGGATTACATTGAGTATATTGTTGTTGAAGAATTCGGCCTCTAGATATACACCTGTATCTCACCCTCGCACTTGAGTGCTAGTAACATAGACTTTGCTACCTTGGGTAGTGCATAGACCATTTATAACAACCCAACCCACTAGTTATAGTGTCTGCTGTGGGCTTGGGTTGCACGTTTTTAAAATGCATCACTAGATCTTAGGCTTGCTTCCTTATATACTAACATCTCTCCCGTGTTTTGTCAATGTGAGATTCACCTCCTATCATTTTCAATATACTAATTCCTTGGCCATTTAGTCTAGAATAATATGTCAAACATAGCTGTGAGTTAGAAGCAGTCACACTTCTGTCATCCAAAATAAAAGAGGAAGCAATTACATTTTTCAATTCACCCAAATACACTATTTAGACAGTTAAAGCTATAATGCAACGTAATCCACCTTTGATGAGGCAATAGGTGAGCACCTTTGTGATATTGCAATTTTGTCCTTTTTAGAACTTAAATGAGCTTAACTATTCATGTTTTGAGGTAGTGAAGTTTATAATGGTGTCATTCTCTCAAATACACAGCAAAGGGAGACTTCACTATAACCAACAATACATTTAAATTTCGTGTTAGCATAAAGGAAGCATTTTTCCTTCTGCAAATATCATGAGAAAAAAATTAAAGATGTTCTCCTTCATGCATTTTGTTGCATTCAGCAATCAGTAATACCATAATGTATTAGTTTCTTATGGAGCAACAGATGCAACATTTTTAATAGTCTTAGTGATCCCAAGGTACATACTTCAATCTTACAGGAACAATGTAGGGAGAATGCCCGGAAAGAATGGAAATCCTCATGGAGATGTTGGAAATTCATATCAGCTAAAAGGTGGCTGTAAATTTGAACTAGTACTATACTGTTCTTGTTTCATCCTTCAAATATTTTCTGATATGTTCTTCTCAGATGAAAAGTCAGGAGGACAAGCTCCATGGGGTCAACATGATACTGGAGGTGCTCCATTATCCACTGGAAGTGTAAGAGCTGCTGCTAAAGTTGGTCTTGCAGCTGCAGCTTTAAAATCAAAGCTTTTTGCTGACCATGAAGAACGTGAGATTCAGCGGTTATCTGCAAACATAGTTAACCATCAGGTAATCTGCTGATACTGTAGTTACTTTTCTTTATTGACCTCCTGTTGAGTCCATTTCATCCTCTTTCTTCCGCATTTTGCTTAGTAGAGCTCTTAATTGACATCTTTTATTTCTTGGCCTTTTGGTTTTGCCAGTTATTAGGGTCAGTATAGTGCATTGTAAAGGTTTTGAAGAACTGCTGCTGATTTTTTTTCCTTTTTGCTAGTAGTGATGGGATTCACTTTTATTGGGTTTAAAAATTGTTGTAAGAGTTTGGGTTTGAAGGTGGTAACTGGAGGGTTGTGGTTTGAAGCTCTGTTCATCATAATACATACCTTATGTGGATAATATGGATCTATCAATTATGCCTCAATCCAGAACTAGTTGAGATCAACTTTACGAATCTTTTTCATTCCACTCTGTTCAAAGGAAATTTTATTTCAATACTAAATAATTGACCTCTCAAGGATTTCTCTAATTGTCACACTTGTATCTAGACTGTTGACTTCTGAGATAATGTTTCTCCATTTGATTTTAGGTTTTGCCTCGTTTTATCATCCGGCCTAAGGTTTGGTGTATATTAATGTCTGCAAAGGACATGGTTTATTATAGTTAGCTTTCTAATCTATATGAATTTGGTAAAAGATATCAAACTTTCTATATGAAGAAAATGAGCATCTACCCACTTCAATCCAAAATATTAGCTCATGAGGTGCTGCTGGTCCAAGACCATATAAAGAGATAACAATCCATTCCCTCAACCAATCTAGGACATTTTAACACACCCAGATTTGGACATTTGGAGTGTGCACTACATAACATGAGGGCATAATTTCCTTATAAAAAAGAAGAAAAAAAACCCCTTATCCAAGAAAGATGAGAACATAACATGGGATAAACCAATAACAGGAATGCACCTTGCCTCTTCAAGACTTTTTAAAGAAAATAGATTTTGGGCCTAACTCAACCCAAAAGCTAGGTGTAAGTTGAGGATTGTTCAAGACCATATAGGGAGACAACAATCCATCCCCTCATGTGGGGTGTTCTAACAATGTGATGATAAGTGTAACACCAGTAATATAAATTGTTAATAAATTTCAATTTCTCCTTGGAGACTGTAATCCTGCTTTACTTTCTTTTCTAGTTTCTCAAGAAGAATGTCACCTTTATGTAATTGGAAACAATTTAACTTTATTATTCCCCCTTAACCCTTAATACAATGGTTTAGATCCACACAAATATCTAAGGTTTGTTTTCGACCACAAATTTCAAGAGTCTTCCTTTCTTTAACTTTGTGCCTAGCCGAATAGATTTGGCCGGAAGGAGTATAGTTTTCTTGTGTTTGCTTGATATTTTTGAAGCCATAGGCGTGACATCAATGGTAAGTAACGTAAATAACCACTCCTCACCCGCATTCCTTCTAAGCCTCAAGAGAAACAAATGATATAAAATTTCTCAAAGAGTGCAAAATGGAAATAACCTAAAGAGAAAATAAAACGGCAAGTCAATGTACTTCAGCATTCTACTTGCCAGTTAACTTTAATTTTTAATATTAATTTTATTGTTATCATTGTTTTATTTCATGCCTATTGCATGCTTCCATTCCATGGATGAACAATTTCGAGTCTCTTGTATTCCGCAGCAATTCTTTACTGGGGAAGGGAGAATGGTAGTATGATACTAAGACTTCCTTTTTCGAGAATGGTATAAGTAGTATGGTACTAACACTAATTATCCTTATAAAAAGGAAAATTTCAAGTCCCTAGGAGTCATGTTTGAAGTTATGCCTATTTCTTCCTCTTGTATCTTATTCCGCGTTTTTAGGGAACTCATTGGTTTGGGAGCTTCTTTTGTGGATGTCTATGTTTTCATTGAATCGTGTTTGGTTAAGGATGCATCTCTCTTGACCTTTGCTTTTGCAACACTTTTGACCTTTCTACTACTATCTCCATGCTCAGTTAAAGAGGTTAGAGCTGAAGCTGAAGCAGTTTGCTGAGGTGGAGACCTTGTTAATGAAAGAATGTGAACAAATGGAAAGAGCAAGGCAACGGTTTGGTGTAGAACGTGCTCGGATGATGACAACTCAACCTGGTTCAGTTCATGTATCCCGGCCAATGGGTGTGTCTGGTGCTGGTGCTGGTGCAGCAGTGGTCGGTAACACAGGAAATAGTAGGCAACAGGTTTCAGGTCCTCAACAAAATTTTATTGCTGGATATGGAAACAACCAACCAATGCATCCTCAAATGTCATTTATTCCGCAACAAGGAGTGTATGGATTTGGGCCTCGGTTGCCACTCTCAGCGATACACCCATCCTCTTCAACACCCAGTATATTTAATGCACCAGCAAGTTCCCAGCCTGCTCTCAGTCATTCAATGCTTAGACCTGTATCTGGGACAAAAACTGGTTTAGGTTGAGTGAAGATGGTGATTGAGCTTTGGATTTGCTCCAGTTTACTGATCGGTTCTCTTCATTTCTGCAATTATTGAGGCGAGAGAACAAGTTGCATTGCTCTGTCAGACGGATTGAGACATTAATGAAGCCAATCGACTGAAAATGCAGCTCGGATTAACAGTGCAATGGCCCGATGACCCAAGCAGCAGTGCTCACATTAGTTGCTGCTTTATGCAGCTAAACTTATTCGTAGAAACAACTTGTACTATATTTCGGTTTCTACTCTGAAATAACACTCTTTTGGTAACAAGAAGTATGAAACTAGGAATCTAGAAATGTAGCTTTGTGCAGTACAGGTAATTAAGATGGAGAAAACAGGGCAATGGAGTATGGCAATCTCTTGATCATAGAAGTCGTGTAACAAAATTGTTGTGTTGATTCCTACATTTTTAACCAATTTCCCTAGTAATTTAACTAGCTCTGAGGGTTAAATCGCACAAGACAACTACTGTATCTGTTCTTTGGGTCGGCTAAATGGCGCCTCAGCTTCAAAACGTTAAGGAGCTTTACTCTGCCGTCTCACCAACTGAAATTCTGGCCTTATCATAATCAAATATGAATTGTGTGATGTGAGGAAACTGGAATATCATAATTGAATTTCTCTATTATATTATTATCTATAAGCATCTGTTGAATTGTAGTGTAACTCAATCATCAAACTTTGAAGAGAGTATAGGTTATTTAGACTCATCTTTAGTATGTCAAGCCAGTCCTTACAATTTTGCTTCTCCAATTAATGTATGCAATGTAATATAAAATATTGCCATAGTAGAAAAAAGAAGCAAGCAAAATTTCAGTTTGTTAAGGCTCTACAGGTTGAAGTTGACTTATGAGTTTGTACAATGGACATTGTCCCTTCGTTAATGATTAAGGTAGACGTCGGTTAAGTGATTTCTGTTCCCACTGGCGTGTTAAACATTCATGTATTACTAGTTAATCAGTTCCAAACAAAATTACCTTAGTAATTTAATTTAAACTTTCTATTCTACTCTTAATAAGATTTCAAGAAAATCTATAGCAACACACGTCTTATGGCTTATTTTAGATTAGAAATACAAAAAGTTTATCCTTCTTTAAATTCTTTTGTGTCAAGTCAAGTATCAGAGAAAAATACTCTCTTATTTTTAATTTATAATATGTATTTTTTAAATCGTAATTAAATAATGAACTAAGTCTTTTCAAAAGAATGTTTGTGTAGCTAAACAATTCAGGTGTGTTTGGTATGAATAAAAAGAAATTTTCAGAAGAAACTTTGCCCACAGTATTCAACACTGTAAAATTAAGAATGAACTATCGGAAAAAAACCATAAGGAAAAAGAGGTGTTTGGTGACCAGGAAAAGACTTGTTTTTGAACAAAAAAACATTTTTTCCATCTCATAAAAAAAAAGGTTATTTTTATATAATAACAATTTCGGTCGGACCTATAAATATTCCTTTTCGGTTTCAAAATATCAATGGTATTTTACGTTGACCCTTTTCTATTATTTAAAGTTATCTTTGAAAATATGACATTTTTACAACAACTATGAAGAACTAATGTCTAATTAATTCCTTTTTGTTTTATGTTTGTAAAAGAGAGAATCATTTTGAGTATCAATCCTAATAAAGAAATAAGTAACCAAAAAGTCATCAGCTGATTATTTTTTTAATGTCTTTTCTCACTAGAAATTAATTAATAGGGCACTACTAATCGCTAATTAACTTAATAAATTGTTCTTTCCATACTATAAGCTCTTTCTCGTGTCTTTGACAAAATTTCATATCCCGACTTTTATTAATTATTGTCTTTATAAAGTCATTTGGAAGATCAAACAAATTAAACCTTGAGTAGATCATCCAATTCATTTCAAACTTATCGAGAAAAATAATGGAATTATTACGTAATTCATGTTTAAATCACTTGTATCTAACAAAATTTAATTATGATAATCCGTCGCTAAATAGGATTAGCAACAAATTCGGCTTTTAGATGTTAAATTTGTTTGTCGCTAATTTTTATTTGGGAAATTTTCATAAATAGCCTAGGCTTGAAATTTAATATGGTCAAATAGCTATATTTTAGATAATTACACGGCATAACTTCCACTATGTGACCTAGAGGGAGGAGAGAGGCGAATTATATGTGTATGTCTGACAAATAATTGTATATGTGTAACTAATATACATATGTATTTGTATATCTGGCAAGTGAGAATGAGAGAGGGAGGAGAGAGGCGAGCGAAATCAAGAGAGGAAGGAAAGAGGCAAGCAAAAGAGGGTAGAGAGTGGAGAGAGACGAATTATATATGTATATTTGTCGAATTGACTATGTATATCTATCAATATAACTTTTTATATGTGGCTGGTATACATATGTAATTGTATATCTGACAAGAAATTGCAGAGAAAGAAGAAAGAGGTGCGCGAGAGAGAGGAAGAGAAGAGAGAGAAAATAACAACAAATTCTCTAACTATAGCAATAAAATTATAACTATAGCTATAAATATAATTTTTTAAAATTATAATGATATAATGCAAATATATGATTCTTATTACGTAATTTTTCCTTTTTTTAATATAGCAAAAATTAGTTTGGCGTTCACACTTTTTATATTCGATGAAAGAGGCAAAAAGGAAAAGGAGAAAAAGAAAAAGAGAACATTTTGTGGTTTTAGTAGACATCAAATTAATTTAGTAATCTGGGCCTTTTTTTTCTTAATCGAAAATTCCTTTTGGAGTAAAATTCTGGTTATAATTTATTTGACGTAAACTAAAAAGTATTCCAGTTACTCTAAATGACAATAAACGTAACATTTTTTCCTTATATGTTTTCAAATTCCAGTGAACAAGTGAAACTTCATTTTCGAAATATATGAAGATTATAAACGAGCGTAAGAGATTAGAAATTGAAAATTTTAATTTGTTCTGTGTGGACACACACATTTTGTTTAATTCAATATGTATCACAAACGTTAGGCTATAGCTTAGACGGTAGAGCACCTCGTTTTATACATGTTAATATATTAATATGAGAGGTTTCTGAAGATAAGTGGAGTTTCTCATAATTCTATGGGGGTGCTTAGAAATAATATTAAAATATTAATTCACCCGTTCTATATTACTTGATCCTTTTAATCTAATACATCGGATTTGAAAAATAAAAACATGTTATTTTAGAATATAAAATTGAAATATCAAGATGAATTTTTAATTCCTAAAACACACCAACCTCTATTCTATGTTAAGGAGATCGCAAACCTATATATACATATTTTTTTTTTAAAAAAAATTGCCTTATAGTGTAATATCGGGTGCCCCTTCTAGACTTGCCATTGCACGCCCCCTAAGAAAATCTTAATCAAAGGTTTTTACTAAATTAAACCTTAGTAATGATGCTTTAAGATTCTAAAATTTGTCTACTACCTCCTCTGTTTATTTTTACTTATCATATTTAGACTTAACACATTCATTAAGAAAATAATGATAATTGACAGGGTTATTTTATCACTCTATCTCCATTAATTGACGTTTAATAGTCTTAATTGGAAAATGATATGAAGAACAAGTAACTAATGCTAAGAGTAAAATATAAAGGAAAAAAAATTATTTCTACTTAATATGTTAAAAGTGACAGTAAAAATGAAAATCTATTTTTAGAATTGTGGACATACAAATAAAAAATGAATAGAGTAATACTTAAATAGTTATTTAATTTCTCCTAATTTGCTAAAATAGACAAATAGTAAATTAAAATGTTTATTTTTAATATAGGAATGGAGTAAAATTAAAAGGAGGGAGTAATATATGAGTAAAAAATCTGTTCAAATATGAAATAAGAGAAGTTTTATAATTTGTTCTTCTTTTTGGAATTTATATATTTGTGTGA
Organism: Solanum clarkiae; assembly: GCA_011800125.2. Lineage (NCBI taxonomy): Eukaryota > Viridiplantae > Streptophyta > Magnoliopsida > Solanales > Solanaceae > Solanum > Solanum clarkiae. Next base: position 14,373,616 of record JAABOM020000096.1, on the reverse strand, counting down.
AACAAACCAGGACATATAGTCTTTGTTTGACTTTAATTTCCAGTGAAAGTTTTTTGGTTTATCATGGAACCTTCTTTTTGCATTTATTGGAATACAAATTATTGGTACTCAATCAATCAATTTGATTGCAAAATTATATTTATATATATTAGACATATGGACTGAATTAATGTCCCAACAATTTTTATCTTTATCGAGGGAAAAAAAGAGCAAATTTCATAAATTATAAATATATAAAGTCTAATTATATTTTATAATTATAGTTTGAATAATTATATTTATAATTATAATTATAGCAGTATTTGTATAATTTGATATATATTTATATACAATTCAGATCGG
>JAABOM020000096.1:14349616-14365602 GCA_011800125.2 Solanum clarkiae | reverse complement strand
GAAAATTATTAGTCCAGACCGAGAGTAGATAGTATATTTGTCAATAATATATTTTTAGATATTATATTATATTTAAAAATAATTAATATAATTATCTTATATAGTAGAAATAATATTAAAATGTTCAAAAAGTGAAATGAGAGTATGAATAGTTGGCAAGTTGGCAAACTACTAGTCACCTCTTTATATTTGGAGAGCGGAGAGTGATTTAGAGAGTGGTTGGAGAAGCTACTCTCTATTTTACTCTCCAAATATAGAGTAGAGTAAAATAGAGAGTGGTTGATTGGTTGGAGATGGTCCTAGAAAATTTAATTAGTTAAGAACTTTTTAGTGACACTTAGCTAGGGATTACTGATAAGTACCATAAAAATCTTGTTCCAAAGAAAACTTAGATGTAATACGGAAAATCTTAATAAATCAGTTGATTGACTACCTGAATTATCAACTAATTGGTGAAAGTTTGGTTTCCCACAATGTAATCCCCTCTCCATTTTCCCTTCCCCTATCCCAATTTTTTTTTTTTAAAAAAAATGTAATGCAAGTGCCTACCCTTAGACATATATAAACATAAAAAGAGAGCTTATAGATCAAATATCAAAGAAAATACACTATCACTAATTCCTAAAAAAAATGTAATTAAATGGAAACATATATAATTAATCAGTTGTGGATTCGAGGATCTTGATATTAAGCCTCTCATTTATATCCCAAAGCAAATTGATTTCTTTTATTGGAACCAGTTAGACAATGATCTTTTGTAATCTTAGTAGTTATCATTAATCAACAATTTTAAAAAAGTTAGGTCATGTAATCGTACAATTCCCTTATGAACTCCTTTTTATTTTAATAATAATTATACAACTTGTATCTATGGTTGTACCTTTCAACAGTGCTTTTATGTAGAGTTTCTATTCTCATCCAACTGTTTATATTCTTTTCCTCTTCTTATTCTATCTATATTTTTATTTCTTCTTTTCCACAAAATGAAAATTCCTTTTATCTTCTTATGTTTATTTAAATAACTTTTGGTATAGTAGCTATCATATACTATATAGATTTCCATTTTGTTTTCTATTCTCCGTCTGCATTATTATGCCTTTCTTTGTTCTTTCAATTGGTTTAATCTAATCTAATTATTAAATGAAATAATAATAATATTAGAAAAGGACAAAATAACTATTTGTATTTTTAGCAGGTTTGCATCTTATAAAAGGTATATAATTCTTTCAGAATTGTAGGAATCCCCTTTTTCGTTTTCTTTCGCTAATTAAATATTTTGGAGAGTTGAAGTATGGTGCACAACTTTTTCTATTTTTATTTTAATTCAATATTAAGATGGTTTTTGCATATATACAACTTCTCCTGATAATTGTAGGGGTAATATATTTTCCATTTCAGTCAATTGGAGTTTGTAGTTGCATAATATCATAAATATAATGTGGCCTAGAGAAAAAAAAGAACCATATTTTAAGGCCATGTTAGTGTTCAACCATATTGTTCAACATTTTATTTTTATTGCACTTATTTTTCACAGAGTCCAAATATAGTATTCATTTTATTCTTTTTCCCAAATAATATTTGTCCATAGCTTATGTATAACATACTAATAATGAAACTTTTTTTATTGATATCGTATTGTCTGTCTTCATATGTAGAATTTTAAGGATATTTTTCTCCCCAAAGAGACTACATTGCAATTATCAACACTATCTCCAAGTGTCCTCTTTTCTTTTATTTACCAGCAAAACAAATGATGTTTGATACACAAACTTAGTAGTAAACAAGTAGATAAACAATATACAATAATTAGGGTTGCTTATTTGGCGGATCAGGTGGATAATTTCACTTAACGATTTGATTTACTGGACATCAATTTTTAAATTTACTAATCCATTAGCTAATCTATAAGATATCAATTGGTTAGGTAAACAACTGACAATGTAATATCTCATATGATCCTAGTTGAAAGTAGCTCAAAATAAGAAAAAATTGACCAGGTCTGCGAGAAATTTTAATTCAACATTGTTTTGGAGAAATTTTTTAACCAGAAAAGTATGCAACCTATCCGCGTCGCGTACTTGGTCAATTTTGGTTAAAAAAAATCACCGTCGCAATTTTATTAGAAGAATTGGACTGTGAGAGAACCAATCCGCATTGTGGACTTGTTTCATGACATGTCAAATTTTTGGTCCGATATCAGCTTTAATGAGGGGCATTTTAGTCTTTTTTCACTCTTCCTACACTTAGCCCACATTTTATTTAGGTCGGAATTGATCCATATCAATTTCAAAACGTATTTTCCTATCATTTACGTTTTAAGACTTTGAGAACAAGGGTTAAGGAGAAAAGAAGAGGCTAGGGTCCAAGAGGATCAAGTCAAATCTTCAACTTTTGAGTGTTTAATCTTCATTCTATGTATGCAAGGTTAATTGAAACGTTGGATTGAGTTCGTCCACGTGTCCTACTTCATCGTTTAGTTGAATTAAGGCCAAGTTTGAGTTTCCAAGTCTCATGGGGAATAAATTCTTGAAAATTATTCCAAATTCTAGTAAATTCTTGCATCTTATTGCATAAATTGATGTCTTTGGAGTTAAGTACCTGGAGTAACTGTTTGTACGTTCTTCCACCTACACTCTAATTGAATGTTGCTTATAAATTAGTAACTCTAAGTATTGATTGAATTGGAAAGTATGAATTGTGAATATCTTGAATGAGATAAATGAGAATATAGTTCGAGTAGTCATTGAAGGTCCTTTTATTTTTTTTCAACTAAATAAGAGTATTTCGGTATATATTAATGTCAACACAAAAATATATCTATCTTGTTCTTAAACGATAGGAATAAGGTGAAAGTATGATTGGCTGAATGAGTTGATTGTGAGATAATTGTTGAATTGATAAGAGTACAATAAGACTGATTTGATGACGTAATTGAATTGACTAATTTGAAATTTTATGAGTATATTGACTCTCTAGAGGAGTATTGAGAACTGAATTGAGCGAGAGTAAAAACCACTCAAATCTAATAAACTAACCAGTGTAGGAGAGAATTGAACATTAAAGTCAGATGTTTTCTTATTTTCTCTAAACATAGTTTGATTGATTATCGGTCCAATGATAATGATCAGTCTTTATCTTGTTAAAGTATTGGACAAATGCAGTAACGATGTTGCTTCGTTTCATATGTCAATACTCGAGGTGATGATTATCGATTAGATAAACTCTCAAATAGGACATTCAGTTCTCAAAATGATCGGATTGAGTTGCCTATTATTGGGCATTCTGAAAACATAGTGTACTTTAAAATTTTGTGGTATTTTATCGAGTTGAATTGTTTAAATTGAGTATATCTTGAGCCTGTTGTTTTCAACCATTTTACATATCACACATTTCATGTATTGAAGCTATTTGGTGTTGCATCATTTTATGATGCAATTACAGGTGTTAGAGATCATCAGTAGACATTTCGTTGATGATCTACTTCATTTAAGAGATAGTAGTAAGACCTCCTTGCTTCTGAAAGCCTTTTGATTATGCCATTTATTGCTTTAATAGTATTTTTATTTCTTTGAGATAGTCATGGACTTGTCATTAACGTCTTCTTATCAGTTAATAGAAGTAGAGGCTTCATAGACAGTGATAGATAATGTTCCTATGTTCTACACTTGTTTCTTTCCAAAAACTATTTCTTATGATAATGATTGATTTGAATTTGTTGAATTGAAACCTTTGATTCATTGAGTTACTGGTCGATTAGCCTACTAAGATGGTTTCGTTATACTTAAACTAAGTCTTTCATTGTTGATCAGATGAGTCATCGAGCCAAATGGTTTTCTTGGGGAACAACAATGATTTTTGAGTACCGGTTACACCAAAGGTATCCTCCCAGAACATAACAAGCAATTACTGGATAGTTATCCGGCAATGTATCAGCTAATCTCTAATTACTATGGTATTTTTTTTCTTCGATGAAAACACAATCATTCTTTACAAAAAAAATGACTTTTTCCATTATTTTAAATGCAATGAGCCAGTGAATAGTGAAAAATATAATAGCGACAGAGAAGAAGCGACATATATTAGACTTTAGAGTTTTGGGTGATAAAAATAGAACGAAATTAGCAAAATAACTGAGTTTCTCTATGCCTTTTAACTTTTTTAAACTTTAATGCTTTGTTCACTTATTCAGTATTCTTTGAGGATATATATATGAGTAAGCGTAATTACAATTCAAATTCATAAACTATGTAGCTAGCGTAAGATAAGATTGTGCTAACAATTATACGATTCCTCACATGCCACTGAGATAACCAAGTTAGATAGATCCATAAGTTAAGTTTCGTTCCTTACCCTGGCAAGGTGGCTTTGACAACGTGGACAAGACGTTGTATCATCATGATGCTTTGGTGAGACCTCCTCACTTTCAAAGGGCTCCAGTTAGTTAGTTCAATTTATTTATTTTATAGTCAGGTAGTCACGGATCTTGTTGCGACACCTATCTTCAGTATAATAGAGGTTTCATGGACAAAGTTAGTGAGTCAGTTCAGTCTGTTCATTTAGATATTTTAAGCATTACTACTATGTACATCAAGAAATATTTTTAAACCTTATATAAAACATGATTGAGATTCATCGAGTTCTATTACATGTTTCTAAAGGTTCACCTTATAAAGTTTCTATATGCATGGTAAATTCTTTAGTTTAGTAAGTCAGTCAAGTCAAGTTCGTCTGAAACTAGTAATGATTTTCGAGTGTCAACCACGTTTACTGTGTAGCCTCGGAGCGTGACACAATGATATCTTTTTAACAATAATATCCTAGATTGATAATGAGGTAATTAAAGGTTAAATTTACTATTTTAATTTACATTTTCGTAAAATCTTGGGGAAATTAATTAAAGTTAGAAATACGAGACAAACTGTCCATCAATGAATGGAAATTTATCTTTTTTTGTTTTTCACTAAGAAGGGAAAACATTAGGTTAATACTTTATTATTCCCAAGACTATTCGAGCAATGTTTGACTGGTGCAATTGATTGGTGCTCTCATTAGCAACGTACAAATAATTATACTCTATAATTGGTCTCAATTATTTATAATGGGAATCAAATAAGATATAATTCAAAAGAACTTATTCTCTTTCAACAACAATGGATGAGACTTATCAATATGAACTTATTCTCAAGTTCTGAGTCTTGGCGGACTTAAAAAAATCTCCTTTTGTAACGTTATCCTAAAAAAAATCCTGTAATACGTGAATTTAAATTTAATTGTGCTTTAATATTGACATCGAATATTAATAAAAAATAATAATCATAAAAAAAAACAATGGATCAGAATGGGAGACATGCAAGTGAATAATTTTATTTTGAGCTTTTGATGTAAGGGTTCTCTTTTAAAGAGATATTTAAAAATATTATTCTAATTTTGAATTGCTTTATTACTACTATAAAAATGTTAGTTCATTGCTTCAATTGAACCACACAACTCTTCAAACTCTTAACAATATTGTCCCTCTTTTATTTCATTTATTCAAATATTCAATTTGGGAAGCAATTAAACAATGACGGTATGTAAGAAATTGTTTTGTTTAATTTGTTTGACCCTCTTTTGTTTCTTAAGACTTATTTTATTTCATTTATTTGTCTACTAATGGTACACAAATAAGTTTACAGTCATTTTATTTAAGTTAATCAGAAATCAATCAGAAATAAGGTCCTTTTATTATATAAAGACAAAAATAAAATCTACGAATATCATATTTTATATGTATAGTGATTACTTTTACATTTTTTCAGATGCATGATCTTTCTACCTTATTGTACTGATTGTTAATTAGATTATAAACCAACCCAACGAAGCGTATCTACAATTAAACACTTGGCGGTTGTTTGATTGGAAGAAAATTAGTACCATATTAAAACTTGCATTATTAATATCACTTTTTATAATCTTTTTTTTTATAAGATTTAAGACACGACCAAGTATAGTGTTTGATTATCATTTTGTGGCAGTACATAAATAAAACAACTATAAGTTACATATATTATTTTATCAAAATAAAAGATAAAATAACTATTATTTGTAATAACTAGGTTATGCCTAATTTTTGTATAACTAGCATAATATATTTTTTTTAACTAAAAACTATATCACTTTAATGACTATGGTATTATAATTTCACTTTTGAACTATCAAGAAATATTTATTGATAGTGAAAGTTAGGGGGAAGCAGGCAAGATTAGGGAGAAACTTTAGGCCATGATTCTGTGCTGGAGAATAATACTTACCAGCACATGAAATATAGATCGAGTTAGAATAATTTATGTACGCAGTATTTTCAGATAATTTCTTTTTTTTTTCCCAAGAAAATAGGGCAGAAATTCACGAGAAAATTTATTCAGGCAATATCACATCAATATATGCACGTCGTGTGTTTGAATATAGAATTCTTTAGTTAATCATATTAATATATATTTTATTGAACTTCTTTATTATGAGTAATATATTTGAAAGAAAAATTTAAAGAACAAAATGAAAAAAAAGAAGACGGAGGATTTGTAGCTTAGACCATAATTCACAGGTTCAAATCCTATACCATATAAAATAAAGTTTGATATTTCAATAGAAAAAAATAAAAAAAGCGGACTTTATTATTCACCGAACTTACAAGGTTATAGTTAATGAAAAGTAATCGAAAGAATGAGCCACGAATGAATTTCTTCGCTATAAAAAGGGGTGGGGTGGGGGTGATATTTAGAGGGTCCCAAATTGAGTCAAACCTAACTGAAGTGGGTGGAAACGTTTTCTGACTCTAAATGGTTGACTAACGCGTCTCCTGTTTTTCTGTTTTTTTTTTTTTTAAATTATCACGTGGCTTACCTCTATAATAATTTCTTTTTTTTGGTTGTATTCTTTTTATTTCTTATTCTCCAATTTGTATGATGAAAAGAACACGGGCTATTAATTCAAAAATTTATTGGATTATGAGATTTAGTCAAATTTTCTTTAAATCTTTTCAACTTATCAAAAATCAAAATTTTGAGATTTTCATAATCAAAATTTTAATTTTAAAAAAATAAAATTCATATTCAAACGTAATAGAAGGTAGAGTATACACAAACATTACAATTACTTCATGGAGGTGAAGAGTTTGTTTCTGGAAAATTCCTAATTCTAAAGCAGTAAATTAAAACGAAGAGAATACAAAAAAGGGACAACAACAACAAAATAGAATCAAATAAACTTAAATAAGTATTTTTTTTTTAGGTTATATGAATTAAATAAAAGAATTTTCTTGAAAATAAAAATAGGAGAAAAAAGAAATAATAAATTCTTAAAATTTTATCCCAATAACAGAGAGTTATGGCTTTCCTTGCCCACTTGGTTGTGGAAAATGCGCGTGTAAGCAGAGCAGTGGCGCGCCTATTTAAAGCCCACTGCTGCGTGTCTTTCTTCAAACACCTCTGCACTTATTTCCTCTGTCATCTACTTATCAATTCTACTCACTAAACTCCATAACCAAATCATTTTTCTAAAGAAAACCCCATACCTTTTCGTGTTTCATGTTATTAAGAAACCCACTTGGGTATTTTGACAAGTGTGAAAAGTTTGCTCTGTTCTTTTCATAATCACTTGGAGTTGGAGTTTAAGTGTGTTGTGGTCCATTGAATAGAGTTACGAAAAAAGAAGTGTTGTTTTTAGTGAAAACTGATTAAACTTTCTGTTTTCTTGAAAAAAAGATGGCAGACAAAGCACCACACCAAGTATTTGAGGTCTATGGTGGATCCAAATGCTTTGATGACGATGGTCGTCTCAAAAGAACTGGTAAATTACAAATTTCTTAATCTCTGTTACAAATTGTGCATTGTTTTGGTCCTTTTGGAGACTGAATTTTATTCTGTTGGATTTTCAGGTTCTGTTTGGACTGCAAGTGCTCACATAATAACAGCTGTGATTGGTTCTGGAGTTTTATCATTGGCTTGGGCCACTGCTCAGCTTGGATGGGTTGCTGGTCCAACTGTGTTGCTTCTTTTCTCCTTTGTTACTTACTATACCTCTGCTTTGCTCTCTGATTGTTACCGGACCGGTGATCCAGTTACCGGAAAAAGAAATTATACTTATATGGATGCTGTTCGAGCCAATCTTGGTATCTATAATCCCCTCTACCAATTCATGTCTACTTTTTTTTACTGTTTAATGTTAATATTGATTTGGTTTTTTTTTGTTTTCAATTCAGGTGGGTTTCAGGTTAAGATTTGTGGAATAATTCAGTATGTGAATCTTTTTGGAGTTGCAATTGGCTACACCATTGCATCTTCTATTAGCATGGTGTAAGTACTAGTATTTTGGCGCTAAACTTTTACTAGTAGTATATATTGGGGGCTAATATAAACTTATGAAATGATTTGTACAGGGCTGTAAATAGGTCTAATTGTTTCCATAAACATGGCCATCAAGCTGCTTGCAAAGTTTCAAGCACTCCTTACATGATCATGTTTGGAGTGATGGAAATTGTCTTCTCACAAATCCCAGATTTTGATCAGATTTCTTGGCTTTCTATTGTTGCTGCTGTTATGTCCTTCACTTACTCTACCATTGGTCTGGGCTTAGGAGTTGCTCAAGTTGCAGGTTGGTTGAAATTTAGTACTAGCTACCTTTTCTCTACGTCGCTCGGACTCTTCGAAATTACTTCCAGGACAACAATTTTGGAGAGTCCGAGCAACATAATTTTTCTTTTTGTTTTACGTTAAGTTTCTGGTTTGCTCACTCTTTCTGCATTTTTGAATTACAGAAACAGGAAAAATTGAAGGAAGTTTAACTGGGATTAGTGTTGGAACTGAAGTAACTGAAATGCAGAAGATTTGGAGAAGCTTTCAAGCTCTTGGAGCTATAGCTTTTGCTTATTCTTACTCCCTCATCCTTATTGAAATTCAGGTAAAAAAAAATTAGATAATACGAAATCAATATATTTGATATTTATTTGTAAATATACTAATTTTACTGAATAATGTAGGATACTTTGAAATCACCACCATCAGAAGCCAAGACAATGAAAAGGGCAACACTGATTAGTGTGGCAGTAACAACAGTTTTCTACATGCTTTGTGGCTGCTTTGGGTATGCAGCATTTGGTGACCAATCCCCTGGAAACCTACTAACTGGATTTGGCTTCTACAACCCCTATTGGCTTCTCGATATCGCGAACATAGCCATCGTTGTCCATCTAGTAGGTGCATACCAAGTTTACTGCCAACCCCTTTTCGCCTTTGTTGAAAAAACAGCAGCTGAATGGTACCCTGACAGCAAAATCATCACGAAAGAGATTGAGGTCCCAATCCCGGGATGTAAGCTTTTCAAGCTCAACCTTTTCCGTCTAATCTGGAGGACGATATTCGTGATCATCACCACTCTCATATCAATGTTGATGCCATTCTTTAATGACGTGGTTGGCATTCTTGGAGCCTTTGGATTTTGGCCACTTACTGTATACTTCCCAGTGGAAATGTACATTGTGCAAAAGAAAATTCCGAAATGGAGTGGAAGGTGGATATGCCTTCAAATACTTAGTGGTGCTTGCCTTGTTATCTCAATTGCTGCAGCTGCCGGTTCTTTTGCTGGAGTTGTTTCTGATTTACAAGTTTACAGGCCCTTTCAAAGCTAATTAAACTGAATTAATGACAACAAAAAAATTGCTACCGATGTTCTTTTAAAAGATCAAAGAAAACAAGTCCGAAAGGGTGTTGACCGTCGTTGTTATTGTGTAGATTTAAATATGTCTTTTTTTTTTTTTTTAAAGTTCCATGATAAAAAGGAAGGTTCTTGAATGTATTTATGTGGGGAAAAACAAAAAGAAAGAATCAACTATTTTTCAATTATGTACAACTCTTATTTCACTGCAAAGATGAAATAGGAATTTGAATCAAAAGTTTCTGTTAATTATATTTTTTTGATCTTTTTCATATATTTTATTTATTAATATTTTTATTTTTATATATTTGATTTATAAATAGTTTTTTTAATTGATAGGAGAACACTTTTTGTAATATTTTATAAGACAAGAATAAACATATATAAGTTATTGTACATTAAATAACAACGTAAATCTTTAAATCTCTTTTATTGATTATTATTTCGAAAACTTTTTCAACAGAGTAAGTTGTTATAAAAATTATTAATACTTCTCTAGAAGTATTTAAAATTCTATTTGATTGAATATACCAATTAGAGTATTATTTTTTTATTTTTATAATTTTTTGTATTACATTTAATTGCAAAAATCAATATTATAGTGATTCTTATCTTTAGAAAACATTTAAAGTTAAGATAACAATTTTTAAAATTTAATATTTGATAATGTAGTTAGTTTGAGTTTGAAATGTTTTAGAAAATATCTCAAAGAATTGAAATATTTAAATATGGTTGATTTAAATTGAAGTGAATTTGACAAATTAAGAAACAAAAAGTATCCGCAAGAGATAATTAATAAGCTATTACTCCCTCTGTCACATTTTAGTTGTCACAGTTTTCATTTTTAGAATCAAACTGTATAAACTTTAACTAACATTTTAATATGTAGTTATTAACTTTAGAAAAACAACATGACAAATAAAATGGGTTAGAGAAATATTTTTTTTAATTAATAGTAACAAAAGATAATTTCTTTGAAAAAGAATGACTTAATTTGATTTGACATGAAGTTTAAGAAAATAAAGAAGAGTTTTTGCTTTTTTTGTTATAAATTAAAATTAAATTAAATGTACCAAAATGTCCTTAATCTTGTAGCTTTAATATATCATGTGAAAAGTTAAAATTAAAATACTACCAAAGGAAAAAATCATTCTTTTTTAAACAAACTAAACTAGTTAGTTGATTCTTTTAATATTTATTTTTTTCCAAGTGTTATCCATCTCACAATTTCTATTATTTGGGGCCTAAAGTTACTGCTTTAGTGGCTATAGGGTTCAGCCGCCCTTGGTCCATTTATTTTTGAGTTTTCTTCTTATATGAGATTTTTTAGTGTACATCTTGATTTAGTCAAATTTTAATAGGAATATCGAAGGCAAATGAAAAAGGAGTAATGAGAATGGGTATATAGTAATTTAAGTTAAGAGATGCTTTTGCAATTGTTCACGGGTTCTTGTATAAGGGTTAGTTTGATTTGCAACAAGGTTATAATCTCATTAATAGTTGTGAGATTAGTATCGTACTATTGATGGTGAAAGAAATATAATTGCAAATAGATAATGAAGTTGCCTTTTAGTAATCCGTGATTGATTTTCTAATACTAGACTAGGAAAAACAAGTTAGCACATGGAGCTACTACTCGACAAAAGGTTCAATTTTATTGGGAAGCATAAAATGTAAGTCCATATATATAATATATGATAATTCTTCCGTCCATCTTTATTTGTTCTCTGTTAACTTGATAAATTATGCTTTGAACATAATAAATACAGAAATTAGGAATCAAATATAAAATTATCTTTTGATTTCATAAAATGAACAAGTATTATTGAATATTAAAAAATAGTATAAAAGATGAGTAAAGATAGACAAGAAATAGTCATTTGGGCAAAAAACTAGTGTACGTGTCATTAGGGTCATGAATTTGATGATTTTTTTTTCCGTCCTTGATTGTGTTTCTAAAAGTTTGGCCAAACGACTTATGAATCATGTTAAAGTGTTTTGGTTGGCCAAAATTGGAGACAAGTAGGAAAACTCTCTCTCCTCCCCAAAACTAACCCTATTTTGGATGGTTGTTATTTGTTGTATTGCTAGTTTACATACAATATTTATTTTGATTGTTATTTAAATTTTATTGTATCATATCATTTAAATTTATTGTTAAATAATGATAAAAAAGAACTATTTTATGTAACAGTCGATTTAGTGTGATTGCGTCGTTACTTTAATGTCTTCTTCTCATTTTTGACTTTATTTATTATTTAGTAATTTCTATTTTATTATTTACCTTATCTTTTCGTGGTACCTACAACATATCTAGTTGGAATTGCTACCTAAGATGAATAGACTAATTGTGAATATGTCTCTAGGTTATTGATTCCACGAGGGGAAAGGATAGATCAACCAAAGATCCTACTTCTCTTAGGAAGGTGAATGAATCATTTTTCCTATTTTTCATATTGTTACTTTTAAAAGCTGTACAAACAAATTATTTGGCCAAATACATACCTAATCTCTCTAATTTGCTTTTATTTTTTTTTACTTTAGCACTGTATCTTAGTTTTGTTCCATTTTGATCTTTTAATTCTATTTTTTATGTATCACATAAACATAAAAATAAAAAAAATGATGAAATTGAAATTTTATGTTTAAATGATACATAAAAAAATGAAATTAAAGGATTAAAATGAAACAAGGCTAAGATAGAGTGCATATAATGTGGTGATGAGTACTAGCATTCTTATATACATTATGTTAATTAGAATGAGTATCGACTAATTATTACAAAAACTGAACTATAGAACTCTTTCGTTTGGTGTGAGGGATCAAAATAAATAGTCATGGGATAAAAAAAATAGTAAAGGGGTAAAATTTTAATATCTTGTTTGGTTGTCAAGTTTGGGACAATTTGTCCCATCATTCATGCCGTGATGCTGTGATGGTATAAGTTATCCCATATACATGGGGGGACAACTAATCCCGAAATAGCTAATTTCAGGAGAATTAATCCTGGAATAAGTTGTCTCAACCAATGACCACTTAAATATTGGATACGGGGTTGCTCGGTGATAGCATTTTGGGAGGGATACAAAAGGGAAAAATAGAACTTATAACTCAAAAAGAAAATTATTTACTGATCGATATTCACTTATTTTTATATCTTTATATCTTTAATTATTTTCTCACATTTGATGCAATGAAAGTTTGTGTACACATACACACACTTACATGGTATCAAGAAGGAAGAGGCAGTGACGTAATGAAACTACTTGATACCATCAAAGTATATACATGTTGATGGTATCAAAGAGAAAGAAACAGTCTATAATGAAACAACTACGCAATTACTCCTTGATACTATTAGAGCATATAAACTCATGGCATCAAAAAATGAAAATGTTGTGCTTCAATGGAGAGATTGCTTAATTACGGCTTGAAACCATCATAGTATATATACTTTGATGGTATCACTGATGAAGAAGCAGTGATTTAGTGAAAATACTATTCATTTACTCCTTGATACCACTAGAACATATATTCTCTTAATTGTTTCTTATTTATTTCTTAAAGAGTTCAATCCTACATGTCACTTATAGAGTATCAATATACTAGCAGAGTATCATAGAGAATTAATCTTAGTGCTATATAATATCGCTATGATATCAATATATTGATAAAGCGCAAAATGCGAAAGGAGAAAGTGAGGTAAATAGATAAATAATTTAGGTTAAATCCATTTTTTATAAATATCCTTCGTTATATATTTTAGTCTAATCTAGTTAATTCCTCCCCCTATGTACACTTTAATTTCAGTCCAAATGTTATATTCCTTCATATGAATTTATTCTTAATCTTAATAGAGGAATACATGAAACCCAAAATTTAAATATCCAATTTCCTCTAAAACAATTCATACTTAAATCATTTCCTCCACTTAGAGTTCTCTACTTTTTTCTCTAAATTAGAATGCATCATCAGCAAGGAGAAAAGAAAACGCATTTGGGAAGAAGGAGGCAGTAAAATAAAATAAAAGAACCCAAAGGGGAGGAGGATAAATTTAACGGGTAGATTTCTAAAGAAATCATATTTAAAATTGGGAGTGAATTATTTAAATTTGAACTTGTCGTGCATCCTTCATCAAAATGAAAAAAAGGTCATATTTGTGTCAAAATATAGTGGAAGAGCTATATTTGAAACAAAAATATAATAAGAGATATATTAACTGCTTTTATAGCATGGGTTGGGGAGATATATTTGACTCGTTAAATACAATTTGAGGTAGTTTATACATACACTTGACATTTCGAGCATAGTTACATGAATATGATTTAGTTACTAAATACTCTAAAAATGTCAATTAAGTAAAGCCCTAACATGATTTAAAATTTTGACAATCTATAATTACTATGAGATGGGGTAAAATTTGAAGGGAAAGGGTTGAGATATTTTAGAAGTGTAAATATGTAATGCAGACATTTGGAACATTTCCAAGAACCATCCAAAGTGCCCTTTTGACTAACACAAGAAAACAAAAAGAAACTATACCTAGTTGTATACAGCCCATAACATTATATTCCATCATCCATCCAATCCTATACTATATGATTTCTCTCTTTATGATAATTTGACCTATGGGTGAGGAAAATTTGTCATATTGGAATTTTGTACACAATAAAAAGGATTGTACTTTAATTTTTGGGAGGATGCTAAGAAGAAAGTTCAATGGACCACTTTTTTTCTTTATTCTTTAAACTTGAAAAGAGGACAAAAAAAAAAAAAAACTCTTAAACTAATAAAAATACAAAAATTATGTTCTCTTTTTATGTTTTGGCATGAAATTACTCTCACTTTTTTTTGCAAATGGTTAGAACATTTTGGTGCCAAAAAGCAAACAAATGACATAATTTCTCTATTTCTAATAGTTTAGAAGTATTTTTTAAAGAAAATATTATGCAGATGAGCAAACATATACTAGTTAATTGGATAACACAACTATAGTTTGAATTAGTTACGGCTCACGACAAACATCTAACAGTAATTACAATTTGAGTTTTGTATAATTCATGCGATTTATACAAATGTGTGCACAATTATACAAAGTTCTGTGCAAATCAAATCATATAGCAAAATATACCAACACCATGAATTGTATAGCGAATTACACAAACGCTATACACGAATTATATAGTGAAATATACAAACGTTATACAAAAACTGCGAATAATATAGCGAATTATACAAGCGTATAAGAATGTTGTACGAATTATATAAACATTGCTATAACTATAGTTGTGAAATATAATGACCCCAAACTATAATTATGAAGTATAATTAAGATACTTTTGAGTGACTTATGGCTATATGTGAAAATTTTCCTTTTTTAAAACCTTTTTCCAAATAAAAATAATATGAAATATGATGCACTTGGCATGTGTGACAATCCATCTACATCAAAGAGTGCTCAAAAGTGGTGTTGTAAGATGGATGGTGGAGGAGGAAGCACAAAGCTATAATGTAGTATATGGAATAATAGAGTAACCAATAGAAATGACTAGGACCAAACATTGTTAAATCACAAATGGAAAGTTGGAGGGGAATGAGGTGCTTCAAAGGCCTTGTTAGATCTTCAAAAAGGATTTGATACTCACATGCATCATATCAATTCAATTGCCTTTGGACAAAACTCTTGTCCTTTCATATGTGTCATAAGTTATACAAGTTTAAGCCACAAATTTAGCATTTTTCACTACTTTTGATGAATCAAAAAAATGTAATAACTCTTGTTTGATTAACTTGACTTCCACATTATTGCCATTGAAGCAGTTGTTTGAAGAATTAGGTGTACAACATGCTCATTTATGAAGTTATACTGTGACAAACAAGAAATTACTAATGTATTGCAAATTAATTAATTCAATTTTCATGAGAGTATTAAGCACATTCAAAAATTGATCCACACTTGCAAAAAAATAAAAAATAAAAAATAAAAAATAAAAAATGTAAGCTTAGGATATTCACTACTAAAAAATGAAATATGACCCTGAGTCAAAATCGACAGACATGATTGATTTTTAAAATATAGACATAAAAAATAGCTATTGAAATCGAATCAAGATATTTTTTACTTTGGACATCATGCGATCATACATACTCTTTAATGAAATATTTTTCACGATTTTTATTTATATTTTTCAATTGCGATTTTATACTTTAAAAATCAACTTTGTTCAAATATTTTTGTAAAAAGTTAATAAAAGAGAGGGATTGCTATGATTTTCTTTAAAAACAAATTTAAAAAA
>JAABOM020000096.1:14335915-14349516 GCA_011800125.2 Solanum clarkiae | reverse complement strand
CTGGGATGTTGCTAGATTTTATTTGCAGGTGAGGTTAGTTAATAAAACAGAGGAAACTCTGCCGAAATTCCGGCAGGCGTCCAGGTCGGATAAATGAGGAAATTCAGATTAGTATGTGTCTAGGTGTCCCTATCGAGCACTGGTCACGACCCTAGGTTGGGATGTGACACAAATTGTGGACCAAAGAGATTGTCTCAGTCAAAATCTTGTGGAGGAATCAATTGTTGAGAAAGCCATATGGAAAGGTGAGAAAAACATGGAAGTCAAATACTTGCATCTATTCATGCCTTGAATTCATCCTTGTCTTAATCATCATTTGAGGATGGATGATCACAAGGAGACGATATTCTTATACCCTAAAACTTTTAAGCCCTAGATAAAAGATTGCTCACTTAACGTATCAATTCTTACTTTTTTGGTCAATTTGAGGCTGAAATATTGATCAGGGTTTTCACTGTGGCACTCCCTCGTTCTCTTGATACCATCAAAGTTACTCTTATCGCATCAAACTCATGAAAATAGTTTATAACCAACGATATGAAAATAAGAGCCAAGAGGATAACCGCTTGTAAAGTATTTCTCTTTTGGGATGAGTGTTCTTTTTTCTTTTCTACTACATATAGAAACTTCTACAAGAAGTACTTTAACTAAAAATATTTTAAAATTTTTAAATTAAATAACTTAAATTGTATATTAATTATTATAAATAAATAACTGATATTTTCTTAATTAAATTACAATTTTATTTTTATAAATAATTTAATATATGAAACTAAATTTTTTATATCTTTCGAAATATTACACTAAAATAAGTACTTACTATGTAAATTAAAAAAAAAATCCTATTTGGCTAAATGTTTTCTTTCTTTCATCCTTTTTCCGGTTCAGTTTTCACCTTTGCAATCTCCATTTCTTCCGCGTTAACAGAAGAAGAAGAAGAAGAAAAACAGATGTCGAATGCCATTTGCTCAAAGCTTTTAGATGAACAACGCGATGCGTGATTCGAAACTAGAGCAATGAAACGGTGGAAATCTAGAGCATTCCATGGAGGAGTTAAATGGTGGGTTGATCGAGTTGATGTGTTGTGTTAAGAATTCCGATTGGGGCCGCATTGGTTCGGAATCTACTGTTGCACGTCTCTATTATCGAAATACTGGAATCAACATTGATCACAACAAGCCCTATGCTGAATTTTGGATAGGCACACACGAATCCGGCCCTTCCTATGTTGGCCACACAAAAAATTTGACATTGAAGGATTGGATTCAAAGAAACCCTAGTGTCCTTGGAGAAATCGTTGAGAAAAAGTGGGGTACCAATTTTCCCTTTCTCTTGAAGGTTGGTTTCATCTGTTTTTGAAATTTTAAGTATTATTAAACATATACGCAGTTTGGATCTCAAAAACGTGAAAGGTGAAACATAAAAACTGGGACTGAGGAGTACATATGGAGTGTCTTTGTTTGATTTTCTGGAATTTCATATGTTGATTTTTGCAACTGATACTCTTTTTTAATGATTGTGCTGCCACCGGAACCCAACCATTAGTTGAAATGACAAAACAAATCAGGGAATACTACACGGTTCTCTTAGCAAATGTTTAAAAGTTTTGATTTTGAACATGCTCTGTAGTAGCAGGATATTAATTTGTTACGTGCCAATGGTCCCTTATAGGATAAAAGGAGAAATTTTAATGAGTTTATAAACTAAATGGGTTCTCCCACCTATTTGATTGGTCTTTTGGTTTCGGCTCTCCTTTTGGTCTATAACAATAACATACCCACCAAGGGAGGTCCATGAACGATAGAGCGTAAGCAGATCTTACACTACCTTGTGGATGTAGAGAGATTATTTTTAAAAGACTCGGCTCTAGTGCATCAAATCCAAGTTGAAGAAGAAGAAAGCATAGTTAATAAAAGAAGTCTACAAGAAAGAAATAATAACAACAACAAAAGAGTGTGATAATTAAAATAAAATAAACAACATGTGGCAAGAACTACAAGAGTATGGCTAGTATTTCCACAGGCACTAATAAGCCTAAACCTACACATGGCAAGACAACTTTACCCTACTAATTTTCTACCATGATACACAATCTCCACTTATTCCTATCTAGAGTCATGTTCTCGGTAATATGAAACAGTGTCATGTCCTGTCTAATCACTGATCCACAATACTTTTTCGGCTTATTTCTACCCCTCTCATATCTCCTATAATCAACCTCTCGCAACTCCTCGCTATATTGTCGGCGCACCTCCTCTGCACATTCCCCAATCATCTTATTCTTAGTTTCTCTCATCTTGTTCATCATAGAGGCTACTCCGACCTTCTCTCGAATAACCTCATTCCTAATCTTGTCGCTTCCAATATGCCCACATATCTCTCTCAACATCCTTATCTTCGTAACATGTATCTTCTGAACATGTGAAATCTTGATTGGCCAACACTCCACCCAAAACAATAAGGATGGTCTGACCACCACTCTGTAGAACTTACTTTTAAGTTTAGGTGGTTCCTTCTTATATATATAATACTTAAAAGTGGGAAGCGCCATAGTTGAAAGCTGAATTACAAAAATGTTCCTAATCATATTAAAGTGATCATTTTGTCCTGATCATTTAATTATTAATTAACAGTTTAACACAATTCATCTAATAAGTTACATTTTAGAAACTGAAACGTTTGTTTTCTATGTGTAGTAATTATTGTAGGCTGTTAGTGTGTAACCTTTTAAAATTATCACTTATCATATCAAACTTTTCATATTACAACATTTATTTGTTTGGTCTGTTGAGTTTCAATTTGTTATATTCTTTCTTCTTTTCATATTCTTTCCACATTATAAACGCCATCACACAATATCAAATGTTTTAATTAGTTTATTCCTTCTCCTCCTCTGTTAGACTACACAAAAAGTTATTACTATTGCCTTCTTATTTGTTGAGTCCTACACAACATAAGGTAATACTATTCCTTTTCCTTTGAACAAGATCAGATTCTACTTAATGCTTGAATATGACTTGTATTTTATTTTAATTATGTGTACAATAATTATTTCAATAATGTGTACAATAATATATTTTATTTTAACTATATGATAAACTTTATTTTTAAGAAGATATCATGGTATTAATTTAAGAACACTATTCTTCACAATAGTAAAGGCCAAATGTGCAACGCACGTTCCAAGAACTAGACACACAAAACACCAGAGACAAGCCTCCATTTCATCCATGCTGCCTAAATGCGACGTATGACATCATCATCGATATCTCCATATCTTGGAGTATGGACTTAAAATATTTAAAAACTTTCTCTCTTATAAATAGTCTGTGTGGCAAGCCTTACTTCCACGTCTGTTTCATTCAATGCAACACTGAATTTGCACTACCTATGTTGCGCGAACTCTTCATTTTTGTTGCCGAACCCATTTCGACACGACACTGGCGCAGATGTAGGTGTGGGGTGCGTATTGAATATGGTCAATCCCATCCAAATACTTTGACTAGAGTCAAGAACTCAGACGGTGGAACTCTTGGAGGTTCTAGGACTTTGGTGTTCTTGTTCCTTCATTCTTTGGAGGGGAAAAGAGAAGAGAAAAGAGAGGAGAGGGATTGCGGCTCAACATTTTGATAGAGAGAGAGTAGGAATGAGATATAATAATATAAAATTAGGGTTTGTCGAGTTCTTTGAAATGTCTTGTTTACCCTTTATGGGCTGCATGTTGCAATTAAAATTATTTCATTATTTGGGCCCAAGCACTTATAATGACATTTTGGGGATAAACATAAATAGACAATTTTATAAGACTTGTTTCATTTTGTTTCTAATTTTAGGTAGAACTCTTTTCCCTCCTCTACATATTATATTTGTATATTTACTATATTCAACAAAATATTTTTTATTTTATAAAATACCTTTTCATACAATAAATGTATATAATGAATATTTATTCCATAAATATATACCAAAATAATAATAAATTGGCGTCGCCAAAAATTATATTTATAGCATAAACAAATGTAATATTCTATATATAAAAAGTTTATATATAGACACACACACATATTTAATAAACAATATTTTAGATAATATCTCTCAAATTTAGAATATCTTTATAACTCTATTTTTATAATGTTGAATTTTTTTTTAGTTGAATGACCCTGCATCCATATCCACACTCGTATTCACACCCCAAATCTTAAATTTTAGAATTTTGCACATCCAACTCTCGAATTTGCACCTGTCTCAAATACCCATTCCCGAGTCCTAGCAACTTAGTGCACAGTGCACTACAAATATTCTATTTTGGCTCTGCTCAACATGAAGCCTTTGGACTTTAGAGTCTGTCGCAAACCTCCAACCTAGCGTTAACTCTATCTCGTGTCTCATCAATCGGTATCATGTCATCCGCAAATAATATACACTACGTAACCTTTTCTTGAGTAAACCGCGTCAACTCATCCATCATTGAGGCAAATAGGAAAGATTTAAGAATTGATCCCTGCTGTAGCCCCATCTCAACTAAAAAGTGCTCTGAGTCTCTTTCTACCATTCTAACCCAAGTCTTTGCTCCATCAAACGTGTCTTTTATCACCCTAAAATACACCATCCAAACGCCCTTTGCCTCCAAACACCTCCAGAGAATGTCCCTAGGGACTTTGTCATAGGCCTTTTTCAAGGTCATTGAACACCTTATGTAGGTCTGTCTTCCTTTCTCTGTATTTCTCTACCGGTATCCGCACAAGTTGGAAGGGTACCGTAGTCAAGCGGCCCGACATGAATTTGAATTGATTCTTAGAAATGGACACCCATTTTCTCACCCTCATTTCCACCACTCTCCCAAACCTACATACTTGTAGCTTTCATAGCTCTGTAATTGTTCCAGTTTTAGGTATCACCTATATTCTTGTACATTAGAACCATTGTACTCCACCTCCATTCGTCGGGCATTTTCGCAGTCTTACAAGTAGTAACATTAAACAATTCAATCAACCACTCCATACCTGCCACCAGAATTTCATCAGGTCTGGTTGCTCTTCCCCAGCTCATAATGCATAAAAACTACTAGAGTGACTCCAATTATGACCTTTGATATTGACATTGTCTGAATCTGACAAAATCCAGATTAATTTTCATACATTTTAAATGAGTGCAAGTCTTATATACATGTTTGCATAAAAACTACTAGAGTGACTCCAATTATGACCTTTGATATTTACATTGTCTGCATCTGACAAAATCCTGATTAATTTTCATACATTTTAAATGAGTGCAAGTCTTATATACATGTTTGTCTGTATGGCTAAATAGGTTTCTAACATTACTTTTGTCTTTAGGTATTATCTGTTGCCAAAGCTTTGTCCATACAGGCCCATCCAGACAAGGATTTGGCCACTTCTCTGCATAAAGAACAGCCTTCTGCATATATGGATGACAATCACAAACCTGAGATGGCTTTGGCACTGACTCAATTTGAAGCTTTATGTGGGTTTGTCAGTCTTGAGGTACTCGAGGCCTTAGGGTTTATTATAGCCTAGTTAATATTTGGAGTGTTGATCAACTTTCTTACTTCCAAATGATGCACATTTCAGGTGCATATAAAATTACTATTCCTTATAAGTGATGCTGGTTGAAGCACTTTTATGTAATAATCTGGAGCCCTAAGATTATTTCAAATGGCAAAGGTTATGGGCCTTGTAACTTAGGTCACAAGTTCGAGCTATGTGCTATGCGAACTAAACCTAGTATTTAAGTGGAGAAGGGTAAAGGGCGGGCCCATTATCCTGAGTTTCAAGGGCTAGGTGTGTCCTAAGGGTTGTCGCATGACAAATTCCTTAGTCATTAAAAATGCGTATGTGGTGCAGTTGAGAGGCTACGGTGCCCATTTGACAAACAATAAGATAATAAGATGACTCGACTGCTGCTATGTACACATACCGTCGCGTTGGAAATTTGATATTTTGTCAGTCTTTTCTTCATTGGCAATATCATGAGTGTGAACCTGTCCTATTAAAACAATTATCGTGAATTGTTTAAAAGTATATGTTTCTTTTGTTTTGTACTATTTAAACATTTCCTTCAAAAAAAAAAAAAAGATAATAGTATGAATTTGAGCTTGTGGTTCCTCCTCTGACAACCAGATGTCGAAATTTTAAACTTAAGAGAGCTTTTTCCGTCCCGCCTTCCTTGTCAAGGTGAAATGAAAGGCTGCTAAGTGAGAATTCTGGTTAACATGACAAGGTGAAATGAAAGGCTGCTAAACTGAGTAGTCTGGTTAACATGTGTTAAGAAACTAGCATGCTTCTTCTTTTTTTTTTTTTTTTTTTTTTTTTTTTTTTTTTTTTTTTTTTTTGTGTGTGTGTGTGTTCAAATTGTGCAAGTTATGCAAGACTGCTGGTATGTTTATTCTGGTTGACATGCATCTTGTTATGAGAGATCTCATAATGGGGAAGGGCTCATAGAGTTGGATCCAAAGATTTGAAGTTAGTAGGTATGATGTTGCAATGACAATGAGTAGGAGTTATGTGTAAATGTATGTTTATAAAAAAAAAAGTTCAACTATAAATGTATAGTTCAAACCAATAGGCAGGAGTTAATGTCGATCCACCATTGGCAGGACAGGCAGTTGTATACCTTATTCATGTGGTTGATTTTCTCGATAAACAAAATTATTGTGCTCCTTTACTTGAGTTGATGGAATAGACTTAAGTGCCATGACTATAACAACTACATCTCAATTTCAAACAAGTTACTAGAAGTTGTCTATATTTTATGTTGGTATGTAATCTCTGACAAGATTAGGAATGAAGATACGTGGGGCAAGGTGGAAATGATCTTCATGCTGGACAAAATAGGGAAACGAGTCTGAGATGGTTTGTACATGTGAAGAGGAAGAGCACAAGTACCCAGTGAGAAGGTTGGAGAGGTTGGCAATGACAGGTCTTAGGAGAGTTAGAGGTAGACTGATGAAGAATTGGGGAGAGGTGATCAGACAGGATATGATATATCTTCAACTCACCTAAGAACATGACCCTAAATATGAGAGCAGTGAGTCTTGATGATTAGGGTAGGGTTAGTAGGTAGTCTAGTGATTTCTCTCTTTTCAGTTGGGAGATGATGGGGTTCTGGTTTAGATCACCTTCTCTCTTCCCTCTTCTCCTTACCATTTTTATTATCACTATTACTATTATTATTCGTAGTAGTAGTAGTATCTTATTCTTCAATTTTATTACTATTGTTGTTTATTTTTCTTTGAATATCTTACTATTTTTTGTTGTCAATATTTTTCTTCAATATTTTCATCATAGCTTTTTTGTTCTTGTATTTTTCAAATCTGCTTTTAGAAAAATGTTTCTCTTGAGCCAAGGGTCTATCTAAAACAGCCTCTTTATCCTTCCAAAGGTAGGGTAAGATTTGTGTACATTCCACTGTCTCTAGGTAGGAATATGTTGTTGTATATAAATCTCTGACAAGACAAAAAAGACTCCTAGGAAACACATGACCTTAAATGTACTAAAACAGTACATGACTATTTTTTCGATTGTGATAACAAGTATATTAAATTTTTTCCAGGAGCTCAAAGTGATTGTTCGTACTACACCTGAGATTGTGGAAGTGATTGGTAATGCAAAAGCAAAGCAAGTCTTAGACTTGAATGAGGATGATGGAAATGAGAAAATTAGATTACTACTGCAATCAGTATTTACTGACATAATGACTGTTCGCAAGGCCATGATTGCTGAAGTGTTAGCCAAGCTGATTCGTCGCCTAAACTTTGACCAGGTAATCCAAATTGATATGTGACCAAACTTGGGCATTAGTTGGATGTGTCCTTTTTGTTCTTCTGTGTGGTCATAAGTTGTTTATTTGGACAGTAATTCTCTTAGGTTTTGAAAATGTTTGGTCCTTATTGTCATATTTATGTGTTTGTGTCTTAGACCAATCTCTTAACGTAAAGATATGCTTGTATGCCTCTAGTAACTTACATTTAGACTCTTTAGATTGGAGGAATGCGGATTGCACTGGCAGAGGATGTAAAATAATTTCATTTCTGAAGAATTCAAGGGATTAGTGTATCTAAACTTTTTATAAATTTGGGTATGGGATTTTGGATCTTAATACTATAGTTGATCTATCTTATCCATGTTCAATCACTAAAAAGAAAAGAGAAAAAAATTTGATATCTTACACGTCGCTTTGTATTATTTTAGCAGAAACAGAATTGGTATAAACTCCATCAATTTGCTTTTGTAGTGCAATTTTCTGCTAAGGAGCTAATTTGCTTGCACATGATTTGCATCTCAGTTGATATACTTATCCTTGCAATGTGAATGATTCAGTTTTCCTTTGTTTCCCGTTATGGTTGAACCTTGGATGTGTCAATAGTTTTTTTTTTTCATTCGCGGAAGTGACTCTTGACTGTATCTGCTGCATCAAGTTCTGTCATTTTTTAAAAGATGGGAGACATGTTGTTTTGAGTTTCTAGTACTTCTGTTGATGCATGATTCTTATGTGAAATATGTGGTCGTGCTGAACTGCTTACGGTCTCCTTTTGAATAACTCGTGCTGCTTAAATTCAGCTTTCTGATTGCCTCTTATTTTTATGAATCTGTGCATTCATCTTTCATGTTTGTAGGCAAGGCATCTAACTGACAAAGAACAACTGATTCTACGACTTGAGAAGCAGTATCCAGCTGATGTTGGTGTCTTAGCTGCATACTTGTTAAATTACGTGAAGCTCAACCCTGGCGAAGCTTTATATTTAGGCTCAAATGAACCTCATGCATATTTATATGGTGAATCTATTGAATGCATGGCAAATTCAGATAATGTGATACGTGCTGGTCTAACTCCAAAGCGACGAGATGTTAAGATACTTTGTTCAATGCTCACATACAAACAGGTACTGTCAGATACCATTAAGTTTTTTACTTTATTATAGCCAGATTTCACGAGGAATGCAGCATTCATTGAGAAGATTGTGTAGTGTTATCGCGAATTTATTCTCTTAAATGCAATGCATTCGTTGGGCGTCTCTTTACCTATATAAATCTCAATCAGTTTTTCTGTTTGCAGGGTTTTCCTGAAATTCTGAAGGGTACTGTGGTTAATCCCTACACAAAGAGATACCTCCCTCCTTTTGATGAATTCGAGGTGGACCGTTGCATTCTTCCCAAAAACTCAACTACTGTATTTCCTTCCATTCCTGGTCCTTCCATTTTTTTGGTCGTGGAGGGAGAGGGAACGATGAGGACATCATCGGACAAGGTAGTTGCTGAAGGTGATGTCTTATTTGCATCTGCAAATACCAGTGTTACTGTTGCAACCTTGTCTGGTTTGCATCTATATAGAGCAGGAGTTAGCAGCAGGTTGTTTGGTTCTAAATACTGTATTTAATTCTAAGAATTGGTTCAAATACCAGGAATTTTACACGGATAAATTTGTTAGAGTCGAAGTGATACTAATGGTAAATGAATTCTTTTCGTGTAAACATATTTTCTCCCAATTGTTTTGACATTTACATGAAAATGACTCCCTTTCTTTTTTCAAAACAAAATAGAGTTCCTAGTAAAAACCGCAGCTAAACTATTTGCGATTTTCAGACTTAAACTATTCATTGTGTTATTTACTTATCATTTTTGTTTAATGGATTTCATATCTCACTTATCACACCCTTTGTATTAAACTATAGCTGATGTTGAGTTAGTGTACACATGCCTATTATCGATTGGTTGAATAAATATTTGGCCAACTCAACATTGAGGTGTATTTTAATATAAAAGAGTGATGTTTAAGAAGGCAAAGAAAACATGCTACAAAAATAAAAGTTTTGACGTATCAAATTTTAATCTTATGTTGACAACTTCTAAAAAAATATTGTATTATTAATATATTCCAAGAATGTTTTACTGGATAGTTGAATAATGTTAATATTCCATCAATATCCTATATCTTTTTTTGGTAATTAGATTTTATTAATCTCCATGGCTATCTCAGAAAAGACTTGAAGATAAAGATTTAAAAGTTATATCTATCTAATAGTAAGCTAACTGGATTCGTAGCTCTAACACAACACACACATGCTATTTTCCGGGCATTATCCTCTATTGTAGTCTCTATCTTTTGGAAAATTTTCCTTCCAGATGGCGTATATGAATTCAATGTATATTAATTGCGTCATTTGGGGCTGACTTCTCTTTCCTCTAGTTTCCTTGATGATCCATTGCTGTCTGTATTCCAATCTGCCACCATAGGTTCGTTGATATTTATCCATCTCAGTAATCTTCCCCATAGTGCTTCCGTATACTCACATTCACAGAATAAACGGTCTCTTGATTCATCAGCTTGTTTGCACAAAGACACATTGTGGATCTATCCGCATTCTCCATTTCAGCAATCTATCAGTCATAAGTAGCCTGTTCTGGATTTGCAGCCAGAGAATAATGATTGCTTTTGGCCTTGCTGGGTTCCGACATACCGATTTTCTCCATTCTACCTTGGTGTGTTCTCCTAACAACTGGTGATATGCTTGCCTGATCTTGCTTCCCCTGTAGCCATTGTCTTGCTGTAAGATGGGTAGATGGGCTTTTGCTACAAGAATCTTCTTAACCATCCAAAATCGTTCGTATTGGGACCTTTAGATTTGTCATGTTGCGATCTTTGATATAATAACTGTTGATCCACTTAATCCATAGTTTGTCCTGCTTTTGCTCAATATCCCAACATAGTTTCAGAATTGCTGCCTTGTTCCAGAGCTTTAGGTTCACCATATTCAGACCACCAGCCACCTTTGGAGTGCACATTTTTTCCCATGATACTAGAGCTTTCTTTGTAATATTATTAGCACCTGACCATATGTAGCTTCGACAGAATGCTTGTATTGTTTTCATCACCTTTGCAGCTATGACAAACATTTGTGCCCAGTATGCTTGGATTCCAAAAATTACTGATCTGACAAGTTGAATTCTCCCTGCATAAGATAACTTTTTTGCTGTCCAAGATGTAATTTTTGCTACTATTTTTCCAATCACTGGTTGCCATTGGATCACATTGAGTTTCTTGGTGGACAATGGGATTCCTAGGTATTTGAATCGAAGAGTACCAAGGCTATATCCCAACATTTGTTGTATTTGTTCCCTTGCTACTTCAGATACTCCTCCAAAATACAGGGCACTTTTTGAAAGATTTGCTTGAAATCCGGATGCTTCTGTGAACTCCTTGAACTTGGTATGAAGCATATTGACTGATATTTGATCTCCTCTTGCGAACATGAGTTGGTCATCTGCAAAGCATAGGTGTGTGATCTTAAGCTTGCTGCACATGGGATGATATTTGAATTGTTTATGACTTGCTAACTCATGTAAATTCCTGCTCAAGTACTCCATAACTATAGCAAACAGAAAGGGAGACATTGGGTCCCCTTGACGTAGTCCTAGAGCAGCCTCAAAAGTTTGGTTTGCTCTCCATTTAGTACAAATGAGTATGAGACAGCGGTAACATATTTCATTATCCAACATGTGAACTTACTGGGAAAGCCCAGAGCTGCCATAACTTGTTCCAAATAGCACCAATCAACAGTGTCATACGCCTTTTGAATATCCACCTTTATCATGCACCTAGGCCAGATATTTTTCCTGTTATAACTTTGACTAACTCATGCGCTAGAATAATGTTGTGAGCACTTTTCTTCCTGGTATGAATCCTGCCTGAGTTTCTGAGATCACTGTGGCTATTACTGTTGAATTTTGTTAGCCAGTACTTTGGCTATAAGCTTATAAAGGACTGTGCAACAGGCTATTAGGCACTTTGGGCAACAATGTGACTGCTGTACAATTCACTGCTTTGTAGAGTTTACCGGTAAGGAAAATATTTCTTTATTGCTGCATAAACATCCTGTTTGATCACTGGCCAGGTATTTTTGAAGAACATCGCATTATACCCATCAACTCATGGAGCTTTGTCATCACCAATTGAGGCCAACCCTTCATCTTTGAGGAAAGCATTACCCTTTGTTGGTGATTCAGTGTTGGTCCTTGCTTCATGATACTTTTGTTGACCGCTTTGGTACTTGTTGCTGCAGTTCCCATTGGTGATTTGTAAAAGGAGATGATCTCGTTTTGGATTTCATTTCGATCCTCTACAATTTGCTTCCTGTGTCTTCTTTCCTTTATCACTGCTGAAAAATACTTTGTATTTGAATCTCCCAATTTGATCCACATGGCTCTGGATTTCTGTTGCTGTATAATGTTGCTCCATTTTTCCAACTGTTCTCTTTTTCATTGTATTGAGTAGAGAGTTGTTGCTGTGTGTTGTGTAATATAGATTTAAGAAGTTGTATCTTCTCTGCTGTCCATTTATAATATGCCTTGTTCAACTGATTCAGGTGGGGTTTCAAATATTATATATTTAGCTTACAAATTATATGTACATATCATACTAAACAAAATAATTATACTTACTATTTTAATATGTGTCCAATATATTTAAGATGTATTCTAATGCATATGTTACGATTTATTCCCTAAATATATTTTTTTAGAATATACAGGATGTTTCTGTTAAATGTATGTATCTGATTTGTTCTTATTACTATAATATAATATAATTCATTAAATATGATTTATACTGGACTGAAGATGAATAAAGTTTTCCGATAATTTGTTCGAATGAGATGGATAAGAGTACTTCTCTTCCAAACGTTACGGAAAGCTTTTAGCACGATAATATTAATTTAAGTTGCGTAATAGGAAGAAAGTATAGAAGGATAAATATTTTTTAGCTGGAAAATAAAAAGGAATTGATTTGAAGTTCATCAAAATTTTTGTGTTGCAACAATGATGGAATACTGATAAAGCATGTGAAACAGCTGCAATAAGTCTTTATTTAATCCAGGCAGAGCTAGTTTTAGCAAATAATTTCATGGTACTTCCAACCTCAATTGAAAAAAAACACGCAGAACATCATGACCTCAGATAGGTGATTAATAACAATATCACATGCAGCATCTCACCAACCATGATGTTACACCTAAATCAACAAATTATGCACAAAAATTAACTGATGAAGACGAAAAAAATCACACGAACAAAAAGCTACTCGGTTGTAAATACATTGCCGGAGATTGTAAACATGCACATTCGTGATAGCTCTAATTCCTGGTGAAGCAACTAAGTATCGTCTCAGTCCAACGAAACAGAAAACTCGAGCCAATTCACTTAGCTATTAAAACACTTGTACATCATTGCTTCACTTCCAAGCAAGGACAGTTCATGATCTGCTTTCAGAAACGAGACTTTTAAGCAGTTTGAAACTCATCTTAGTTCCTCTGTGTTGAATTTATTCCATGCTTCCTGTTATCAAAATTCAGGATCTCATTTAGAACAGCATCACTGATGGTTCCTAAGCATAATATGCCATTTGACAGATAACAGTACTTACTCCACAATACCAAACTGAGAAATATGCTAATAATTGGCACATTCAAAAGGTAATACCAGATTTTGTGAAATATGACTACATATGCCACAAACATAGACTGCTCATTCACTTCTTCGCTCTTCCTTTTTTTTTTTTTTTTTGGGGGGGGGGGGGGGGGGGGGGGG
>JAABOM020000096.1:14305699-14326118 GCA_011800125.2 Solanum clarkiae | reverse complement strand
GACTCCTCCTAAAACCTTGATCATTGAAGTAGGAATCAATCCTACTGTACCAAGCTCTCGGAGCTTGTTTAAGGCCAAAAGCGCCTTTTTCAGCTTTAAGACTTTATCTTGATTTTCTGCAACAAAGCCTGGTGGTTGATCTATATAGATTTCTTCTTCAAGATAGCCGTTAAGAAAAGCTGATTTCACATCAAGCTTAAATGTTTTCCATCCTTTCTGAGCTATGAGAGTAAGAATGGTTCTCACGGTATCTTGTCTTGAAACTGGTGCAAACGTTTCATTGTAGTCTGCTCCAAATTGCTGAGTGGACCCTTTGGCTACTAACCTGGCTTTGTGCTTTTGTATTGAGCCATCTGCATTCATTTTTGTCTTGAAAATCTATTTAACTCCAACGATATCCTTGTGGTCTGGTTTGTCCACTAGATCCCATGTTTGATTTTTTCGATCATCTTTATCTCCTCCTCCATTACAAGTCGACATTCATTATGTTGCGCTGCCTCTTCATAGCTAGTAGGTTCATGAGTTGCAAGATGACATGACTCATAAAATACCATATCAACAAATCATTGAGGTGGCCTAGTCTGTCGGCGCTCCCTTCCAGTCGTTATGTTGTACGGTTGTGACTGTACTGGTGATTGTGAGGTAGATGATTCACAAGGACTTTGTGCATCTGTCGAGGCTGATTTGCTGAGAATTTGAACTGGCTCATCTTCATCTTCATCCGAATCAACAATTTCATGGATAGGAATATTTTGACTTGGCAGTTGGCTTGACCCGGTATCTTGCTGAATTGTGGAAATTACCGCCTGCCTTTTTTCTTCCTGGTTTTCCTCCCAATTCCAAGAGGCTTCTTCATCAAAGGTAACATCTCTACTAACCAAAATTTTATAGGTTTGTAGATTGTACACTCGATAGCCTTTGGTTTGAGAGTTATATCCCAAAAATATGCTTTTTTCTGCTTTTGCCTCCAATTTGTGCCTTTTATGACCCGGAACATGCACATAGCATATACAATAAAATACTTTGAGATGATTTACAGATGGCTTGTGTCCAGACCAAGATTCAAGTGGAGTCATGTCTCGAACAGCTTTAGTGGGACATCTATTTTGCAAACATACAACGGTGTAAACTGCTTCAGCCTAAAATTTGTTCGGCATGCCCTTGTCTTTTAACATGGATCTTGCCATATCCATGATAGTTCTGTTCTTCCTTTCAGAGACACCATTTTGTTGTGGTGTGTAGACAACAATAAGTTGGCGCTCTACACCTTCATCTTCACAAAATTTGTTAAATTCGGAGGAGGTGTATTCGGTGCCATTGTCGGTACGAAGAGTTTGAATCTGACAATTACTTTGATTTTCCATGAGCTTTTTGAATTTTTGAAAAGTTCGGAAGACCGCACATTTTTCTTTCAAAAAATATACCCATGTCATGTGGGTATAATCATCAATAAAGAGGATGAAATATCTATTGTTATCCAATGACGGAGTTCTCGTTTGACCACAGATGTCGGTGTGCACTAGTTGAAGTTTTCGTGAGGGCACGCCATGCCTTGCCACTAGGAAATGGTTGTCTGTGCATCTTGCCGAGTTGACATCCTTCACACACTCTTTTGAGATCACTGATGGCGGGTAGATCATTTACCATGGCTTTTTTGGAAAACAACTTTAAACTTTGAATGTTGCAGTGTCTAAATCTTTTATGCCACAGTGAACTATCCACACCAACTTGTGACACCAGCGAATTTTCAGTGATGTAGTTCCACTTAAGGGGAAATGTCTTGTTGTGCATATTAACACGTGCTATCTCCTTTTTTTGGGCATCAAAAATTGCACAAGTGTTGCCTTCAAATAATAAAGAATAATTATTCTTTATCATTTGAGGCACACTTAGCAAATTCTGACTTAAATTTGGAACATAGAAAATATCTTTAATGAACCTCGTCCCTTTTTTCGTCTGGATAGATACAATACTTTTTCCTTCTGATTGAATAGAACCTCCATCGCCCATCTGGACAGGAATTCTGATTGTCGTGTCCATTTGTGTGAAACATATTGGGTTCTTTTCCATGTGATTAGTGCAGCCACTATCAATCAACCAAACATCATCTTCCTTTGTTGTTGCTGATTGACAAGCATAGAAAATTTGATTTTCAGCTTGTTGAGTTTCAGAAACACCAGCTTGATGTTGTTACTTATCTCTGCAAGTTTGTTCAGTGAGATTGAACCTCTTACAGATTTTGCACTGGGGTTTCCCTTTATGCCAATAATCTTTTTCTCGATGGTTGATCTTTTTGCAAATGCCGCATGGGGAAAATTTGCCTCTTTTCTCGCCTTCATTGATGCTACCTTGTATTTATTGAGATTTTTCACTTTTTGATTGAAATTTATTTTTGTGCTTTGATTGAAAAGCACCTTCGGAGGAAGCTTCCCTCCTCCTTAAGATTCTTTGCTCATGAACTTGTAGAGAACCAACAAGATCGGTGATTGAGAGTTCTGAGAGGTCTCTGGACTCTTCAATGATGCTTACTATAGAATCAAACTTTTCGGTGAGAGAAATTAATAATTTTTTAATCACACGTTGATCCGTGATATTGCTGCCATAAGACTTCATTTGGTTGATAACTTCAATTGCTCTGGAAGAGAAATCTTTGATGGTTTCCCCTTCTATCATTCGGAGATTTTCAAAGTCTCTTCGAAGAGTTTGAAGTTTGATGGCCCGAACTTTGATGGTGCCTTTGAACTCGTCTCGCAACGTGTCCCAAGCTTCCTTTGCCGATGTAGAATTCATGATCCTTGGAAAGATAGACTCTGAAACAGCTAGATGAATTTTGGCGAGTGCTTCTGCATCTTTTTTTCTGTCATTCCTTCATTGATACTGTTGGTGAGCTTTCGGATGAGGTAGTAGTAGTTGTGCTTTCCGCAGCTTCTGTTTTTTCTTTTAACGGAGCAACGACTTCTGGAATGCCATTTTCTACTACTTTTCACAAATCGTAAGTTCTTAGAATAGTTTTGATTTTCATACTCCAAAAATCATAGTTTTCTCCGACAAAGATGGGCATTACATTTGTTGAGCTTGAGGAAGTCATGATGAAGTTTTTTGAATAGTGCTGGAGTAGTGCAACGGTTATGCCTGAATTTTGCCGTCAAGATCGACTATTGCTCTAATACCAGTTGTTGAAAAATTCTAGTGCATTAGCTTGGTGCTAATACGAATCTTGTATGCGAAAAATATTTGAGAAAGAGAAAACTTTAGAGAACTAATCTTAATCTTCATATTCCTCTTTCATCTCATTATAAATGACCTCTATTTATAGAAAACAAAATAGTAGGAAGAGAATTCTAAATAAAATTCCCTTCTCCAATTCTAGAATCATGTAGTAATCTAATTCTAGTTTGAATTCTCTTTTGAATATAGAGAGTTCAAGTCTAAATTGAATATAGAGTACAATTTTGATTTGAATTCTTCTTTGAATGTAGAGAATTCAATCATAGACTGATTTTTTAATGACGATTCTAGAAAATGCATCACTTTCAACAATTACTCTTCTTTGTTTGGTTTAGAACCACATATTACATACAAAATAATATTCTAATAAAGAAAAATTATTATAAGCAAAAAAAAGCATCTACTTGTAAAAAATTATAAAATAGAAAAAGGAAAAATACCTTAGATTTAACTATGGAACTTTTACCCTCCTTGTTGACACGAAGTCTCTTCAAGAGAGGTAACTCATCTTCAAAATCACTATTATGAGGGAGGTTACATATCTTCTCCTTCCCTTTCACTGATTTTGAAGGATGATTCGTAGTTGATTTGCTCTTGCAACTGTTGCTATCAACCACCACAGGATCATTCTTGGTCGGTGATGGAGTAAATGCATTAAGGTCAAAACTTGAGCGTGAGTAACGGGTAGGGGTCGAATCCAAACAAAATAGGCTCCTGATTCAATCTAGGGCTTCTACGAGTTGGTGTTTTTAGAGGAGTATCTTTTGTCATGGTTAACTTATATCACCCAAGAAATAACAGGAAAGACAAACAAAATTGGTATTATGAAGATCCTGAAAGAGGGCCGGCTCACCAAGAAGATGACGTAAAATAGAAAAGAAAAAATGGACGGCTGCCTCACCAAGAAGATGACAGAAAAATAGAAAAAAAAATACACAATGAAGAAGGAAGATGAAGAGATAGTCAAAGAGAAAATATAAAGTGTAACCAAGAAGCTATGTGAAGTGCAATAAAATTTCAAAAGACCAAACTTTGATTTGATGGGGATGACTGTTGATATAAAAAATGGCCAAAATCAGCTTTTTGGAAGCTTTTCCCCATATCCCCATAAAAATTTTTTAAAAAAATTATAAAATGTAAAAATTATATCTTTAAGATATGTATAGGGAGGTAACTAAAAAAATAACTTTGTAAATAGAATATGACCCCCGTGACTTACGTAATAAACAATCTTAAAGTGATTTTTCTAGCAATTTTTCCATTAAATAACTATTATAATATTTATTATATAAGGGGCAGTTAGGTGACAATAGGCGACTCTCCATTGACGTGTCTGCTTGAGCTACCTGCTTCTTCTTCTACATTACACGTACGGAAAATATTATGGACTTTTTAATTTAGTATTTTTAAGACAACTACGATTTTGCAATATTACCGCTAATAAAAAGTTTTTCCCAGTTGCTGCAATGATGATTTTACAATATTACCCCAAACAATTATTATATTTACTGAATATTAGTTTTACACTTAATGAGAAAATTTAATAGCATTTAATTATATAATTAAAAAATAAATTTGTGAATAACTATTGGACCCGTGTATGAC
Source organism: Solanum clarkiae (assembly GCA_011800125.2). NCBI lineage: Eukaryota > Viridiplantae > Streptophyta > Magnoliopsida > Solanales > Solanaceae > Solanum > Solanum clarkiae. Next base: position 14,321,285 of record JAABOM020000096.1, on the reverse strand, counting down.
ACAAGATCTTCGTAACTAGTAATATAATAAATTATAATAAATGTGAGTTAAACATATCGGGCCAAAGGAGAAAAACGAGTGCAGAAATTGGAGCAGGCTGAGAAGGACGTGTTAGGTAAAAGAGTGTGACACTGTCATTTTGTATGATATTGCCATTTTTTCCATGATTTCAACCTAAAAAACAATTGCTAAACGTTCATGGTTGAAATGAGTTGAGCATTAAAATAAAATGGATTTTTCTATAGTTGATTACGAATATAGGAACATAAAATTGTGGCTTTCCATTTTGTTTGATGTTTAGATCTTTCTCTATTGTGTGCTTCATAAGGGTTAAGTTGACTGCCAATTCACCTCTGTTATGGTTGCTTTTTATTGTAAACAAACAAACAAACAAAAAAGTTGAGATCATTTGTCTCATATTGGTATTGTGGCCGGAGAATTAAGTACCCCTCAGTTTTTAATAAGAAACTTCCGTCCCACATGGTACTTTTTGATATAATATAATATTTTAAGAAAATAAAGAATAAAAAAGAATTTTAAAATTAAGTTATTTTTAATTATAGTAAAATACTATTTTTGAAACAGATTAAAAGAAGAATGACACATATTGGAAAGAAACTATGCCGTACTGATACTTGTGCGCATTTTTCCCTCTTAATGAAGACGAGCAGGATGACTAAAAAGACAACACATTTCTCCTCTTTAGATTGATTTGTTTCATTTACAACAGTGGCCGCAGATTTAGCACAAAAAGATACCTGCGTCCTCCCATTTTTGTGCACATGCGTGTAGACTATCAAATAGCCAAAACCTAAAATCTCTTTACATTCTTCTACAATGTAAGTCCAATAAACATGAGCTGTAAAACAAACGTGATTATAGAACTAGGAGATGGCCAAACAACACTTACAGTATTTCACATTCAAGGAGGGCCTTGAGAGATAGATCAGCAGTAACAGAACAAACGCAGCTTCAGTTAAATGAGTTTCTCCACCAACGATTTGGGAGACATTTTATGCAAAATACAAAATTTGTCTTTCATGGTCATAAGAAAGCAATACAAAAGAAAAAAGGGTTGTCCAGGAAGGTTGACTCCATTCAGCAGCAAGATTAAGGATGACGAGATTCATCTGCAACACAGAACAAGTACGATGTTAATGACTTTATATATTAAGATAATCCAGTTGCATAAGAAATTGTTTCTTGTAAGAAACATGAATGGGAGAAATGCAATTTTCCTCCACATTAGGAAGTGAAGGAGTTCGGATCACATGGTTTGAGGAACTTACTTTAGATACCCAAGTTTCAGCATGTGATATGATGCAACATTAAGCTTTAATAGAGCCTTAAAATCAGAGGGTTTGGGTTCTCTTGCAAATGAAGAATAGATAAAATTCCTATTCTACATAATCCAAATGGTTTAAGAGGTTTTTCATCATTGCTTTAATTGCTACACTTCAAGCTGGAAGTAGAGCAAATTATGCAAAGATTCCTTTATCCTGCTTCAAAGGGATAATATAATATATATATATGTATATGTACATATAAATAATACTTGAGTCGTGCTAGACACAAGTATTATTATTACGCTATCAATTGCCTATGTTTATGCATTTCGATTATGTTGCCTATCTCTTATTGCATTGCATCCTACATACTTAGTACATTCAAACGTACTAAAGCATACTCTATGCCTACATGATATCACCATGTAGGAACCGGAGCTCCTATCGATTCTCCTCCACGTGGCTAGACGGATTGTTCAAGTTAGCTTTTGGTGAGTCCTCATGTCCGGGGACAATATCTATTTCTCTCATGCTTACGTTTAGACTATATCTTGTATATTTGGATTACGTATTGTCACTATTATGAGGGTGAGCCCGGGTGCTTGTCTTGGCCCCCGCAGTCCTAATAAACTATTTCAGCAGCGTGAAATGTTTTCCCCGAATTAAACAAACCTTCTCTAAATAATTAGACAATACAGGAATCAACAAAATATAATTACTACAAAATTAAGCAATTCGGAAAGGGGATTATAATAGTAAGCTAAAACAATAAGAAAGACAAACTATGTGAAAGTGTCGTAACTTTCTTTTCTTTTCTTATTCTTACTCTTACGCTTCATTATGCCAAGAAGATGGCATATATATACTTGCAAAAATTTGATATTAGATGTGGTTCATACCCTAATTTTTGCCATGCATTTGGCCATAAAATTGCCAAGCATTTGGTCTTGCATGTGACCTCGTACTTGCTATGTAAAGAATAAATATTTATCATATAATATATGTATTTACAATATATTTTTATGTAGTCATCAATGACATTTTATGACTTAGTAATAACATATAGAAAATAGTTAAAATATCGAACAATCCCCCATATATTCTTAAAATATTTTAAGAATAATAACACGACTTGCTTAATTTTGCATGACCAAAATTCTATAGGTTTGGTGTCTTTTAACCATGAAACAAACTTAGATCGATAAAATTTAACTTACAGAATTATTGGCAAAATAAAAAAATTTTATGAACCAAAAATTCTTTATTGTAAGTTTGAGATTCTACCAATCACATTTTGATCCTTATATTTTGTTTTTCGACGCGGTTTTACGCCAATAGGCCATGCGCGTGCCTAGTTATTCATGAGAGCTCTAGAGACTAGGCCAAGGTCTCATAAGAGTGGCGTCACTCCACTTCTCATATAGGTGAATTCATCAAGTGTATACTCCTCTAAATGCACCATCCTTAAGGTCTATGAATTCATTAAGAGTTAATAGCTCATCCCTCATAATTAGTAGCAATTCAAGCACTCTCAGTGCGCAGTGTCAATATCTACTTGTTATTACCCATATGAACCTACTTCATGGGATCTCCAATCACATCGGTCGGGTTACCATCTTTATTGACAATCATATGGGGGATTGTTGGATATTTTAAAAATATTTTGACTATTTTTTATATGTCATTACTAAGTCATAAAATATGTCATTGATGACTACATAAAAATATATTGTGAATACATATATTATATGATAAATATTCACTCTTTACCTGGTAAATGCAAGACCAAATGCTTGACAATTTTAAAGTCAAATGCTATTTTACGGCCAAATGCTTGGCAATTTTACGGCCAAATGCTTGGCAATTTTATGGCCAAATGCATGGCAAAAACTAGGCCATGCACCACACCTAATGCCAAATTTTTGCAAGTATATATATGCCATCTTCTTGGCATAATGAAGTGCAAGAGTAAGAATAAGAGAAAAAGAAAAGAAAGTTCCTACACTTTCACATAATTTGTCTTTCTTACTATTTTAGCTTACTATTATAATCTCCTTTCCGACTTGCTTAATTTGTAGTAATTATATTTTGTTGATTCCTTTATCCTCTAATTATTTAGAGAAGGCTTGTTTAATCCTGGGGAAACATTTCACGCTGCTGAAATAGTTTCTTAGGATAGTACCCAGCACAACTCAAGTATTATTGATATGCGCATATATATATATATATATATATGTATGTATGTATACTACTTAAAATAGTATTATAGTAATAGTTATCTTCATTGATTATTTTGACTTATTAATTTTTTCCTGTATACTACTTAAAATAGTATCGTAGTAATATTTATCTTCATTGATTATTTTGACTTATTAATTTTCTCCTGTATTTTATCTTAGTGGGCTAATTCATCACACTGCTCTCAGCATAACTCGTAGTTTTAAGCAACATATGAACATAACATTCCACTATACTGACAGATGGTGCAGCTGAACCAAAGTTTGATATTGATTTGCAATTAAGTCGATGAGTGATACTAAGAATACTTAAAATACTACCCCAACATGTCAGATTAAATTGTATTCAGAAGAATATCTAAACCTAATCAGCAAAGCAATCATCTAAGAGGAAACTTTTCAAAATTGGCCGTCAAAGTGATGGAATAAGCCCATTAAAGGAGACCAAGGGGTGCACATTAGGTCCGGCAGCTAGCTTGTTGGGGATCTCCAAAATTCCACAGATGTACTACGTTTGGAGGATTTGACACACTCAACAACATTTTTGAAGAGTCCGGGCAACATAGTCCAGCAGCACCTGTCTCATGTTTTTCTTTCTGTGCTCTAGCCAACTCAAACATGATTCTTTATTTATATGGCAAGGTCAATCAAACTTATTAGAAAAGAAGCACCAAAAGTATAACCCATGTACATCAACACTTTAATTATGCAAAAGACAACCAAATAAAGTAAAATAAGCTCCTCACTTTCTGAACAATGACTCAACACCCCTTAATCCTATTTCTTTACAGTCAGTTACTTTTTGATGTCCCTTTTGCTTCACTTTGTTTCTTTTTATAACAAAGCTAAAGCACCGAGGTGGCACATTACAATGACTTAAATTAAGGCCACAAAGAGTTCAGAAGGTCAACAAAGATGCAACATCATCTACCTGGTCCTGCTTGCCCCAAATAATTGTTGTCATGCAGTTTAGTATTTTTCTTCACTGCTTCCCCATCAAAACATCTCCTACTTTTTTATAAGCTGAGTACAATGGTAATATTTCCCATATTTTGCTTCTCTCCTTCCATATTTGCTATGCCCTGTACAATGTTATCATCTCCCAGTCTTCTTTGCTTCTTTTACTAGCACATCAATTTTTCCTGACTGTTCTGGAAAAGCTAGAAACATATTCCACATATCTTATCCAGTTCAAACAAGTAGCATCTATTTATAAGAACCCATCCCTTGTTCTTCAGGTTGTCAGCAGGTAGAACGGCCTCGTGTACCATGGTCGACCCAATGAAAGCAATTTTTGGTGGAATTTTATTCCTCCAAAATTCTTTCAGAAATGTTTACACAGGGCCATTTCCCTTGGACAAACTAAAATATTACTGGAGAAAATGCTGGCCTTAAATCCCTCCTTCTTTAAATCGTCTCTGTTTTGTAGCAGAGGTAATTGTATCTGTATCACTTGCCCCCAGGGCCTAGCTCGAGTGGCAAAGGGTGGAGGATTTGTGACTGAGGTCACAGGTTCAAGCCTCAGACCATGCAAAGTGCAGCCTAGTATTTAAGTGAAGAAGGGTAGAGGGGTGAGTCAATTATCCATCGGCGTTAGAAGGCTATGGTTGGTCCAAAAGGCAGGTTATAGACGGATTTCCCAGTTATCAAAATAAAAATTCTATCTGTATCATCACTCGTAAATCGCTCGTTACTTCAAACTCCTTGTCATCTACTCATTTAAGTCTCCGCTGAATCTTATGTTCCACAGATTCTTTCAAACTCAACCAGATCTTCTGGATTCTGTGCATCTCACAATCAAGACACTGCAACTCACCTTTTGGCCTGTCTCTTGGTCTGCCTACTAAACCTGCAAATTTCCCTTGTTACTAGGCTCTGCATCCAATTCCACTCTGTTGCAGTTCTTAGCATGAGTTTTAAAATTCTTTCCTCTACATTACACCTAAAAAATTCCTATTTCAAACGCCCAGCTGCATTTGAGATAGTTGGTTTACCTGTGTATACACATTTATTATAGTTCAAGGGCGCACATCGTTTCTTTGACCACTAGTCACTCCTGTATTAAAAAATTAAATTCTCTGCCTCACTTCACAAAAAGTACCTCGCTTTTTGTCATCTACTAACAATCAAGAATGCAAACATAAACAAGCTTTTGGCACTCAACATAAAAATTTTCAAATTTAACAGCTTGTTAGATATAGTCATTAAATCCTAAAAGCTAATTTTCAAGTCATTCTTAAACATTTCATCCCCTCCATATGCCATAATGTTAAAGTGCTTACAGGTCATACGGTTATGATATCCCTGCATCTAGAGCATGATGCAGGAGAGAAATCTCAATATCAAACTATTCGTTCTAAGCAAATTAAGGCAACAAAGTGGCAAGTCCATAGTTCAAGTGCTAGAGCCTGAAGCCATGCTTGGTTCTTTTTTTATTACGTTGCACTCCCTGTAATTATCTATTATTTTTTTATCTAACCTTCTCCCAGCACTTTAGCTTTTCATCTCCCTTATCAACACAAACAGGATAGATGCACAAATGGATAATTCAAATCACTATCAACTGACTGAGAAAAAGCAAACACGGGAAGAATACATCACAATATATAGATGAATAAACAATCAGCACAGATCTGCATATAAATTCAAATTAGGGTTAATCCGCTACTGCGTATGACTTACTTCTTATGCCTCTGGGCAAATCGAGAGTTCTTTGCGTCCTCCTCTGCAAAAAATCAACAATCACAAAAAAATTGCATAAATCAGATTCATTATCAAAGGATAGACGTTGAGGCAATATAAACGGGTAGAAAAGAGAGAACTGAGAGACGGACCAGTGAAGCCGAGGGTCATCTTGGTGATAATAGCGCCGGTGATGGCAAAGCCCACCAGAAACGGCCAATTCCGGTTCCATTCCCGGCGGAAAAAGACTGGCCACGGATCGAATTTCCTCATTTACAAAATTAGGCTTCGGTGTTTACCTCTATACTGTGGTTGAATTTTCCTCGATAGTGTTTATATAACGGGGACAATATTATATTGGCAGATGACAATAGAAAGTTTATATACGGGGGCTGTAAATAAATAAATAAATGAAAATAAAAATAAAAATAAATTTTCCTCATAGAGTTTGTGTAACGGGGACAATATTTTAAACACGAGTATTAAGATGGCAATTTCTGAATATATCAAGTTAGGGGAAATAGCAGGGATAAAAAATTGTATAGGCTCATAAAAGAGTGAAAAATTTGTGATTTGGATCAAATGAAGTGCATTAAGGATGAGAAAGATAAGGTGTTGGTGGCCAAAATCTCCATTAAGTAAAATAGCAAACATACTTTCACAAACTCCTAAATGAAAAGGGGATAAATACATTGTACTGGATGATTTGGCACTAGATAGTCTTCGAGATTTTAGATATTGCAGGTGCTTTAGAGTTGAGGAGATTAGGGGTGCTATTAGTACGATGAGTAAGGGAGAGCAACTGTATCCGATGTGATCCCAGTGGAATTCTGGAAATGCATTGACAGACAAGTATGAATTAATTGACTAAATTATTTAATGTATTTTGAAGACAGTTAAGATGTCCTACGAATAAAGATGGAGTACAATGATTGCATTGTGCAAAAACTAATGAGATATCCAAAACAATAAAAATTACATGGGCATCAAATTGCTGAGCCACACTATGAAGGTCCAGAAGAAAGTGGTGCAGATGATGGTGAGAACAAGGGTGTCAATTTCGGAGAATTTATTTGAATTTATGTCGGGGCGACTGATAAATTAAGTAATCCATCTTGTGCAAAGACTAGTGAAAAAATATAGGGAAAGAAAGAGGGACTTTCATATTGTGTTCATTAATCTTGAAAAGGCCTAAGACAAAGTTCTGCAGGAGATCCTCTGCAAGTGTCTAAAGGCTAAAGGTGCTCCGATGGTGTATATTTGGGTGATAAAGGATATGTATGATGAAGCGAAGACGTGGGTTCCTCAGAGCATTTTCCTATTTAAATGGGATTACATTAATATAACACCACGTAACTCCCATGCAAAGATACAAACCATCTTTCGTATGTGTATAAGCTCGATTTTAATGATTTCTAGGTTGTACATATATGCTAAGGGTCTTTCTTAAGTATTTGAGGTATATCGGATGTGGTTTAGGATCATAAGGAACCTCAAACACCAAATCAAGTTCAAAGAATTTCTGTTGGCTAAGTTTTCACATGAGTTCATATAAGGGTCAACTACAAATTGTCATATCTCTTGGGACATAAAGAGTTATAACCCATAACCTATTAATTTTAACATCCTTGAATCTTCTTTTCAAAGCCACTAAGTTTACCTCGTTTGGAGTTCGAAATAAAAAGTTATGATTATTTTTACTAACGTATGTCTAGAATGAATAATTAGGTAGGTTAAAGGTTAATTAACAACTCGCCGAATGAGTTCAGTGCATCACCAATTAAGCTCGCCGAGTCAAACTTAAAACCTCCAAAAATTATTATTTTAGGCAATCTAAAGCTCCCTTTAGGTGACTTATCGATTGGGTCAATGGTGGAATCTCCAGATTGCCGATTTGACTGACAAAACTCATTAAAAATTCCTTTTTTAATTTTTATGATTTCTTCACATTCCTAGATCAGTTTAGGTACTACTCTATTCTTAGACCAATTCTTCCTATTTGATCACTCTAGGACGAGTAATGGGTAAATTGGTATCTATTGTAAAGACCTAACTCTATCGTTATGGATAGGTCAACAGAGAAGAAAATTAGACTAGAAAAATTTTGAATAGTAAATTAAAAAATTTAAGCCTAGACAAAATTTCAAGGAAATCTGAATCATATTAGATCTAGGAAAATTTGGTAATGGATTGGGAGTTGGATTGTAAATTTTATCGTTCAAATTGATAATCAAGAGATAAAAGGATTGTATAGCTTTATGAAAAAGGAGATAATTACCTAAAGCAAATTGATGATTTTCATAATCTAATTACATGCAATGACCTTATTATTTGAACTTGGCAAGTTGTGAATTATTCATTGTAGTGTGATTATGATTGTGCCTATGGATCGAATGTCACATTTCGATACTTTATTAGATCGAGTGTCATGTTTCGATACATTATTGGATTGAATGTTGTATTCTAACATATTATTGGATTAAGCATCACACTTTGACATATTATTGAATTGAATTTCACATTCCAGTATATTATTGAATCAAGTGTCATATTTTGATTTATTATTAAATTGAATATCACGTTCCGACATATAATTTGTTTGGGTATAGTCCCTTGAGAGGACCATAGTTGAATTTATACTAAGATTATTGATTACGAAATTAGTATGCCACGCATGATTTGTGAACTTTTTGTTTTCAATATATGTATGACTTACTGTATTATAATTACTTGAATATATCTTGCTTATTGGAGTAGCCACGTGATCCTACTAATACATTATTATTATGTGTGTTGATACTATAGTTAGTCCTTTTTTATTGAGTACAGAGCATTTTCAGGAGACTGCAGTCGGATCTCAGTTAGGCGATTACTCATTCAAGAATTCAAGGGTGAGCTAGCATCTTGAGTTACTATAGATTCTTTCTTTATGTTGGTCCACTTGTTCTGGACTCAAATATTACTAACTGAATATTTAGTTTTCAGAGTTGCATCCCCACATATTGACCACTTACATAGAGTTTTTGGTGCAAAGATTTTTAGTTTTTAGGAATTATTTATTATTTGATTAGATTTCTACTTAAGTTTATGAGAACTCAACCTGTTGCTAATTTAAACTTGTAGTCGTAATTTTAAATTGCCTAAATTTTGCTAGTTTAGTTAGTTGGATTAGATATTTGTTTTCCCACTAGAAAGTTAGTGCAGACGTCGCTCATAGTCCATTTAAAATCGTGACATTAGGATCAGTTGTGGTTCCAAGTACCCTGTTTTGGATATGATATAGACTCAAATCATGACAGACTTGATATTAGAGTATATAGTTCAAGCATCCTAGGATGTCTAAAGCTATACTAATATTAGAATATATAGTTCAAGCATCCTAGGATGTCTAAAGCTATACCTAGTACAATCCTTTTTATTGGGTGTGACATATTTATAAGGAAGAGGCCATAAAGTGCTTAGTACATGATTCTTTTCATTCTTAGTCTTGTTCCTACTATGGAATTTAAGTCTATTTGACTCTTCTAATTCGTGTTTATGCATATTTCATATCATACCTTTAAAAAGAGCCATCGATCATCTGATACAAACTAGAAACAAAGGACACCCTGCAAGGCATAATATAATGAGAATCCCTAAGAGCCACCAGGTCTAGTCGGGCACATAGGTCTGAATGTACTTGTAGTGCAGCTTTTTTAGGCTTATGTTGCCACTCTAAAGTTTCACAATGCTATCTAGATATTAGTTGTCATGACTCGAACCTAGGGTCTATGAGTGACAGTGTGAATGGAAACCCAAGAGTCCTCAAACAAACCTTAAAGTATCCATATTCACGTCATAGGTTCAGACGCATATACAAATAGTAAACACATAGTTCTAAGGGACGAGAAAGTAGGACTCACGCTATGGGGATATCATAGGGAAAAGGATTAACATAGATTCACATAACACGTAGCACAAAAAGACTAAGGGGCAGGTAAGTATGACTCACTCTATGAGGGCAATTCAAGACTTAAGATCTTCCACATCAAAGCATACATACTTATCATAATTCTCATAATCAATCCATAATAAACATATTCAATAGATAACCTTAAGTATAAGCTCCAAATACAACACATACCATATAGATTCGACAAGAGTCTACAAGATGTTCAACAATGTCTCTAATCATAAGATAGGACAGGGGCCAAGACATACCCTGGACTCGCTATCAAAGTAAATAACATAAATAAACACCATAGATTAGAGGTGAGCATAAATACCGAAAAACTGAAAAATCAAACCGAACCGAACTAATTCGGTTCTTCTGTCTGGGTTCTTTGGTTTTTCGGTTTGATATCGGTGTTCTTTTTTCAAAAGTTTAGTTCTTAGATTCGGTGTTCGGTGTAGGGGTCTCAAAACTTCGGTGCACCGAAGAACCGAACTTTTATTAAATTTTTAAAAATTACTTATATATATTAGACCAATATATATATAAGCATAAATTAATTAGCAATTAAATCATTCATTAAACAAGTCAAAGTAGCAACAAATTTATAATTCATATAGTTAACTTGAAATACTATTTTCCAAGAGAAATATATTCAAACATATTTTTGACGATTTATGTCATACGTAAAGGATGTGTTCATGCTTGTTTTCCTCAAGTAAGAATTGGAGACGCAAGTTCTTGACAAAGATAAATATAATTCTTTAAGCACAATAAGCATGTTCCATGGGAGCACATCATCACATAACATGATTTTAAGTTTTTAAGTGTCTTATACTTTGATTTTGTCCTCATTTTATTTTTTATTAGTTTGCACCAAAAATCATTTTAAAAACACAGAATAAAATTGAACTGAACTTGAAAAAATCGAACCGAAATATTTTAGTTTGGTATATGGTGCACACTTTTTCAAAACTGAAAACCGAAGAACCAAACCAAAATTTGCTAAAATCGAACCGAAGAACCGAACTCCCACCCCTACCATAGACAGAGGAATAGTGGTTTGTCCTTGGAAGATAGGACTCACAGCAACAAGAAAAACTCAAGATCCAAGCTAGACATCGTACGATGGATGAACGTAGTCTTCGGTCCCTACATGGTTAGATCATGTAGGCAAAAAGTATGTGTTAGTATGTTTAAATGTACTAAGTATGCGGGCATGCAATGCATATGACTTATCAAAGTTGAATTCGATGTTAGATGACAAGGACACATATACAAAAGGAGATATATAACAAGAGATATAGTATACGATATGCCATGAAACCAATGATGCATGAAATGCACAAATGCTCATATATAGTAGGGATGTGACCACAACCGACATGAGTAAGACCAAACGAGCTATTATTTGGAATCCCCGATGAAATTCCCTCATCGGTAAAAAGGTGGTCTACTTGCCAAAGGTAAATCTATTTCACCTTACGGGCACCCCCATTTTGGAGAAGCAATCTTCCTTACAAGTACCCCCATTTCGGATAGGATTTTCACATTATATCATATCATGTCATTCGTCTCCTTATGAGCATCCCTATTTCGGAGAAGTAACCTTCCTTATGGTCACTCCCATTTTGGATAGAATTTTCACATAATACATATACCTATTTTGACACATAGTTCAAGGAAAGAGAGAGAGCCCTTGGGGATAGCTCTAACGCCCTCAATCCATCGGTGCTAAATCATCTTCCCACAAGAATACATATATGTATACATATACATATTTTCAAAAGAGATGTAAGTCTTAACAAATCATTTCAATGCATTCTTAGGCTTAAATGTCAAATGTCATTCATAATAAATCATACTTAGGCTCAAATGACAAATTACATTTCATATCATACTTTTTATGCATAGGAATAACCCATTCATATTATGATATGGTGCAAGCACCCAAAATGATCAAAGAGCCATAATTACATTTATGTGATCACATTCTTGTCATAAACATAATCTTATCAAAATCGTATACATAAACATAATTGGACTTAACCCACTTCATAATTTTTATAAAATTCAATGCTCATGAATACATACGCCATGAATAATGTGAAAATAGCATGGGTAATATAGATTCAATCTTAAATCAACAATTCACTATGAAATTCAAGTAAATCTATAAGTAAAATTTACATTTAAATGATGGTATAGATTACCCATGGAAAAATCAAGCTTTAAAGGGGACATGCACTTTCTTAACTTCATAACTTTAATGTTTCATCATATTAGGGCTTAATTCACTTTAAAATCAATAAATAAACATAGTCCATACATTAATTCAATTTAATAAACAATAATATTGAAAACTCATATTTCAAGTAAGCTAAAATTCATAAGAATCACTTGAGAAGAGTTTGGGTTTTCTTGGTTGAAAGGGACCAAGAATCAAACCCGCATGCCTTAGCTAACCAAGAAGAAATAGGAAGAAATTTGATGAAGAAGAGACCCTTTTCCCTTGGCTTCAAGACAATCCCTTAATGTTCACCTTAGGAGAGTTCTTAAGAGAGAGTTGCGAGAATTTTAAATGTGAGGAATGAGTTTGAATGAGAGGAATAGAGCTTAATTAAGTCATTTGGAGGTCTTAAGATAAACATAAGAAGTCATAAAAGATCCTTATGAGAAGCTACATACAGAAAAAAAAAACCATTAATAAAGCAAAATAACATTCTTGCTAGGGGTTTATGAGGAGGTCTCATGATCCGTACAAGATTTCACGGACTGTGAAGCCCTCCTGTAATACCTCACTTAGTCAATTCTCAGAAAACACTGCACATATGGGATTTATGAAAACTAACATAACTTCTTGATACAAACTCAGAATGAGGTGAAACCAGATGCGTTGGAAAGCTAATTCAAAGATCTTCAATTTGATAGGTTGTGGGCTACCCAGTTCTTTTTATGTTAAGAGATATGACCATTTAAAATTGACCCTTCTATCAGTTCTTGTGAAAAGTTTAGGCCAATGGGATTTCTTTGAACTTGGCTTGATGTAGAAGACCCCTGATAGCCCTAAACAACATAAATAAGCTTGAATTGAAGACTTGAAAGTGAGCTTAGCTTGAGCTTGAAGACTCTATACTTTGAAAAATTTGACGAAAGTACCCAACGGTTGGTCTCACAGTCTGTACCAAGCTATACGGACCGTGTACTCCTCCGTACCACCTCACTTAGAAAATTCTTCACAATGATGTTCTGAGACGGTGATCCACTATTTAGAAATTTTTCACTCCGGAAGTCATACAGGGAGGTATACGAGTTGTATCACCCCATACAGACAATATACTTTCTGCCCTACTTCACTTGGTTCGAAAACTGTGGAATTTCAAGGCTAAGGCCACCACACAACCCTCCACATGGTCCGTGAAGCCTCACACGGCCCGTGTGGGATCCATGTGTGGCTTGCCTTAGTCTGAAACTCCAATTTAAAGCTCCAACGCCCCACACAAAGCCAAAGGTCACTCCAAGGAGGTTCCACACTATCCGCATAGCCTCAGACGGACCGTAAGGGCTTCCATGGAGTGTCACCTTGGTCCAAGACTTTTCAGGATAAAATTTTCAAGTTCCAATGAGGTCGTACAACATCTGGGTCCTTACATCGGCATAGGCTATAACAACTCAAGTTGATCGTCAAGGAGCAAGCCTTGTAGGCCGTCAGGATACTCCAGACACTTTAAGAATGTGCATGTTTCTAAGAATGAATCCACTAGAGTTTACGGGGTTAAAGCTTAATGAGCATTCGAAGAACTTAGTAGAGAAGACTTAGAAAGTAATTTAGGTTATGCATATTGCAGATGTAAAATGTGTTGAACTGGTTGTTATCAGCTTAAGGGCGTTGTTAGAATATGATATGATCAGTTGTTGAAGGGCATGGGAGAAGATGCACCACCCCTTAGATTGTGTTCGAATATGCCATTATGACGTTCTTTCTGCAAGAATTGACTGTAGCAAACGTAAAAAGGGGCCTTATTCTAAAATAGGAGTCTATGAGCATGGAAGAGTACAACTACATTGACACAGTTATCTCGCTAAAATAAACTTCTTTGCATCAAGTAAGCAGGTAAGGCAGCCATATTGATTGATGATATGAAAATAGTTAGGCTCATGGGGCTGAGGAGCAGAAGCTGAAAGAGAGGAGTTCCGTGCATTTCTTCCACCATAGATTTCGTTGCATAATACTCCTACTAATTAAACATTAAAGCAAACAAGTGACTATAATGACAGGAGCTTATTACACGTGTCTTATAAAGCTAAGAAGCCACGATATGAATTGATAAAATAACCTCAAATTGAATATAAATTTCTCGTAAGTAACTGACATGCTGACAGAGAGGAGGGTGCTTGTTCTCTCTTCTTATATAGTAAAGCTTACAAGTATTACTTAATAACCATCGACGAAATATGTAATAGAGTTAAAAAATAAATTATACATTTGGACATATCAAATCAGAGTACATTGAGTGCAAATTTAATTTTGCATGGATGAGGAAAGGAGTATCAATGAGGATATCACACATCATATTGAGTCGTAGTGGATGAAATAAAAACTCATATTTGACAAGTGTCACCAAAATTTAAAGATGAATTTTATAGTGTATGTTGACATCCCGAAGGCGCAACGTCGCGGCAACTCGATGAAAATTAATAAAAATAAAAGGATTTGAATAATGGGAAAAATTATTTAATTTTGGGAAAAATAATTGATTTTAGGAGTCGCCACCTAATTTTAAGGTTAATTAGATAACCAATTATTTATTTACAAAAATAGTCTGCGAACCAAAAATTCCAGGTAAGGGGTTCAAGTGATTCCGAAGGGAAGGTATTAGCACCCTTCAGAATCCACAACTGTGGGTCCCGGCTGAATTCATTTTATTTCAAATTGAGGAGGAGATACACAATATAACACTAGTACGACAATCATGAAATAAACACACAAAATAATGTACACAAAAATAAATAAATAAATAATAATCTAAAGTTAAGATGTGATGAAAACTTACATGTATATTCTTTCATATGATAACTTAATGATGCTTCCTTTCATCGTTGCCCCGGTCACTTCAAGGGTGGTCTTCCCAGGTGCACGTCCTTTTTAGTTAATAGCCTGTCTCCTATAACTATGTCTACCATTTTCTTACTTTATTTATTCTTATTCTTTTGTTCAAAATATTTAATTTGAGCTTGGGAACAATAATAAAATAATATAGTGATGGAAACAATAATGAAATAATATAATGATGGGAATAATAATAAAATAATATAGTGACGGCAATAATAGTAAAATAATATAATGATGAAAACAATAATATAATAATACAATGATGGAAATAATAATAAAATAATATTATGTCACAAACTAATTTTGTCTAAATAAAAGAATAAAATTGTTCTTTTGA
>JAABOM020000096.1:14286399-14305599 GCA_011800125.2 Solanum clarkiae | reverse complement strand
AACTTTCATTTTGATTATAATTCCGCATTTTAATGTTATAGTTGGGTTGTAGGCTGACTTGTCTTGGTGGGAAAAGATGAGTGCCATCACGCCCATTTTCGGGTCGTGACATGAACTCATTTTTATCTGGGAGTTTATATGCACCTGTTTTGGTATTATCATTAAATATTTTATAATTTATAATTATTCTTGCTTTTTCTCTTGTTATTTCACTTTGGTTCAACACCATAAACAATGGGACCTATATTTTGAAGTCGATCCTCGTATTACCCCTAAGTTTAATAATTCTTCAATTTGTATAGCAAAATCTTCCATATCTTGATTAGCAGCTCTATCACGGCTTTTTTTATTATATATTTTGGGTTTATAATTTTTAATTTATATACTACTTTATTCATCTCTCAATACTTTAGTGTGTTTTCACCTATTATCTCTATTTCATCTCATATTTTGACTATCATTTCTAAGTCTTTTGGGCTTTTAATAGCTCCTATTTTTTCTATTCCTGTCCTAAAGTTATAAAATTCAGTTTCTATATCGATCAAAGTATAGTCTTTATTTACTATATCATATTCTTCTTCTTCGTACATTTTATGATACTTTTTATCATATTTTTTACATCCCTACATTCATTGCACCCGGTACATCCCATGTCTACTAATGCTAGAGTCTCTATCTCTACATCTCCTACCTTGAGCCTTGCTCGTATTTTCACTGTGGTAAATTTTTTATTTTAATAACATATTAAAACTTCGCAAGTCACGATGTTCATAAACTCCATCTCTATGTTCATTAACTCTGTTTCTTGTATGTAGGTTCTAGCTGCCAGTCTTCGTCCACTTTTTCTTTTCCCTTTTTTAGGGCTCTAATCCTTTGTTCTAGCTCATTTACTCTAGTTTCCAATGTCATTATTCTTAAAGCCATGGTCTGATTTCTTTCTTTTTTGTACTCTTCTTCTTTTTTTATCTTGATTTATAGCATGTCTTCTATACATGTGATGCATCCTTCCATATAGCATAATTTACATTTTGCTCTTTTTTCTCTACTTGGGTACCATTTAATATAGTATATTGATTATTATCTATCCCTTTATTCCTTTCAAATTCATGATTACACTCTTGCAAATCATTAACCATTGTGGTTGCTTGTATTTCTTCTAAATCTAGGTTCTCTATTTCTAGTCCCATTTCGTTTATTAATTCTTCTTGTTCTGAGTCGGAAGAGTCTAATTATGGACTCTCGGTCGGTTCTATACTAATAATAAAATATATACTTTCACTATCTGACATATATTCATCTACATTTATTAATATTTCTTGAAAATCTTCTATTAGTTGCGAATTTCTAATCCAACAATTATTTAATCTGGAACATACATATACCAAATGTTTTATACTATCATAAGTAAAACATTCTAATTTATTTTTGTAGTTTCTATTGGTTCTATATTTTCTAACATGTCTATTTCTGTCTAGATATGGTTTTCTAGCTGATGACTTTCTTAGGCAGTATTTTCTTCGGTTATATGTATTCGCATAATATGGTCTATATCTTGTATAAAGTTTTTTTCAATTTTGGTCTTCATCATAGCTTTGAGTAGTATATATTATATTTTTACAGAAACTCATCTCATTTTGCTTCAATTGTTTTTGAATTTGTATATTTGTGTATTTTTCTTTCCATTACATGTTGCACCCTATGTCCTAATGACCATCTAGCATTTGAATTTTGGATCACTCCTTCTCTTTTATACCATCTTTCTTCTAGTTCTCAACCCAAAGCCCCAGGTAATTTATTAAATAGCTTCTTCTTCTTCATCAAACGAATTTTCACTAATTGTATAATAATAGTAATAATATTTTAGAAAAGTCTTTATATAGAACCAACTTGTAGTACTTAATTGTTCTGTTTTTATTAGAGCATTTCTTTGTAGTATCACAAATCCGCTCTCCGGATCTTTTTTCATAATCAAACTATTATCTTGTTAGTAAAATTATAAGGATTTTCTCTCATATTTACTAGAGCCTTAAATTCTTGTGGGAAGTTAGACTTCTAAACTTCCCATAGTGTTTTCGTCGATTCTCCTATGAAAATGCCCCAAGTCTATACTATATATGTGGCCGGCACTCGAAAACTATTTCTGGTCCCTACGTGAACCACTTGGCTTGGTTATATTGCTCAGCGAAAGACTTAAACCATAACAGGAGGCTAGAAGTAAACACTACTAATGAATTCCTATCTGAAATTAAAATGCAACACGTCAACTGAGAAATCTATAATCTGAAAGAGATACTAAAACACTATCTAGTCATGACTAGAGTATAGGTATCGTGATAGGCCATAGCTACCCAAACTAAACGAAAGCAACTGAAACATGAAGGAAATAACATCCACGAGCCCCTGGTTGTAAAAAGGAAAGCAACTTGTGTTCCCATTTTCTTTTCTTATTCATCACTACCTTGACTGTGATCGTGACACTAGCCGGGGTTTAATGTTGGCACTATTAAATAACAAGCAAAATGAAGAAAAATGATTGTCCATGCAAATACCCAACTCAAGAAATGTAAATAATCCAGGTTTTTCAAGCTAGCTAGTCATGGTTCCCACAACTCCAAGTTGTGGGTTTAACCACTCATGGTTTGGGCACACAAATCAACAATGAAATAAGGAGACATAGAAGATTTCTCACCTAAACAACAATGAAGAACAAGGAAACCTTTTTTGCAATTAGAATCACAAGCTTGAATGTTGAAATTGATTTACAAGTGATTCCAAATCTCCAAATTGAGTCTCCAAAGTAAAATCCTAATTTTCTATACTAAAAACTCTCTAAATCTAAGTGTTATATCAAGAAAATCTGAAAAGCTTGTTTCTAAAACCCTAACATATACTATTTATACTATTTACAAAAAGGTCCTTAAAATAATCAGAAAATCTGGTAGGCAGCTGCTATGGTTTGTAGCTATGGCTCGTAGCTACGGCTCGTAGGGTGACCTACGAGCCATAATCGGGCTTTCATTGTCAGCACTTTGCATTTTGAACTAAATTTCTATGGTTCACACCTACGAGTCATAGTATAGTCTATGACTCATAGTACCTTCTCGTAATCTATGCTTGCATTTCTTGGTCTAGTTTTCAGCAACAATAGAAATAGCTACAAGTCCTCCTCTTACGCGTTATAGTAGGTCGTACGACTTGTAACTGGGGCTCGTACAACTAAATTTCACAAACTCAGATTCAGTATTTTGCACACTGAAAATGCCTACGAGGGCACACTACGACTCGTAGCTTGGGCTATGGCTCGTAGTGTGGCTCATATGTCATGAATATCAGCAAAATCTGTAACTTTATCCAAAAATCAAGCCAACCTGCCTTTCTGCAAAAACAACATAAAAACACAATAAAACCATAAAAAGTCGCTCTAAAAATACGCAAAATCCCATATTTTTAGGCATCAAATGTGTTGTATTTTGACAACACATCAGGGAGCTCTGTCACCTGTGTCTACATAAAATGATACAGGACTAAAGGATGTCAGTATGTGGAAGTACAAGTACATAAAATAGCCAAAACAGGAAGTTCAAGACAAAAAGCTCAAATCACTGATTTAATCTAGAATTAAGTTAAAGCATAATTAAAGCATTATAGCAAAATAATCTGATTTCATGTGCAAATAGATGAAACTCTGTATGTATCTGAAAATATTGTATACTGCAACTTGGGGAGTTTTTCTAACCGAAAATCATTACTATGAGCTTCGTGATGATACAACGTGCTGGCCTACATTGCCAAGGCCATCTCACACCTTGCCGGGGAAAGGGATGAAGGGTTGTGGATCCATATAAGTTGGTCCATCTCAATGGAATATGAGAGATTGCACAAAAGATACAATTATATTCTACGTTGTCTACGTAGCTTACGGGGTTGGAATTATTGAACTCGGACCCACCTCGATGCTCAATACTACTCCTGATAATATGTAATGTGCTCAATAATTGTAAGAAAATATCCTACTTTAGGGGTAGCTGAAAATATACTGCTTAGGGCCTTAGATTTGTCTGTTTTCTTTAAACTGACTTTGCTGAACTTGTTTCATAAGTTAAACTAAAAAAAATCATTATTCCAACTGTATCAAAAGTCTAATTAAGTGCTTATAATAAACTGATCACTTTTCAATACGAGTAAAACATTCTAGGGAAATAATTCTCAATCATTCATGATTCTTTTGACTGTAATAAACTTTAGGATTTAAAGAAGCATGCTCAACAGTGAAATTCTTAAGATAAGAATAGTATTTACAGCAGAATTTTCAGGAGGAAACCTTAGTATATCACAATAACCCACAGGAATGCAACTAACTTGACTCTTGGCTAGAATTTCTTTCTAAGAACATGGAATAACTATGAAAATAGAGTTTTAGGTGGCCTTATATACCCAGGAACAAGTTTTCTTGGAAATTTACAAAGATTAGTCAAGTCCTAAACCTTCTTCTTTCCCTAACCGTGGTTTCTGAATGGTATTCGTGAAAAAGATGAAAGGAATTGAGTAGATTATAGAATTTTAGGGATAAAACGACCTTAAAACGACAAGGTACGAGTTTAGGATGGGTGGGGAAATGTCTGAAATGCCCCTTCAAAAATTTTAACTTCGGGGGAACAGGTCTCCATCGCGGGCTTGTCGTGTACTAGAGAATTTTCTGTCAAAATTTTCTGAACGAGTGTTCCAATTTTTGTCAAAAACTTTCTAAAAAAAATTGTGGCTCGGTGCATTGCGGACTTGACGCGTACTCACACTATTTCAGATTTAATTATGAAAACTTATTTTTTACTCAGTTGCTCTGAAATCGGGTCGAGACTATTTTCCCACTCTATTTTTCGTGTTTCTCATAAATCTGGTCTCGGATTCGCAAACAGAGCATGGGAAGATGCGTTATGCATATGTCTCCCCTCTAGGGGTATTATGGTAATTTCACTGCGTGTTACAATATCTCCTCTTTGGGATCATTCGTCCTCGAATGATAACGATATCATGGATTTACTCAACGCATACGAGGTTGTTCAACTAAACAAATGCAAATCTTTGAAATCAAGAGTGGAAATTTAACCTTAGAGACCCTGATTGGAGGGCACAAACAAGCGCGGGTGCTTTTCTTTCATATCTTCCTCTGCTTCCCATGTAGCTTCCTCAGTGAGTTGATTTCTCCATATCACTTTAACCAAAGCAACCTCTTTGGTTCTCAATTTATGAAGTTGGTGGTCAAGAATTTGAATCGGAACCTCTTCATAGGACAAACTATCTTTAATCCCAACACTCTCAATTGGACACAACTAGGGAGGAATCTCCCAATCATTTTTTAAGCATGAAAACATGAAATACTGGATGTATAGCACCCAGCTTTGCTGGTAATTCCAACTTATATGCAACATTACCTATTCTTCTCACAATCTGATAAGGACCAATATACCTTGGACTCAACTTCCCTTTCCTTTCAAATCTCATGGCACCCTTGAAACCTTTAGGTACACCCAATCACCTACCTCAAATTCCAAATCTCTACTTCTAACATCAGTATATGATTTATGATGGCTTTGCGCGGTTTTCAACCTCTTTTGGATGATTTTCACCTTCTCCATGGCTTGGTAAACCAAGTCAGGCCCTATCAATCTAGCTTCACCAATCTCGAACCAATCAATAAGTGATCTACATCTTCACCCAAAAAGGGCCTTATATAGAGCCATATGTATGTTAGCCGGAAACTGAATCTCGAACCAACCAATAAGTGATCTACATCTTCGCCTAAAAAGGGCCTTATAAGAAAACTCATTCAAGGGTAGGTGATCGTCCCAACTACCTTTGAAGTCTATGACACACACCCTCAACATGTTCTCAAGAGTTAGTATGGTTTGCTCAGCCTGCTTGTCTGTTTGAGGATGGAAAGCTATACTAAGATTAACCTTCATGCCAAGCCCTTTCGGAAAGGATTCTCAAAACTATGCTATGAACTGGACTCCCCTGTCTGAAATAATGGATAAAGGAACTCCATCCAATCTTACAATTTCTTGGATGTATAACCTGGCATAATAATCTGCAATGTTGATTGTTTTAACTATTAGGAAATAAGTTGATTTGGTCATTCTATTTACTATTACCCAGATGGAATCATGATATCTGTAAGACCGCAGTAACCCTGTTACAAAATCCATGTTAATCATCTCTCACTTCCACTCAGGGATGTCTATATTCTGAGCCACACCACAAGGCCTTTGATGTTCTACCTTGACTTGTTTGCAATTTGGACACATTGACACAAACTCGGCAATGTCTCTCTTCATGCCACTCCACCAATATATCTCTAGTAAATATTTGTACATCTTTCTAGAGCCCAAATGAATAGAGCATCTAGTACCATAGCCTTCTGCCAGTATTCTATCCCGAAGACCATCCACATCGGGAACACACAATCTACCTGAATACCTTAGCAACCCATCTCCCCGTTTTGCAAAAACTAATACTTTCTGCTTTTGGACATCTTCTTTCAGTTGGAGAAGAATGGGATCCAAATCTTGCTTTTCTTTCACCTCCACAACTAGTGAAGATTCGACCCCATTTAGAACAACTACACCTCTCTCGTTGTATCAGCAAGATGGACCCCTAACCATGCAAGTCTATACACATCCTTGGCCAATTCTCTCTTCTCATCCTCAATATGAGCAGTGCTTTCCATGGATACCCTGCTAAGAGCATCAACAACTACATTAGCTTTACCTGGGTGATAGACGATGCTCATGTCATTATCCTTCAGCAACTCTAACTATCTCCTCTGCCTCAGGTTCAACTCTTTCTGACTAAATACATACTGCAAGCTCTTATGGTTTGTGATAACATCCACATGCCTACAACAGTGATAATGTCTCCAAATTTTGAGATAGCAGCAAGCTCAAGATCATAAGTTGGATCGTTTTTCACATGAGTCCTAAGCTGTCTGGAAGCATATGCTATCACCTTGCCTCACTGCATTAGTACACACCCAAGGAAAACTCCGGAAGTGTCACTGTATATAACAAAGCCCTCTGTTCCCTGGGATAGGGACAAAATCGGAGCTATAGTCAGGCCAGTTTTCAACTCTTGGAAACTCTTCTCGCAAGCCTCTAACAACTGGAATTTAACCTTCTTCTGGGTCAACTTGGTCAAGGGAGCTGATATAGATGAGAAACCTTCTACAAAGAACCTGTAATAACCAACCAAACCCAAGAAACTTCTTATCTTTGTTGGAGTTATGGGCCTTGGCCAGTACTTCATTGCCTCAATCTTTTGAGAATCCACTGCAATATCTTCTCTCGATATAATATGGCCCAGGAATGCCACAGATGCTAACCAAAATTCACATTTGGAAAACTTGGTATACAACTTATGATCTTCAAGGGTCTGGAGGATAATCCTAAGATGGTCAGCATATTCCTCCTCATTTTTGGAGTAGATTAGGATGTCATCAATGAACACTATGACAAACATCTAGGTACTGCTTAAATAATCGATTCATGAGGTCCATGAAAGTTGCAGGGGCATTGGTCAGGCCAAATGACATGACCAAAAATTCATAGTGTCCATATCAAGTTCTAAAAGTTATCTTTGGAATATCACTTTCTCTGACTTTCTACTCATGATAGTCAGATTTGAGATCTATTTTAGAGAAGCAAGTGGCACCCTGAAGCTAGTCAAACAAGTCATCAATTCTTGGGAATGGATACTTGTTCTTTATAGTGACCTTGTTTAACTGACGGTAGTCTATACACATTCTAAGGGAACCATCCTTCTTCCACAAGAATAGGACTGGGCACCCCAAGGAGAGACACTAGGTCTAATGAAACCTTTTTCTAGAAGATCATTTAGCTGCTCTTTTAACTCTTTCAGTTCTATTGGGGCCATTCTATATAGTGGAATTGATATGGGTTGGGTATCTGGAAGGACATCTATCCCAAAGTCTATCTCCCTATCGGGAGGAACCCAGGTAAATCATCACGAAAGACTTCAGAAAACTCATTTACAACTGGGACAGATTGGAGAGATGGTGTCTCAGTACTAGAATTTCTAAATCTAACCATATGGTAAATACACCCCTTGGAGATTAAATTTCTAGCCTTAAGGTATGAGATGAAACGACCCTTAGGTGCAATTGAACTACCCGTCCATTCTAACACTGGCTCATTTGGAAACTGAAACTTGACAACTCTGGTTCTATAATCGATTGAAGCATAGGAAGCATGAAGCCAGTCCATGCCTAGAATGACATCAAAGTCAACCATATCTAACTCGACTAGTTCAGCTAGAATGTCCTTTAGTGTATCCACATGAGTGGATACACTAAAGGGCTCAAGAAGATGCTCAGGACTGATTTCGAACTTCATAGCTATGTAAGGAGTCATAAAAGATAGAGTAGCTCCTGGGTCTAGTAATGCATAAACATTATGAGAAAAGACTTTGAGCATACCAGTGACTACATCTGACGAATTCTTCTAATCTTGGCGGTTGGCCATAGCATAAAGACGGTTTGCACCCTCGCCTACCCCTGAAGTGGTGCCTCGAGGAGTCAATATGCCTGCTGGTGCTAATGAAAATGCCTGAGCCTTATGGCCTCCCTGATTTTGTCTTCCCATTGGACACTCCTTCAAGAACTAACCCATCTGTCCATACCTGAAGCAACCATTATTACCCACCAGACACTCTCTGGGATGGAACTTACCACACTTGCCACACAATAGATGGTGAGAAGATCCTTGAGCCATACTCCCCTGTGATTGGGTGCCTTGGGCTTTAGAATTCTGGGACCTATGTTCTTGTCAAACCTTTGGTGCAGGTACACTGGCAGATGATGCAGCCGGCCCAAACTACCCTGACTGAAAAGGTTGGCGGCTCCCATTTCTGGTCCTTTTCTTCCCCATCTCCTGACTAGATGTCTTATCCCTCTTATTGTGAAACTCCTCCTTGTCTTCAGCTTCTCCTCCTCAACCCATTGCACGTATGTCATTAATATGGATATGTTCATATATTCTATCATCAAAGCTACCATGCCCTCCTTGTTAGTCATTCGGGAGAGCCCAGCCACGAA
This sequence comes from Solanum clarkiae, assembly GCA_011800125.2. NCBI lineage: Eukaryota > Viridiplantae > Streptophyta > Magnoliopsida > Solanales > Solanaceae > Solanum > Solanum clarkiae. The sequence continues at coordinate 14,296,493 of JAABOM020000096.1, read as the reverse complement.
CAAACTCATCCTGCTTCTCATATCAACTACCAAATCGGGGGTATAGCGGGACAGCTGAGTGAACTTAAGGTTGTACTCTTGCACACTCATAGACTCCTGCTTTAAGTTCAGAAATTCTCTTACTTTCACTTCCCTCAGCTCTCGCGGGAAGAAACGACCCAAGACATCCAACTCAAACACAGCCCAACTTACGAGTGGTGTACCTTCTCCCCTATTATTTTTTCGTTGATCATACCATACTCTTTCCACCCCCTTAAGCTACTATGCGGCTAACACCACATATTCGGTATCTGGTGGTATGCATAGCCCGAAATACTTTCTGTAGCTCATAGATAAAGGTTTTGGCATCCTCCTTCAGTGCTGACCTCGTGAACTCTTGTGGGTTTATCCTTAAGAATTTGCAAATCCTAGAAGTGTCAGGAGCATCCTATCTTCCCACTCCATGCCAAGCCCCTAGTGTTGTCACCACCTGAGCCAGAGTTTGAATGGCCTGTCTGAGTTTAGCGTTAGAGATATCAGCTACGGTGGCTGCTGGACAGGCATAGCTGGGCCTTTTACCCCCTCAGGAACTTATAGTTCAACTTGATTCACATTCTATCTAGCAGGGCATCCTCTACCCCTAGCCTGTGTAGGATGTCCAACTGCTTTTCTTGGGGGGCATGATCTGAAATAATATGTGAACGAACGTGTTAGAAGAGATTTAGTCAGAGGTAAAACTCTGAAGCACGAAATGGAATACCAAAGAAGGTCAACACTTCCTAATGTCATGTAGCCTCCCCATTATGGATGTGGCGCGCTTCATACCAATGATAAGGACTCCAATAGACACGACTTCATAGACACCCTAAGACGCTTGAACTTTATGCTCTGATACAAAGTTTGTCATGCCTCGAGTCTACACCCTAGATGTGGATGTCACTCGAAAACTATTTTTGACCCCTAAGCGAACCACTTGGCCTGGCTACTTTATTCAGCAAAAGACTTAAACCATAATAGGAGGCTAGAAGTAAACACTACTAATGAATTCATGTTTGAAATTAAAATGAAACAAGTCAACTAAGAAATCTATAATTTGAAAGAGATACTAGAACACTGTCTATAAGTCTATGAAGTCTCTACTAGTCATGACTAGAGTATGGGTACTTTGACAGGCCATGGCTACCCAGACTAAACGAAAGTAACTGAAACATGAAGGAAATAGCATCCACGAGTCGTGGCTGCAAAGAGGACTCACCATTGGCTAAGTAGAAATGCTGAATGACCCGAGATATGCCTACTGAGGAGCTCTGTCACCTGCATCTGCATCGTAAAATGATGCAGGTCCAGAGGACGTCAGTACGTGAAATGTACGAGTATGTGAAACAACCAAAATAGAAAGTTCAAGACAAAAGGCTCAAATCACTAATTTAATGCAGAATTAAGATAAAACATAATTAAAGCATTATAGCAAAATAAAATGATTTCAAGTGTAAATAGATGCAACTCTGTATGTATCTGAAAATATTGTATGCTGTAATTTGGAAAATTTTTCTAATCGACAATCATCACTATGAGCTTTGTGATGATACAACGTACCGGCCTACCTTGCCAAAGCCATCCCACACCTTGACGGGATAAGGGATGAAGGGTTGTGGATCCATATAAGATGGGTCATCTTAGTGGGATATGAAGAATTGTACAAAAGGTACAATCCTATCCTACATTGGCTATGTAGTTTATGGGGTTGAAATTATTGAACTCGAACCTACTTCAGTGCTCAATACTACTCCCAAAAACATGTATTGTGCTCAATAACTGAAAAATATCCCACTTTAGGGGTAGATGAAAATATACTGCTTAGGGCCTTATCTCTATCTGTTTTCTTTAAACTGATTTTTCTGAACTTGTTTCACAAGTTAAACTCAAAAAAAAATCATTACTTCAACTGTATCAAAAAGTCTAATTAAGTGTTTGCAATAAACGACAGGGTACAAGTTTTATATTTTCCATTATTATTTCAAGATTTACTCTAAACACTCTTCTTCGTAGTATATTTTTGGTACTTGTATCTATTGTATGTTATTGTGTCATTCGTTGGAAAGTGCTAGAACTGGTTAATTCCATAAATTCTTTTTGGCTTATAACCTAATCTAATTTTATTTTCTTCATTACTATCATATATTTTATTGACAATTTTGTCAAGATCATCTAGTTTTATTTGTATTTTTTGTTGTTCTCTATATCCTAAGTTATCTTTTCTAAATTCACACTTTTTAAAGTACAATTCTATCTCTGTTAAATTTATTGCTCCTAACTTACGCCCTTTACATTTAAATGTTGCACTTGTATTATCTTCCTACCATCTTTTCGCCTTTCTCAAGGCTTCATCTACCCTTAATTCATCTTCTAATATTTCTACATTCATCATTTTCATGATTGCGTCGATTTCGTTATCTAACTCATTTTGCATAGTGTTTTTTGTAGTCAGTGAATCTTATAGATGTTTCTCTTTTAGTATTTGTATACATCAAATGAGATTTTGGTACCATTGTTGTTTTTTTGTTAATTTTTTTCTAAATTTCACTCTAACCTGTATATTGTTCTGGATTTAGTTTTATTAGTTTTATTAGCTTTATTCCTTTCTCTTATTACTTCAACTACTTCATCTATCTTAATCCCAAATTTTTTATCTCTATTTAGGGTCATTTTTCCTCAAAATCCTACACACACTTATAGATTTACCCTTCTCCATTTCTTCATAACCTTTAGTCTGTATTCCAATTTTTATATTTTTTTTAATTCATTCAAGTTTAGTATGAAATCAAGGCTAATGTAAAATATTCCTCCATTGTTAGTCATATCCATCTCGGTTAATCCTATGATGGATTTGTTTAAATCAAACCATCTATCATCATATATTGTAATTAATACTTTAGTTCCTAAGTTTTTTTTTTAGTTAGTCTTTTAATCCAATTACAATTAATCTCATGTGCATGAGAGTCATTCTCGTATTTATTATCGTTTTAAGTGATTTTAGATTAATTAGATGTATTATCGTTGTCTTGTTTCCTATGACTGACAATTGTTGTTCTTGATAATGTCTATATAGTTGAGTATTTTTTGAGAAGTACCCCCTCTGTCCCATATTAATTGAATTTGTGAGATAATGCACACATATTAAGAAAAGCATTCAAAAATAAAATTTACACCATACTTTCTACTATTGCCCTTGTGAAATCATAAATATGTAGTGTAATTTATCTCCTAGAAAATATAAAACTTCAATAAATGAAAGGAAAAATATAAAAAAAAAAATTTAACATTCTTCTTGAACTTTGAACAATTCAACTATCTTGAACATTGAAAAAAAGCCTCAAAAATTTAATTAATTTGAGACGGAGGGAATACTATATATTGTATAATTTCTTAGGATTTAAGAATTTTAATTTATTTTGTTGGAAAATTCTTAAGTCCCTGTCTATGTCAATTATCTGATTTAATTCTTGGTTTTGACTTTCTTGTCTACCTCATGATAGAATTCTTGTTATAAGGTTGTTTCCTATTTTATTGTCTGAAAAGCTTACTCTTGGTCTTTCTTCAGTTGTTCTTGTCGTACCCCAAAAAAGGTCCATAGTTGACGTTTTCTAGTCAACTTTCGTTTGTCTTTTTGTGGTGATATTTCTATATATTTTTAACTGAACTATTAATTTATCTACGTCAGTATTTGTCGGTTGTTCTGCTACTTCGTCCTTTGCTTTAAGAAGTTTCTCTAGTTTTGTATTTATTTCTAGTAATAGTGCTATTATAATATTATTTATTTTATAATAACTTGATCGAACTTGCTTTGGAGTAAATAGTCTGAAAATCCTTGCGAATCAGTTTCAAGTTTTGATGTAAAATTTAGTGTCTTGCGTAAATAGGGTCTAGATCGTTCATGAAAGAGAGATTTCTTCAAGTTTTGCTACTATCTTTTTTAATTCTTTAATCTCATACATTACTGTTTCTACTTGCCATGTTATTTTTGTTACTAGTTACGCTGTTTTGACTTCTAATTCTTTGGGTTTTTTTATTATTGTCCTGACCAATTTTCTATTTTGACCTTAGGTGATAGGATTCTTCGTTATTTCATGCTTATCCTATTTCTCTTATCCATTCGGTTGAACCTTAAGGATACATTTTGGTGTACTCCCCCTTATTATGTTTTCTCTCTACAGATCAAGCACAGAGAACTTTCCATGGTAGTTGATCTATTCTATCAAAGTTCTTCTTCACTATCAGATTCAGATTCAGCAGTGAGGCTCATACTTCGAGTCGTCATTGTTTCTTTGAGATGTCTTTTGTTGACATCTATGCAGGCTATGTATTTCCTTGGAGAAAACTTTGTATTTACTTATTTGTATTACTTAGAAGCTCTTGTATTCATGACCCTAGGTTTTAAGACTTAAAAATTAAGTGTTGTGGCTGCTTTTTTACTTTTATTTTATTTTATTTTCTTTAGTTGCAATTTGATTTTGGGTCGTGACAATTTATTCATTATTAAATTAAGGAGTGATGTAAAGTAAATGAATAATCTAACGTCCTAAAGGTGTCTATCGTCCCACCTTAATGTCCAAGATGCATTGGACTTCTAAATGGGTAGGTTATAGACTAAAAGAAAATCTAGGGATCCTAGTTAGACACATAGTCAAACAACACAAATAAGACAAATAGTTAGCACATAAAATCTTATATACACCTCTAGATTAATTAGTTGAGATGCTAGCAAACATGACAAATAGTGGAAGGCCGTGACAGGATGTGTGTGTGTGCGCGTGTGTGTGTATTACTATCTTATAAGAGGGAGTTTAGCTGCTCAAGCAGGTTAGTCCTGCTTGAGCAGCATTTTTTTATGGTTCTTTCGTTTTAATTTGTTTGTCTTATTTTGATGTTAACAAATGTTGCTAATCATGATAATTAAAGCTGCTCAAACAGGCAGTCGATATGTCTGTTTGAGCAGCTTAAGGGTATATTCATAATTTTTTATGGTTCTTACGTTGTAATTTGTTAGGCAACTCAAGCAGGCAGTGTCGACGTGCCTACTTGAGTAGCTTGAGGGTACATCCGTAATTTTTTATGGTCCTTCCGTTCTAATTTATTTGTCTTATTTTTAATGTTAAAAAATATTACTAATCGTGATAATTAAAGCTGCTCAAGCAGACAGCAGGTCAATATGCCTGCTTAAGCGGCTAGAGGATATATCCATAATTCTTTTATGGTTTTTCCATTGTAATTTGTGTATCTTATTTTTGTTGTTAAAAAATGCTACTAATCATGATAAAGTTACTCGAGTTAATGACTTAAAATATTTCTAAAAAACATGTTACGTCACAATATTAATAATTTAAAATATTTAAAAATTATATTAAAATTTTAATTAACTCTCTAAAGTCTATCTATAACACTTAAATTAAAATTAAAAAATAACAGAAATTGGATCCGCGCTAGCGTGGACATTGATGTCTAGTGTGTGTGTGTGTATATATATATATATATATATATATATATATATATATAAATAACAGATCAACATTAAAATGAGATGGTGAAAAGAAAACGCACTTATTAAATATGCAGGAGCAATTACAAACTTAAGAAAAACTTTCTTAACTATTTTGAATGCTGAAAATATTTACCAAGGCCCACGAATGTATATATTATTTATTTATTTAAAAAAATAATGACATGCTAAAATTTTTGTTAAATCCTAGAAGTACAATTTTCTTGCAGAATAATATGCTAAAAAGTATTTATATTTACTGTAGACACAATTTCAATAATGTTTTTAAAATATTTTTAAAATGTTAATATAACTTAGTATGTCAAAATATTAATAATATCCTATAAGCATGATTTATAACCACATAAGTTACAGGAAATTATTATCAATTCTATGAATATGATTTTCTAGATGATACGGCATGGGTTAAGATATTTATTAAGATCTTATAGGCATGATTTCTATATAATATGTTCTAAAAAATGTTGATATAATAAAAATACCATTACAGCTTATAAACATGACTCCTATAACATTCTAAAATATTTAAATCTATAAGCATGATTATTTAGATTCTATAAGCATGGTTTCTAGATTATAATATGCTAAAAAATTATTAAATTCTATAGGCATAGTTTCTATTAAAAGTATTTGAATACAACATAATTCAATTATCATATTGAAAATCATTTAACAGGCCCCTATGAACATGATATCTAAAGGATCAACATGGTGAAGTTATTGCTGAAAACCTATAGACATAATTTCTAATTAAAAGATATGTAATCATCAAATAATTATTTTAGTGAGATGGTAATTTGAATTTCAAAATATACAAAGAAAAGTACATAAAAAGGTAGGCAAATTATTTGAAATACATTACACAAGTATTAAGAAATTAAGGCTAGATGAATATTTCAATATTCTCATAGTGGGCAATTATTTCATGTAAAACAAAGTTTGTGAGAACCTTGTTAAAGAAATCACATAGAATTGAATTTAAATAAGGCAATAGAACCTTATTTCATGATAAACTCCTATAGAAAAATTTACTTATCACACACACATAAGTTATGGTGGAAAAAAAAAAAAGTAGCATACTAATTTCTACTCTCCATAGACGATCCCCAAATTCTTTTATTATGTAGAGAGTTTACATAATTATAACCAACCAAAATAAAATAAATATTAAAGAAACAATTTAAAAAGTACGAAAATAAAACTCCTAAATAGAAAAAACCATCTAAAAGTTTCCATCCCAAGGGAACTCTTCAAATCTTGAATGGATCGAAAATTTGCTAAAAACAATAAACACTACAAAAAACGATGAGATGATCATGACATTATACAAGCTAAGGTAAAATAAAGGAACATACAAACCTTTACTTCTTGACAAGGATTTGGACACAAAATTAAAGTAATACTACATTATATGCACGAACTAGTGGGAAAACTAACCGTCTAATCCACTAATCAAGTGAAACCAAATTTGATTTTGGAACTTATAATAATAAAATTGTGCGACGGATTCCTAGAAAATAGTCTCTCTACTTTATGAGTTAGTGGTAAGGTTTGTCTACATTCGACCCTTCCTAGACCCCACGTATAGGATTCCACTGAATATATTGTTTGTTTTATAATAATAAAATTGGAATAGAGTAGCATGTTAAAGAGAACTATTATTGTTTTTAGAGTAACTTTCAGATAGAGATGGCAATGGACCGAGTGCGGGGCGTATTGAGGTCAATCTGCAATTTTTTAAATCACCCCGCCTCACATGGTGACTTTTTTCATTTTCAACCGCCTCATCCACCCCGCCCCACATAGATTCGCCCCGTATAAATCCACCCCACATAAATTTTTAAGTTTTTTAATTTTTTTAATTGAATTTAACATGAAAAGTTAAAATTCATATTTTTTTAATTTTTCACTAATTAACTAGTTTTAGTAGATATTTCAACAATTGTTTCTTAATCATTAATTAAAAGTTTCTAATGAACATTTTTACAACTAATAATTTATCGAACATGTCTAACTTAAATTTTAGAAAAAAATAAAATTAAAGTTAATATTTAATATAAAAAGTTTATACCTTTAATTTTTACTAATTACAAATATTTAATTTTCTTGGAATTCTTATTTGATTTTTTTAACCCAGCCATCCGGTTGTCATCCCTACATGGCTTGCCTCTCGAAAAGAAGAGAATTGCAGTAGGCTGATAATCAACGTAAAACTAGTCAATGTGTGATGATCTTTTTACGAAAAATCCTTACTTGTTTGGAATTAAGACATAATAACGCGTACATATATAATTTGTGGATGCAGTTGGTGAATCATGGGATCCCATTGGAGCTGTTAGAAAAGGTGAAGAGGGTGAGTGGGGAATGCTTTAAGTTGGAAAGAGAAGATGTTTTCAACAAGTCAACAGCAGTGAATTTGCTTAATGAGTTGTTGGAGAGCAAGGAAAATGGCAAAGTTGAAAATGTGGATTGGGAAGATGTTTTCCTTCTCACTGATGATAATCATAATGAATGGCCATCAAGCACTCCTTTATTCAAGTAAATTTCCACACACGTTTGAACATAAAAAATGGGAAATTTGAAATAGTTCTAAAATGATATTTGGAAAAATAAAATATCTTCGCACATGAATATATTTTGAAATAAAATTAAAAGAGACAAGTATGGAGTCAGATGGGTGTGCTCTAATATTATGTAAAATTAGATCTTGGGTCTTACTCACACCCAAAAAATTAACTCAAATGAAGGAGGATTGCCGAAGCCTCATAAGAAATCCACCCCCATCTGATTAACCATCAACGTGAGACTTTTGTCATTCTTGAACAATTTATCCCCGATTGACAGCCTTAAAAATACCCTGAACTTGACCAAATTGAACTTAAATACACCTTCGATTTGTCACATGACATAATAAATGGTCTGAAACTCTTGTATGAGCATAGAGATCTTAATAAAAAACCGAGAGAAATGCTGAAAACATCCTAAACTTGGTGAGAATTTAGGGGTCTATTTGATTCAGGTTACAAGATCTTAAGTTTAGTTAGTTAAAAGGGGTTTTAAAACTGTCTATAATTCAGAGATAAAACTAATAATTTCATAATTAATTTCATTTATATTCCTGTCTGATATTTATAAAACAGGGAAACAATGGAAGAGTATAGATCAGAGGTGAAGAAGCTAGCAGAGAGTGTGATGGAAGTAATGGATGAAAACTTAGGTTTATCAAAAGGTTACATCAAGAAAGCCTTCAATAACAACAACAATAATGATGCATTTTTTGGTACAAAAGTGAGCCATTATCCACCATGCCCACATCCAGAAAAGGTAAATGGCCTAAGAGCTCACACTGATGCTGGTGGTGTCATTTTGCTCTTTCAAGACGATCAAGTCGATGGCCTTCAAATCCTCAAAGACGGACAATGGATCGATGTCTTGCCTATCCCCAACGCCATTGTCATCAATACAGGTGCAGCATCTTATATAAACATTGTTTATCCAAATTCGTCTCAAACTGTGTATGAATGAAATGATCGTGTGCAGGTGATCAAATTGAAGTGCTTAGCAATGGGAAATATAAGAGCGTTTGGCACCGTGTCATGTCAAAACCAGATGGAAATAGGAGATCAATTGCTTCATTCTATAATCCTTCATTGAAAGCCACTATTTCCCCAGCACCAGAGCTACTACTTGTGGATCACTTAATTGCTACTTATCCAACTTTTGTGTTTGGGAATTACATGAATGTTTATAATGAGCAAAAGTTCCTTCCTAAAGAACCAAGGTTCCAAGCTGTGGCTGCAATATGAACTACTCTAGTAATCATGCATGCCCACTATCTTCTTCTTTTCGTCCCATAAATGTAGCTTCTTTATTTAAAGTGTATCTATTAGTTCTTGTCTTTGTAAATTTGTTTCTGATTTGAGTTCTACATATCAAGTCACTCTACGCTTATTTATCCTCCGGTATGGATTTTTTAGTCGAATTCAAATCTTGCTAGCCTCAACATAAGTATTAGGCATTGAGTGCCAAATGAAAAATATTCTTAACTTTAACCCTTCGGGATGACCCAGTGATTTGGAGTTGGAGGTCCAAAGTTCGAAATCCCTTGCCATCAAAAGCAAGGGGTTTGTCATTTGAGCCGATCTTGTCATACCGAACTTGTCTAGTACATGTGTGATTTGCAAAATATTGCATATGAGCGGAGGTTTTACCCTATGCACACCCTTCTTAATCATAAAAATAGTCTTAATTTTGATCTATCAGATTCGAACTTGCCTTGTTTATTTACTTAAAAACAGATTTGGTCAAAGTTTTTACATTCAACGACGCATTTACATAAAGAGTTAAAAGGTGTCAATACTGGTATAAATATTTATTGAATCAAATTTTAATCTATATATACGATGTAATTTTTCGACGAAGGAGAGTCATTTGACACCCCTCGGCCTAGGTGGCTCCGCCCCTGTTTTTAAGGACTATGACCAACAACAACAACAACATACCCAGTGAAATCCCACAAGTGGGGTCTGGGGAGGGTAGATTGTACGCAGACCTTACC
>JAABOM020000096.1:14265644-14286299 GCA_011800125.2 Solanum clarkiae | reverse complement strand
ACGCAGACCTTACCACTACCTCATTGAGGTAGAGAGGCTGTTTCCTAAAACCCTCAGCTCAAAACCCATAAGCAGAATTACCTAGATATGATAAAAAAGAGAGTAAGTGAATAGTCCTTATGAGAAAATATCTCAGCCATATGAGAAAATATCTCAGCCATATGAGAAAATATTGGAAATTTATAATTAACCATGTGAGAATAGTACTGTACAAATTTCTTACTTTGAAAAATAAGATATAACCTAACTGCATATACCACAGCTAGACAGCCAGTAAATTATAACTGTATAGACTCCTTAGTATAGTAATTCTGTTTCTCTTAGCTGTATGACTGTACACTAATTTACATGAACGAGACGACTAGTCTCGATAGCCTCAGAGTGCTTTCTGGTCTAGTCTCTCGTTCCAATTCAGACAACGAACCAAGCTATGAAACCAATCACCTGTCTGATCAGACTTGTTAACTGTAGGTAGTGGATGCTCGCTCATATATATGCGAACAGAATCTCCTCTAGAGAGTTGTTGCCTTCTCTTCCCATCAAAAGAGACCCAAGCATTGCTACGTGCATCCTCTGGTATCTGTTCATACGTAAAAACAGAAAAATTAGATTCTTAGAGAGTAGTAAAATGAGAACGACAAAGGAGAAGCAACGAATATGGAATAGACAATTATAGGCTTTGATCCTCCCACTGATGAGATCTCACGGCAAACACTACTATACATGAACAATGGAATCACGTAGATATCAAGTGATGGTATGGGCAGTTTGGACATGTATTTAGTTGTGATCTAAAATAGTACTTTTAATGATTTTTTTGTTATAACCGTGGTGTCCTTGACTAATTCCTCAGGGTACCCTTCACATAGTAATGGCTCCTTAGCTTGACCAAGATTATATGCTTCCCATCACAATTTAGTGGAAGACCTTGGTACACGTGGCCAGCAACTGAACGCTGGTATCTCTGAATAGGATCTCTGTCTCGACCTCGTCTGCATCACTACATGGAACTATAATTAGCAGCAGCCCCTTTCTCAACATAATTCGTATTTGCTTGTTATATTCATCCAACCAAAACCATACTTCTCTCACCTTTCTCTCTTTGAAAGTATCCTCATCTTCATGATACTAAGCAATATCTGACATCGTTACAACTTCTAGTCAAGATCCTCTAGTACCGCAAATATCGCTTGGTAATTACTTCCTCAGTCCATATTAAACTAACGTTATGAGATAATGCACACCATTAAGAAAATAAAAATTAGGAAATAAATCGAACGCCACTTTCCACTTTTTCCCTTTCAGTTATTCTCAAACTATTCTTGGAAATAGCAATAATTCAAAGTAAAATCATAAATATGAACAATTAACTTTTGAACTTCTCACTTAGAAAATGTAAATGAAGGGAAAAAGTGGAAGAAATTTTTAACAACTCTCTTGAACATTGAACAATTAACTAATTTTGAACATTGAAATAAGGTTCAAAAACTCAATTATTATGGACTAGAGGGAGTAATATATAAAGAAAAAGAAAAGACAGTAAGATCATATACAGGAACTACACATATTCCTTCCCTTTTATATGCGTCTGCGATTACGTATTTCCAGACATTGTACCATTGATAAGATTAGCAGCACTGAAGAAGGAATAAAGCTCCAAACCGCTTCCAGTTTAGATGGAAGTTTTTAGTTAGGAAACGAGAAGCATTAGCAGCACAAACTAGCCATACTTTTTCCTTAGGAGAGTAAACTAGTAATGAGATTCTTTTCAAGTAATCATAAAATATATACTGAGACAGTCACCTTTAGTTCTAGTTTTGCAGAATCTGGAAGTATGACAGGTCTAAACGAGAGAGAATGTGGACAGATTGGCGTAAAGAGCATGCATGGAACATTAGGATGCACCTGCATGACATAAATTTCCCTGTCAAATAATGTTCATGTATTCACCAGGTGAAGGCAAAATAACTAATAATTATTGCAGGATGAACGATGATTTCAAAGAGTCAGATTTCATCACCAATAAAACAGTAGCAAGTCAGTATAATTTCCAAAAATTCCCTTCACGAGTAGATCCTTAAGAACATCATGTGTCTTAATCAAATTTAAGGTGCAAAAGCAATCTTTTCACAAAATTACAATTTCATGCTTTGTTATTAGAAAAGGAATAGCCAAATACAAAGTTTAAACAAATTGAAAACAGATTCAGATACGTAATGGTAACTCAAGTTGTATGACTAAGCTCAGTTATTATACAACAGGATTTTCTAAAACTGCTGCTTTTGATGCCGAATAGAAATTCCACTTTGGGATCATTTACCATAAAAGGTTGATACCGGCTCATTTATTTACTTTTAATGTATGACAGGTATTATCAACCCAACTTTGTCAAAAACTCTAAAAAGTCATACTTGCAAAGTTAAACTACGAAATGCACGGTGTCCTTTCTATTTTTCATGTTTTCAATGTTCGTCTTTTCCTTGCATTTATAGGGGGCAAGGGATCTTAGTGGGTGTATTCTCCCCTCCCTGTAGTAATATTTCTGTTGCTGCCACATCAAACTGCTCAAGCTATAAACGTCAACCTTCTGATATGAATTCAACAGCTTTCATGATTTTTTGACTGTTAGGACCTTAACTTTTTAACTTGGTCTACATATTTTAATGCAGTGTACACTAGTGACATTTCATATATTCATAAGAGATGTGGCTCAGAAGTACCATGGAACCCCCAGCAGCTGTTGAGTAAGCTGTACTTCCAGTTGGAGTGGCCACAATAACGCCATCACCTTGCACCTGCCAAATAAAATAAGGCAGTATGAAAAGATTATTCTTTGATCTCTTGCTCATTAATTCAGCAGAGCACTAGTTGGATCCACTTTTTATTTTTTTAGAAGAAACATGACCTAAAATATTAAAACAGAATTCTTCTTTAAATCCTTTGTCCCGATTGATGGTTAAGAATATAAACCGCACCTTGGTTATGAGGCGGTCATGTTCATAACACTCTATTTTGGACAGGTATGGATTAGAACCACGATCAACTACAATTTCATTTAGGACATCAAACACCTTTCCAGGCATTGCTTTCCCGCTTCGGAATATCTCACATCGGAGACGCATCCTTAGAGTTATATACACACCATCTAGAGTTTTATTTCCATGGATGACTTGTCTAAGATCCTTCTTATAATCTTCAAACTGTAAGAATTGTTGACAAGAAGCAAAAGATGAGTATTTATAGATAATAAAGAACTAAAGCTTAACATTTAAGTTTAGAGGCATACTGGATGGGAAGTGAGAAATCCAAGGGATCCTAGGTTAAATGAGATGACGGGTGGGACAGCACCTCGAAATATATTTGATGCATGGAGTATCACACCATCTCCTCCCAAACATGCAACAAAGTCAACCCTCTCGTGAAGATCACTGCATTTGGTACATCAGGCAAGGTCACACCTCTCCGAAGTAATGAGCAGAGAGAGAAAAATAAATGGAAAGGACAACGTTCTTGCACATACAGTTATAAATCATCCCACCTGGTATCTTGACTATAGAAGGTTTGAACAAACCCAAAGCCCGGGATTCTTGCAAAAATATCATGCACCTCCGGTTCAACTACAACAGTCATCTTCTCTTGGGAATACAAAAAAGAAGCAACCTTCAAGGAGAAAATAAATGGAAAAGGAGAGAATGTTAAAATTTCTGTTTATTACGAGAGTCTTAAACACCTACGAGTCTATGTAAATAATAACAACATACCCAGTGGAATCCCACAAAGTGAGGATGGGAGAGGATAGAGTGTACGCAGACCTTACCAATACCTCATGGAGATAGAGAGGTTGTTTTCGAAAGATCCTCGACTTAAATGTATCCACCCGAAAAGAAAGGAAGAAAACACTAGATATAAAGTAAAGACTAAAGCAAAGAGCAATATTAGTTCTACAAGGAAAGACAATAAAATAGCAGAATAATCAAAGAGCAGTAATAACACAACTATAATAGCTCAACTAATCCTACGACAAACCGAAAACCGTCACAAGGCAAAATGACATTCTACCCTTACTAACCTCCTATCGTAATACGCAACCTCCGCTCCTTTCTATCTAAGGTTATGAAAATTGCAAATGGCAATGTAAACAAAAGTATTTTAAAGAGAACTTTAAGGACATAGTTTCCAGCTTATGAGAAAGTCGACATGATATGATATAAATTTTTTCCAGGGTTATAAAACTTCAATAAAGCCCAAAACATATAATTCATCAAAGTGATCCATAAGTTTTCCTAAATGAAATGGACAGATGGAACTCATAACTAGCTTTATAGTATCTTGAGATTCATATCGAGGAAAAGATCTCTACATCCTGCCAGTTGACCAAGTAGACTGACACATTCAAAGTATGCTAGTAGGAGGGGAAGGGAACAGAGGTAAAGATGAACCACCACATCAAGAAGAGAAAACTAAATGATCACATTCTCCTTTCCTCCAGTTGGTTGATGGATGGAGATATTAATGAGATACACAAAGTGACAGTTAAATATAGGGATAATTACATAAAATGACTATTTGGTCATTTCAATTACCAAAACAAAAATGGCCATTCATAATATAGTGATGTATACTCAGTATATATTTCATGGATAGTCAAGCTATATTCAGGTTTTGAATGTATCATAATTTATGTTCAGTGTATAACTCATGCATAAGTAATCTATATTGTATAGTCAGTGTATACTTTCTATGACTTTTGGCAAGCTATATATTATAGCCACGATATATTTCCTATGATTTTTGGCTAATTTTTTATGTAAAAAAAAATTGCTATACAACAACAACCTACCAAGTAAGGTCCCACAAGTGGGGTTTGGGGAGGGTAGCGTGTAAGTAGATCTTACCGCTACCCCATGGAGATAGAGAGGTTGTTTCTGAAATAAAACATTGTTATATTTGTAGTAAACTAATTAGTTTATTGTATATATATTTGAAATTAGTCCATAAATACAGTCTCAATTACTCAAAATCAGTTTACATGTTTGGGAAGCTTTTGCAACATACTAACAAAATCATACAGACAGATTTGGCTACATTTTTCCGGTAACACAGTTGAGCCTACTTTGTATTTTTACCAACCACAACATAGTCCAACCGCAGCCTCTGGTGTGATGAGTATCTTATGATGCTTAATTATGCTCCCTTCATGCAGGTACAGTAATTTCCAACATGTTCCATAACTACATAGATTAATTTTTAATTTACGAGCTCCCCTCCCAATCTATCAACCAAGAGTAAATCAAATGTTATTACCCAAATTTGTGCATCCCCCTGTGGGACACTTGTTTCATAATCTCGAAACAAGAATAAAATGCCATCACTCTCATGTCGGAAGCTGATTACTTTTTTCTTCTTTTTTTTGTTGGGAAAATTCATGTCACGAGCTGATGTTATGTCCTCAACACAATCCCAATGACTCCAATTAATATGCAAATATGCAGTTTCTCCTGTTTCCTTATGAACTTTATGCAACCATTCCTCTCAATTATTCACAATTTGAAAAAGAAAAAAAAATATGACCAACACAAGTATATTTACTAACTTCAATTATTCACAATTTGAATTTTCTTAAAAGGCTTTGAACATTTCCACATCAGTTCCCATAAGTAGGATTATAGCAAACATTAACAACAAAGCAAATTAAAATGGAAATAATTGATAGCAAGTTAGCAACATTAATTCTTGCCTTGTCCATGGTGCTTAAGATCCTACATGGTATTGTGCACCAATTTGTGACATATGTTTATTGCAGATACGTACCAAGCTTTGGCATAAGCAACCATGATGATGACATTTTTAGACATTTATTTACTTTCATCTAGTTTTCTAGAAGATGCAAATTCTTTTGTCTTTCTAGGATATGGAAAAATTCATCTATAATTGAGCTTTTAGCAAAGATGGGAACCATATAAGAAATACTAGAAAAATATTTTCAGCACTTGAGAGAAGTACTAGATTTTCCTCTTTTGTACTTAATGTTAGAGAAATCTTTTTCCTCCTTCCCTTGGTGGTTAAGGTAACAAAAAGTTACTAATGTGGATACTTGCACTAAGATCTATACTATCTCCTTTATCAATGATTTCACTTAAAGAGTTCCTCAGAACTTGAGAGAAGTAAAGAATGAAGAGAGATACCCCAGCATCTGTAGTAAATGAAAATCACAGGGTAAAAGTTCAACTAAATTAACGAGAACTGTGCAGAGAACCTCTTTAGCTTCTTCCATGAGTTCATATCCCAGCTTCTTCAACAGCAATACAGTCTTCGGTGGGGATTTCCACAAAAGCATCTGCTGCTGGGTGCTAGGATGAGTAAAGGCCAATGAAGATTCTGTCACTTTTTCTCTGGTGCACGAATACCCATCTGTGCGAACCAAGAACATCTCCGCCTTCCTTCTTGACTGCACTCTTACGACACCAGTGGTAGAAGCGCACATATTTCCTTCAATTTTTTCCAAGTTATCCTCCAGTGAAGGTGTGGGGACCTCAATATTTCTCCTCTCTTTGGTAGTGACTCCAGAGTCAGCAATAGATTCTAACTCATTTCTTGCATCAATAGTACCAGCATTTTTTATCACGGATTGCACATTTCCATTGGTGCTTCCACTCAAAATTGGAATCGCAGAGCCATTATGACCAGCAGACATCTCTGTATTCAAAGCAGAAGTTGAAGGGTTGGTACTTAAGAGTTTATCAGAAGATGAACCATTTAAATCTTCAGATTCCATCATTCTGGTCTCACTGTATATGCCTGTGCTTTCATTTCCTTTTGGTTCTCTCTTGTAGTTATATCTTGAAGCACAAAGAATCTCCAATCTTTTCCTTTCATGAGTAAAATATGCTGCTGGTGAAACCTTCCTACTTTTGAAAAACATGGACATATCTTTTCTGGAGAAGACATTAGAGGGAGGCAGCTGATTATTGAGTGGGTTCACATTGATGTAGGACGCTATCCCATTGTCGGATGCTAGCACTGTGCGTTCTGAATTGAACGAAACAATTTCATCACCTTCGTTCTTGCCTAGGTCTGTAGCTTCAGAAATGTGCCTGATATCTTCCACAGAAGAATTTATGTCTTCTGAGGCAGTGTTGACTTCATCATTAAAGCTTTTACCATCTTCCGGCCTAGGTGACATAGATGTTTCTTCAATTCCTCTAGCACCACGTGATGAGTTCTCAGTCGAGTCCATGGCCTTATAGCGAGAAATGTATTGCCTCCATCTAGAGACCATAGCTGATGTCCTCTTAATTCCTTCTTTACTGTGGAGATATATGGGCTTTTTGCTTAAATCAGAGACCAATGCCGCAAACTTTTCAACCTGCTCCACTGAAGGGGATATACCAACTTCAACAGGTAGCTTAATTAATTCAATATCCCCGGACAATATGGCTTCATCTAGCACTTTCTCATAGAAGATATCTTTTACAACCTCAGCTCTGAGATCTACAATGGTTTTGAACCCTCTCCCTAACAGCCATCTGAGACCTTCATCAGTTACCTGGCCACCTATCCAGAAAGCAATCTCAGAAGTCGCAGACTGTGACTCTTCTTTTGATGTTGACAAATTAACAGGACTGAAGTTAGCAAACAGTGTATGGCTGGGGTTCTTTTCACCACGAGGAAATCCGGCATCATAACATACATTCTTCAGTCTTTGAAGTTTTTGCCACACAACAATGCTGCGAGGATCATCAGGAGTCAAATAGTTTTCAAGAGCAACATGCAAGCTCTCACAGTACCTCTTCATTTCACCTCTGAAAATAGCAAGTGGAGGAAGCATATCATCCATCACATGCACGTCAACATCTTGAAATGAGTTCATAATCGATGATCTACCGGAAATAACTTCCTCCCTTCCTTTGTTTAGAAGACATACCATGCATCCTAGAACAGAAACTAGTTTATCTTCCAGTACTGCTTTATCATCTGACGGTACATCATATGAGACATTACATTCTCCGGTCAGTGGATTACATAGAGTGTCCATTAACGAATTATGCAGTTGTTCAGCAGCCCGAAAGATTCTACAATAAGCCTCTATTTCTGCAATATCCCCAGGTAGTGGGCCAATCCGGGAAAACTGTGAAGTATCATTGGCCTATACAATTTGAATTTAGTGGGAAAAAAAAATATCAGGCAGTATCTAGTTTTCAAGGCACAACTATGAAGAAAAATCTAATAATTAGAATCTCCGTATTCTTTTTCATGATGGCGGTGTTCGCACAAGACTAATACTTCGATGATGATGAACTAGAAATTGACTAGAAAAAAACAGTTCCAAATCAATTATAAACAGGTAGAACATTTACCTTGAGGATGTCCTATCTAATCAATGAACAGAAGTGATAAAACGGAAATAAAAATGCAGTTGAAAGGTCAAGTGGACATGAGGGTTGCTAAGATACAATTATCAATTCAATAAAAAGTCGAGATATTTCCAATTGTTTGTTGACATAGATTAAGTCACTGAAAAACTCTGAAATTATTTCAATTTTCGACGTATAGGAGTTAATGGAGTAGCCATATTTCTCTATTTCCATATGAGTAATTCCTTAGCTTTCTAAAATGGTCCTAAAAGTACTCCTAATCATTGGTATTTCACTCAGACTAGTTCTATAAAAATCCAAGCTATCTCTAAACTGTATATTGACATCGACTAAAGAATAGAAGATGCATCTAATAACTTCATGCATACTTCAATTGGCTCAGGGGACAGTGGCAGAACCAGCATTTTCGTCAAGGGCGTTCATACTTTTAGAACATGGGGGGTGATTTTTGTACCAAGGGTGTTCAACAATTGATATATATCAAAATATCTATATTTAACTTATATATTCGAAAAAGTTTTCCAACAAAGGGTGTTCATCTGACCACCATTGGATGAATATAGCTCCGTCCATGTCAGGGGATACGCCTGGATGGTAGAATTCCTCTCTTGCAATTGGATTATCGGTATTAAAGGTTGAATCTTTAATAGTCCAGTAGTAATGATAGTATCTAACACCTGAATAGATAGCTCATTTTTTAATAGTAATACAAGAAATGTCCTAGCTAAACCATTTTAAGCAACATCCGAGTTGATTTCTCAGACGATCACTCAACTAACAGGTACTAAAGTCACTTCCCTTATTGTAAAAGATAGAAATAACAAAAGGGTAAATTCGAGATATAATAAGTATCAGTTGAGTGAACATAGGTATAAATCAACCTTGAAATTCAACTGAGAAAAAAATCAAGAAATTTCTTACCTGAGAATCCAAGCCAATGTTGACGGAGAAAGCATTGGTTAGCTCAGCACTAACAACAAACTTGAGACGACGATACCCATACCCGGACCCGGACCCGAATCGAGTCCCATTCCCAGAAATCTTCGCATAATTAGGATGGATTCCTGTACGAGTGATTTCCAAGTGGCAGGGACAATAATGAAAACATGTTGCCATACCAGTTACCACCATGAACAAATTGGTTATGAATCAAGAATCATCAAAGATTTTGGGTTCTACTATTTCAGTAGAATCCCAATTTTGAAGCTGGTATATTATGTCTGTGTGTGACAAAAGAGGGGAAATTTGTGTGGAAGTGGGAAAATTTTGTGTGGATAATAATATGTTGGAAGGAATAATGGGACAAATGTGAATTGTGGAAATCAGTGGTGAATTTGAGATACTTGTTCCAATTTTGGACATCTTTGTTTCCCTCTGTTTTTTCCTAAACTTAAGATTTCATTCTTTGGAGTATGTGATGTACATAAATCCCAGCCATGGGCTTAAATGACAATGAATTTTGCATTCATAATTTTATTTTTCTCACTTCATATACTCCCTCTTTTCACTTCTATTCATTACTATTTCATTTTTTGAGATCAACTTGACTAAACTTCAAATCTAAATTTAATATTTGGAATCTAAGATTTAGATGGCCGAAAACTATACAAAAAATATTATAAGTTGCAGTCATTCTCGTATTAATACGATAAAAAAATACATCTTCAAATATTGATTAAAGTTCATATAGTTTGACTTTGATAAGTGAAATAATAAATGGAGGAATTACTATTTTAAAAATAGATTTTTATTTTTAATTTTATTTGTCACTTTGAACATATTAATAAAATATATTTATATTTATATTTTTATTCTTAACATTTATTGCATATTCCACAAAGTCACTTTCAAAATCTACTACTCTCTTTGTTCATTTTTTGTTGTTATGTTTAAACTTGATTAGCTTTGTAGACTCGATCAAGTCGCTTACAGAATTTCGATGACGGCTGAGTCCTTGAAATTTCGAAATACTATAAAAACTTTTAAAGCTAAATTTAATTGCATTACTTTGAGATTTTAAAAAAAAAATTTGTAATAACTAAAAAGAAAAAAATATTAAATATCAATTAATAGGATATCGATTGTCGCTACTCAAAAATGTACAAAATTCAAATTCAAAGTAAATAAGTAAAAGCACACAGGATGGAGGGAATATTTCCTTTTCCTCAAGTCCTTTTCTTTTAAGATAATACATAAATGAAGTTGTCATGAATTTTCAATTGCACATTTAAACTTTGTGAATCACCTAATACTTTCTAATATTGTCTTAACTATATCTAATACCATATTGAGTTAAATTATCAAATGATCACTTAGAAAATTTATGCACGCGTTAAAAAAATAAAAAATAAATAGTCAAAAATGAAAAGTCACTTGAAAAATTTTTGGGGAGTGATTTGAAAAAGGTTCAATTGTTTGAGAGGAATCTGTTGATTAAATATGGAGTGAGAAATAGGGAAAGTTGACGTTCATTTGCCAGATAGAGTATTAGGAAAGTGATTTAGATAAAATATGGTATAGTTATAATTTATCAAAGAAATGATATTAGATACGAAAGTGTGAAGTAAGTTGATAAATTTGTGGGTCGGATCAAATTTGAGTAAGATAGAAAATAAGTCAACATAAAATAGGCAATAATTCATCTGCCCATATTTAAAAAAGGAAGAATAACATAATTACGCAAACATATGATATGTATTTATATTATACAATTATAGTTTGAAAAAATTACAATTTATAACTATAGTTAGGGTTTTATTGCTATTTTCTCTCTCCTCTCTTCCTCTCTTCCTCTCTCTCACCTCTCTACTCTCTCTTTGCAATTTCTTGCAGATATACAATTACAAATGTATAACAGTTGCACATATATAATTATTTTGACAGATATACATACTCAATTCGACAGATATACATATACAATTCGTCTCTCTCCACTCTCGTTCGTCTCTCTCCTCCCTCTCTTGATCTCGCTCGCCTCTCTCCTTTCTTTCCCAATCTCGCTTGCCAAATATACAAATATATATGTATATTAGTTACATATATATAATTATTTGACAGATATATACATACAATTTAACAAATATACATATAACAATTTGCCTCTCTCCTTCCTCTCTCGATCTCACTCGCCTCTTTCCTCCCCTCCAGGTCACACAAATGAGGTGATATTATGTAATTATGTTAAATATAGTTATTTAACCATATTAAGTTTCAAGTGTAAACTATTTATGAAAATTTCTCTTAAAACAATGGAGTTTGATAACAAATGAATTGAGCAAAATCTCACTTTATGTATATGTGCCCATATTTTCATGATTAATGGTATTCTACTTTAAAATTCAATATGAAGAAAATATTTTAGTTTTTTACAATTAAAAACGTTAAAAGTATTTATTTAATATCATAAAATTAAATCTGACATTCGATACAAAATTTGACTTCTAAAATTAGAATCCAATTTCGAACCCAAACTCGACTTTCAAATTGGGATCAGACCCTCAACTTTTGACTCGAGATCTGATCCCAACAGTTGACTCAGGGATCCCAACATCTGAATTAGGTTTTGATCTGGACACCTGATTTAATAATTCGATCCTAAAATCAGGGATCCAACTTTCAAATTGAAGTTAGACTCCGACATTCGACCTCGATGATTGATTTGGAATCAACTCAATACTTAATTTGGAATCCGATCTGAACTCTTAACTTGAAACTCGATTGTCAATTCGAGATCCGATATTCAAACTAAACCCTAATTGATTGTGATCCCGACACCAAATTTGAAACCTGATTACAACTTTTGATCTGAGACCCAATATTTCAATTGAGATCTAATCCCAACATCTGAATTCTAATTTTTAGGAAAGAACTTGCTAGTTGATAGGGCATTAGAGATAGGAATGACATAAAAAATAATTATTTTTTCAAAAATAAAATTTTAAACTTTTATTTTCTTCTAAGGTGGGTTGGTAGGGGGAGTGGGTAGGAGCAGTGGAAAAACAAAGAAAATTGAAATATTTTTAAAAAATAAACTTTTAAATTTTTTGGGTGTTCAGGGTAGGGCATGGCAGAGTTTAAAAAAAATTAAAATTTTAAAAATTTGATGTACTTTTAAAAAATTAATTTTTCAAATTTTGTTTTAATTTTTATGTGGGTGAGTTGGGGTGGGATGGGGTGGGGGCTATTTGGGTGTAGGGGACCAGGATAGGGTAAAAAATTGTTCTTTTAAAAAAAATTAAAATTTTAATTTTTTTGGGGAGATGGGGAATCAGGTTACAACGTGGGGTAAAGAAAAAATAATTATAATTTAAGGTTGAAAAAAGTTTTGAAAAGTATATTTTCTATTTTTTAGAGGTAAATTATTCTTCTTAAATTTGAGGAAATAAGTTTATTTAAAAAATATTTTTTCAAAATATTTATACCAATCAAACATGAGAAAGTTGGAAAATATAATGATTTTTGAGTGAATAAAGTTGAAAGCTTAACTATTTGCCTAATTCATAGTTTATCCATATTTTACTCATGAATATTCATATTTGTATGAGTTGAATATGGGTTTAAATCTATATTTTACTCATGTAAAAAATCACTCACCAGACTCGTTAAAATATGGACATGTTGAACGAATTATCAAAATATGGGTTCATTTTGCCGGTATTAATATGAAATATGCAAATTAGGGTACAAGGTTAGTTGAAATACATTGTCTTGGTTCCCTTACTATATCTAATTTTTTTAATAAATAATTGGATGATTATAGTGCTATGCTCGTAGTTTCTTATTATTCGACTTTGTTGATACCTGTTTTTAAGTGTAGTTCGAATATAGTATTATTTGATTGTAGTACTATTCATTCACTTTATTGTGTTACTACCAATTATTTCTTGTACTTTCATTGCTTTTCTCATTGCTCTTTCTAGTATGTATTTGTCTTGAGCATAAGGTCTAACAGAAATAATATCTCTGCCTCACCAGATAAAGGTAAGGTCTACGTACACTCTACCTTCTCCAGATCTGACTTTGTATGAATACACTGAGTATGTTGTTATTCTAATTCTATTAGCTTCAAAAATTGGTTAAATTGACTTTCGTGGAGCAAAATATGATAAATAAAGTAAAGCAAAGAAAGTAAATTTAATCTTTAATTATTTGAAATGTGTATTTGTGATCCCTTTGCTTGTAAATATTTATAAACTAATCATAATTACTAACTATATCATCACATAATTACCATGTATTATTTTATGCCTGTGATGTTACTTAATATTTGTTGATAATAAGTTCTAAAAGATCCAAATATAACATATTTGCTATAAAAAAGATAAATATACATATTTTAATTAATTCAAAACTAAATATTATTTGAGCCAATAGTATGTGTGTAAAAAAACATGTACCAGTTAAATAGCTAACATAACTATAGTTTGATTGGTTACGACTTGCGGTAAATATCTAACTGTAATTACAATTTGAGTTTTGTATAATTCGAGCGATTTATACAAATGTTGTGTGCGATTATACAAAAGTTGTGCACGAACCAAATTGTATAGAGAAATATACAAACACTGTGAATTGTCAATGAATTATACAAACACTATGCATGAATTGTATAGAGAAATATACAAACGTTATATAGAAACTATGAATTATACAAATGTGTACAATATTGCGCGAATTATACAAACTTTGCTATATCTATAGTTACGAAGCGTAATTACCCAAACTATAACTATGCAGTATAATTAGACTTTATATGTTTGCTATTTATAAAATTTACTCCTATTGGAAATAACATCTCTATGTTTATAAGGTAGGGATAAGTTGTGTACACTCGATCCTCCCCAAATCTACTCGTAAAATTTCATACAACATGTTGTTATTGATGTAATTTAAAATTAAATATGTTAGTCATGTATCACAACTCACCAAGACCAAAAGTGTAATATCACGACTCCAAGATGAAAGCTGGAACAGATCTAACTCATCAAAGCAAAATCACTACTTTAATTTCCCTTCCCAAATATAACCAACAAAAAAAAAGTATCAAACAGTAACTAAGATAAATTGCTTGTAAAAGAAATCACATTTGGCTGTTACATCTTACAACATATAGCTAGTTATAAAATCTTCCATGTTTGCTCTGACATACTTGGCCAAAGTTGCATGCATCTGCATTGTTGTCGTAAATGGATTAGTTAAAAATGAAATGCAGGAAGTATATCGTAAATGGGTAATTTGCATCTGCATCTTAATTTTTGAGTGCACGAATTTGAGCAAGTCAAGAACATCTCTGACTTCCTTCTTGACTGCACTCTTACAGTACCAGTGGCAGAAGCACACACAGTTCCCTTCAATCTGCTCCAAGTTATCATATGTGCGTAAGACCTCAACATTCCTCGTCTCTGTGACAGCGACTCTAGACTCAGCATTACACTCCAACTCATCTCTCACATCAACAATACTGCCAGTTTTTATTGGAGTCGCGGAGCCATTATGACCAGCATACATTTCTGTATTCGGAGATGACGTTGAAGAGTTTAGTAGTTTCCATTTTCTGAATCTTTCACTCCATTCTCACCAATAGTCAAAACAAGAGCAAGAACCTAGCTTGAAACAGTGGAAGCGATTACGATCTCTTATTACAATTTCTCTATTGTAAACTTTGGAAACGATCTTCATGGCTGAATGACAATCTTGGCATATCCTTAAATTCTTGAAAATGTAAAGAGGCATGCCAGCCTGTGTGCTTATGAGTCCAAAACAAACAGCCAGCTTCTCGCAGTGAGAGAACAAAGCCTGTTCCTTCTCCTCCTGGACATAACCATAATACTCTCCATCATCATATCCTGAAAATTTTTGGGAGGCTGTGTCTGGCACATAACCAGCCAATCTTATTTTTCGAATCATCTCATCCAACATCGTATATATCTTTTGACTTTGTGGATGCAATTTATCCCCCGCACTAAAGCAATGGAGTTGACCGCCAACATAAATAGAACTCATGCCAGGCACCTTTCTGACACCTCTACTTCTAAGAACTACTCGAATGGAATTTGACTTGTCATTTTTCCCAGCTAAAGAGTACATATTTGAAAGCAAGACATGATACTCGGTGTTATCAGGATACACTTGGACCAGCTCTTTCATTAGGCGCTCCCCCAGGTTGAGGTTCTTATGGACGCTGCAGGAGCCTAATAGTGATCCCAACACAACTTCATTGGGGGAAATGGCCATTCCCCTGATTATGGACTCTGCTTCTTCAAGATGTCCTGAACGACCCAAGAGATCCACAATGCAAGAATAGTGCTCTATAGAAGGCTTTATTCCATACGTCGATTCAAGGCTATAGAAAAAATGTCTACCTTGATCTACCAAACCTGAGTGACTACAAGCACTTAATACAGCTGTAAACGTTACATCATCCGGTTTGACCTCTCTAATCATCTGACCAAACAAATCTAATACCATTTCTCCCTTTCCCTGCATTGCCAATCCGCTTAGCATGGCATTCCATGAGACCACGTTCCTTCTACGCATCACCTTGAACTTTCGAAAAGCATCATCAATCCTGCCACACTTGGCATACATATTAATCAAGGCTGTTGCCACCATTATATGTACTTCATGTTCTACCATCTTCAAAGCATACACGTGTACCCATTTACCCACCAAAACATTCCCCGACTGTGCACAAGCCGATAACCATGAACACAATGTCACAAAATTTAACTCAAATCCTGATTCAAACACCATTTCACGTAGAAGCCCAAAAGCTTCCCTCGTCAAACCATTCTCAATATACGCTGCAATCATTATTGTCCAAGCTACTTCATTTCTCTCAGGCATCTGATCGAACAACAACCTGGCATTTCCAAAACCTTCCCACTTCACCACTCCCTCCAAAAGCACAGTCCAAGAAACAAGACTCTTTTCTCCCATCTCATTAAAAATCCTTCTTGTTCTATCAATTAACCCACACTTCACATACATATCCATAGCAGCATTACACGCTTTAACACTTGAACCAAATCCCATTTTTAGCATACAAGCATGGCCCTGAACGCCAAATTGTTCACACCCCAACTTGGCACTTGCAAGGAACACAACCACCATAGTAAAATCATCAATCAAAACGTCGCTCTTCCTCATATGAACAAACAAATTGAGGGCATCAAGGGGGAAACCTCCGCGTGCATAGCACCCCATCAATGTTGTCCAGTCGGCAGTGTCTTTGAATGAAAGAGGAATTTCATCGAACACCTTGCGTGCAGATAGAACAGAGCCACACGCTGCATACATGTGCAGAATAGCATTACGGAGACATGTATTTTGACAAGTTACGAGACCAGTGGTGACGATGGACGCATGGAGCTTCTTACCAACGTCCAAAGCTAGACATTTAGCGCAACTTCTCAAAAGGGTCCGATAATGGCGAGCCAGCGATGAGACAGTAGATTCGGTTCGCCATATCATGAGAAAGATAGATACTTCTTTCACAAATGCATCTAAATTCAAACATATAAATAATTGTGGCAGTACTACGAGTCTACGACTAACTTGTGCGTACTCTAATAAAATTGATTTTAAAAAGAAAAATTATTCGGGCCATAAGGCCATTTTATTTCAACTCGAAAAGGAGTTTGAAAATGACCCAAATCCGGCCCATTTTCTTATTGCAAAAGGACGACCCCAGGTAAGAGGGTCGGTTCACCTTCCTAATTGTGGCTTCTCTCCTGCCATGAATTTGAAAGCCTTCCGAACAGTTGCTTTTGTCTCTTGCGATTTTGGGTCATCAATCTCCCAGTAGTGAGTCTCATGTGGATCCTTTTCAGTCTATCAATGTCATCTACTGATGCAGGTATGTCCGTCTTGCATGTGTCACTCTCATCCGCAACGAAGTGGCTCTGTGTATAACCTTTAGTAAATCCACCCTTGTCGAACTGCAGTGTGTCTCTGTTTGCTGACTGGGGGACAAGGACCTGGGTTTGTATCCCGATGGAGCTAAAGGTAAAACTCCGTAACGCCCACCCTATCTTCTGTCTTACTTGTGCACAGTGTCCTCCGTTTCTTGTGCAGGTGTGTAGGGTTTGAAGTTGACTTTGCAATTCCAACCATCCTCTGTTACCCTTCCTTCATAGGTGTAGTAAGCTACTATTCTAGATCTTTATTGAGCCACCTTTTTGTTGGAGACTTTTTTGAAAGCTACAATAGTACTAGTGTATGAGATTCTAGCATCCAACTGTTCCATTCTCTCCTTTATGTATATATATATTTGTTCTTCGTACTCTTACAACCTGTTTTTGTCTCATGTATGGTCTCGTTGGTATTTGATGGACCTTGTTCTTATCCGTAGTGACAATATTTGGGTCTTGTCTATGTTAATAGCCTTCCTAGACTGTAATTGGAGATCTTGAAATGTATGATATTATAATCTTCCATCCTATCAAATGCATGATTAGCTAGGCTATCTGCTAGATTATTTGCCTCTCTGAAAATATGTTTTATTTCTGTGTGAATGCTTGCCATGTGTGTTCTGATCTCTTCAATGTGCTCCATAATGTGTCATGAGATTTGTCAAACACTTCTTATAATTTTCAGTAAACTTAGTGAATTAGTTTCCACTGTAACATTTTGAATGTTTCTGTTTGAACAGTACCTCAGGCATCAAATAATAGTTGAGGATTTAGCCTCCATAACAGTAGTGATCCCTATCTCTTGAGCCTCTGCATACACCAAATCCCCATGACAGTCCCTCAAGTAAAAGAATATGAACTGATGCCTGGGTCCCCTCTACATGCACCATCAGTGTTGCATTTAAACCCATTACTTCTAGGAAAATCCATTTAACAGGATAATGGTATAACTTAGGCTTATAGGCCTATAAGGTAAAAATCATACCTCTCAATCCTTTGGAATCATCACCTAGGAGTATCTCATTTTACACAAAATATATAAGTTGTTGGCATTGAAACAACATAGATTCAAAAGGTATGTCCTTCCTATATCTTCTAACATTTCTCCTTTTTCATAGAATCCACAGTATTATCATTGGTACAACTTTCAGAATATGTTGAAGCTGTGTAGAAGCTTTCATGAACCACCATTTAGTGATCTGATATTGTAGGTGACATCCCTCTATGGTAAATCCTACACAAGAAGTAAACTGCCTCCATAGTTTTAAGGCTATAGAGGTTGTTAGAAAAAGATGTTCCATGGTTTCTTCTTCACCCCTATCATAACAATAACACCTAGAGGCCAGACATATCTTCATTCTCTTAAGATTATCCTCAATGGGTACCAATCTCTTCCATACCCTCCAACGAAAGAAACAGATTTTGAAAGGTACTCCTTTAACCCAAACATGATCCATCCACCAGATATAGTGTTTCTTTCTTTTGAGGCCTTCAAAGGATGATTTGGTAGAAAAGCTCCCATTAGCCTTGTGGCATCCACCATGGGCAGTCAGCATCATACATCATAGAATTGATGAACTGAAAGAGTCTATAAGAGACTTATTGATTGGAACTGATTGTCTTATGAGCATGAGTCCTGAGAGGAGTATCGAGCATTAAATTAAGTGAGAGTAAGTCTAACTCGAACTTAATAATTACATCACCAAACGTAGGAGAGGATTGAACCGTTAAGTTGGATACTTCCTTATTATATTGTCCTGAAACAATAGGACTTGATTGATTGTTAGATCTTAATTAGTTGTTTTGTCCTTTACCTTGTAAAAGTATCGGACGATTGTGGCAACAACAATGAGATTATTGTATGATCATTGACTCATAAATGATATTGTTGGATAAGAGAAACTTCGGATTAGATTGGATTGTATATAATTGGTCTGTGTATAAACTTTGCTCTTGCTTTAGACTTAGGACATGTTGATTAAGTTTCTTATTTTCTTGATTTAAGTTATCTGAGTTGATAGTATTTTATCTTGATGTTTGTTTCATTCTGTCATTTTACATACTCGTACGTTTCACGTACTAACGTTCATTTGGGCCTACATCTTTTCATGATACAAAGACAGGTACTAGAGGTCATCAACAGACGCATCGTTGAGGACCTATTCGCATTCAGTTGATTGGTGAGTCCTCCCCTACTTTCGAATAATACCACATTTCTTTTCTAGCTTTGAGGTTAGCCCTTTTTATTTTTAATGAGGTAGCCATGGACATGTCTTTGGCACCACTTAGACAAATGAATAGAGACTTCATAGACTAGATTGTCTTTGGCACCACTTAAAGTACTAGAACATGCTAAAATAAGTACAATAAGTACTTATTAATTACATGGGTAAAAATAAAAGAAACACTAAAATTAGGTTATGCATTTTAGTTGTTTAAACTTTAAACCACTGTAAACTAAAGAATAAATATTCATTATTATTGTCATTCTTAGTGTTGGATTAATTAATTAATTAATTTATTGATAGCATTAGTATTGATTTGATTTTTGATTTGAGCTTTTGAGTTACTAATATGGAAAAGTTACCTAACTATATCATATTTAAAAATTATTTATCATTTATAGCTATATAAATTAATTTTAATACATGTATAACTAAGTTTCAATATATACTTTAGATTTTTTTTAATCAAAACAAGCTTAATACATTTTAAGACACATAACCTAAAGCAATTTTTGCAATGACCTCAAAAACAATTTGTAGCCCCTTAACCACTATACTAAACATTTAGCTTGTATCAAGAGGTATCAAGTATAAATATTTATTAAATTAAATTTTGACCTATATGTACCATGTAATTTCCAGACGAAGGTGTGTGTTGCTTGACACCTCTCGGGCAAGGGTGCTACACACCTGATTGCATGCAAATTAATTTTTATACATAGTATAATACATCTATATTATATGCATGATTCGTTTTTAACACATAATGCAAATTTTTTTTACCAAAATAAATGTAATAAATTTACAGTACATATATATTACATATATAATTGAATTTTATTTACATAGTACAATTGATATAGATAATAAATATTTTCTAAATATGGTATACATAGATAATAAATAAAAAATATATTAAATAGTACATATTTTATAAAAGAGATTCAGAGATCATTTTTCCTACTAATGTTTATGGACTATAACCTTTATTAAATTATTCAAAATTCTAAGTCAAATTTGAAATAATATGTTAAAAGGATAAATTATGTGTGTGTAACACTCCAATTTTTTTTAAGCTAAGATCGAGTCATCCTTCATATGATATAGGATTTTAATTGAGGATTCTTAATTGAGCATAGATGT
>JAABOM020000096.1:14247966-14259074 GCA_011800125.2 Solanum clarkiae | reverse complement strand
AAATGGGCTAGGCAGGCCCAAAATATAGGAGTTAGGGCAGGTGGAAGATTAGGCCTGCCAGGCCCAATTTTTATTTTAATTTTTCCCTTCTTTTATATTTGTCAATGTTGTTTGCGATATTTGTGATTGACACTAACTTTATTACATTTATTTGTATTATTGTTTGTTGTTAATCTAATTATTTTCCCAACATGTCTCCATTTTTGTTAATTTTCCCTTTTTTATTGTTTTAGTGTTAAAATTTTGCCTACAATTTATTTCAGCAGAACTTTTAAAAATTGCTCCAATTTCAAACTTAGTCAACTCTGAAGAATTTAGTCAATTTGTCATATTTAGTCAATTTTTTTTTCAACTTAGTCCACCCTTTAAAACTTGGTCAAGTTTATAAATTTAGTCAATTTTTAAAACTTAGTCAAGTTTGCAAATTTAGCCAATTTTTTAAAACTTAGTCAAGTTCGCAAATTTAAATCAATTTTTTTTAAAACTTAGTCAAGTTTTCAAATTTAGTCAACTTTTTAAGACTTAGTCAAGTGTTGCAGACTTACTCAATTTTGCAAAGATAGTCAAATTTTTAAATTAAGTCAAATCTTTAAAAGTTAGTCAAATCTCTTAATCGCCAGATAACCGCACTTAGCGGCCATTTCAAGTGCGTAAAACCTTCTTGAAGTGGAAATATAAACCCGAACCCTTTCTTTGGATTTAAAAGAATTTTTCTATTAGATCTTTTTAAATATTTATCGGTTTCCTAATTATCCTTAAAATTAGGTGGCGACTCTCTGTTTTTTCTTTCGAATTTCAAGAATTAGTTTCACTTAAATTAATTGAGTCAAAATTGATTTTTGTTTTTCGAATAATCTTCCTTTCAAAATAAAAAAAGCCATTTTTCGGCATAACACACGTTATTTGTTAAACTTGACCAATGACGAATTTATCATCGGATTTCGAGGTCTCCCCATTTAAAAGACGGAATAATATTAGTTTATCCTTTATTTTTTTCATTATTGTGTATATTATTTTTGTGTGTTTATTTTATTGATTATTTTAATTGTGTGATATTGTGTATCTCCTCCTCAGTTTGTAAAAAATGAATTCAGTCGGGACCCACAGTTGTGGATTCTGAAGGGAGCAAATACCTTCCCTTCAGAATAACTTGAATCCTTACTCGGAATTATTGATTCACAGACTATTTTGCAAATAATTAATTGATTTTCTAATTATCCTTAAAATTAGGTGGCGACTCCCAAACTCCAAATTAAATTATTTTTTCTTTTAAATTCTTTTATTTAAATAATTTTTTATTATTGTCACGACGTTGCGCCTTCGGGATGTCAACAAATAGAGGTAGGAGCTTTCATTGCTAACTATCCACAGTCCAAGTCAATCCTAGCAAAGCTAGTGTTAGGAGATCCACATCTAAGAGTAATCCTAACAATCTAAGTGAAGTAAGAATCCACTTGAGAGCTAGAGCCTAGAGGTAGGAGATCCATATCCAAGACAATGCAATCCAAGTGAAGAAACAATCCACCTGAGAGCAATCCACTAGTAGTGAGAGTGTAGAGTTTAAGAAGTCTCAATCCTTAAACTTGTAAGTCACCTTAGTGTGAAGAAATCTTTTGTAAACATATTCCTGTAATACTACTATTTTTTTGTATAGTGGAAGAACCTCCTTTTTGGAGAATTATAAACTCTTGCCCTCCTATCATTACCTTAATTCCTAAAGTGCCTATCTTAACTTCACAAGCAGAGAGAGAAGGATCGAACTTTCCCAACAAAATATAACTGACAACAAAAGGGTATTAACCACACTTATTTACATAACTTGTTTCTAAAGGAAATTTATTTTTATTGTTTCAACACAGTTAATCCATATTTTCTCCAAAATACTTTACCATCGGGTACATGTATCTGCATTGTTGTCTTCATATGTTGATGGATTCCACAAGCAACAACGAAAGCATCTTTTTAGTTTCGGATTTGGGACTTGTATATTCGTCATGACCATCTCCGAAAGTTGTATCTACCAATCGTGCAAAATTTAAACCTAGTTCAAGAACAAAAAATGGTACTTCCTTAGAGAAAAGGAATTCCTTGTTTATGTCTTTCCATCTATCTGTGACCATCTTTCGAATCTCAACGTATGCCTCCTCCTTTGAAACTCCAAATTCTTTCATGTAGCATTCAACAATTGAAGCAACATGTCCTCTTTTTTGATTAACCTACATAAGAGAAATACATTTCAATATCTTTATCACAACATTATATTAATGTTGAAAATTTGTATAGTCATGTTGTTGTATCACATACTTCATGATCAGAAATATCATCCAAACATCTACATATTGCTGCAGCAGAACGCGCAACCAAAAGCCCATTTGTCAACCAATCAATATTCTCTTTGGTCATATGTAATTCCTCTATGCCAACCAAGGCATTTGTTACATAGAGCATACATGTTGCAGTTATTACTGCATTTTTCATGTATTCATCGCATTTTGGAATATAGCCAGCATTCAACCATTCACTTTCCTTCATATACGCGGCTGTTAATTTTTTCCACTACAAGAAAAATACCAGATTTCTGTTAAACTTTTTTCGCGAGCTACTGTTAGAAAGTACTAAAGTAGCTCAAGCAAGTATTACCTCATTTTTTGCATAGTAGATTACTCTGTCCGGTTTACCTTCTTTGGCCAACACTTGTTCTGCCTCAATGTAAATGTTGAGAAGTTCTTGATAAATAGTTCTCATATATGGCGGTAATGAATCCATGGCAGCTATGTCCCATCTGCACTCCACCGTTGATTTAATTTATTTTATCATTTCATAATAATCACGCAAACATGTTATTCCTAGATGAAAATAAATAGGTCACCTTTGAATGGCATTAGTGAGAAGCACAAGTTCATCATAAGTTCCATAAGCATCATATGTGTCATCAATGATAGAGTTCATGTTGACGACTTTTGTCAACATTCTTCTCAATCGACTATGTTGGGGCTCAAATAACAATCCAAATATCCAGAAATAACTCTCCACAAATCTATCTTTTGCATATGGAAAGTTGTTTGCAATATCCAAATCTTTCCACCACCTATATATATACAAGTATTAATTTCATACAACTTACCTTTATCGCGTATTCAATCAGGAAGAGGATACTTACCTTGATGTCTCATTAAGCTCGTCCTGATACAGCTTTTGCAACATGTTAAAATCCAATTTCGCGAATTTCAAGAGTAAATCATCACGTCCTTGGATATTTTCATAAATGCGTATGAATCTCCTTGCTTCTACCCTTGGTACCGCTTTACGAATAGGCTGTCTTAACGCTTCAGTAACTTGCTCCTTAAGTGAGTTATCGTTCAAGTTGGGGAGGATGGACTCGAGATGAGTGGTGGTAAAAGTAAGAGCTTTTTCAAGAATATCTTCGTCGTGCATTCTCATATGTGATGCTTCATACAAACTTAGTAACCCTTGGACATCATCATTAATAAGTGCTTGCTTGAAATTTCCATCATGATCCATGAACTGCTTGAACACATCTGAAAATGGAAGCGGATCAAAAGGAGGCCCAAAAATGGAAGGAAAAATTACGTGGATAAGCAAATATATATAAGTTATTAGCTAACATAACTACTATAGTTTAATTAATTATGACTTGCGACAAACATGTAATTATAAATATAGTTTGAGTTTTTTATAATTCGCGCAATTTATACAAACGTTATGCTCGATTATACATATGTTGTGCGCAAATCAAATTGTATAGGTGAAATATACAAACACCATTAATTATATAGTTAATTATACAAACGTTATGCACGAATTGTACTATATAGCGAAATATACAAATGTCAATTCACGTTGAAAGCATTTCTATCGGCTAAGTTTTCACATAAATTCATATAAGGGATCAGTTCAAATAACAATATCTCTCAGCATATAAGGAATTAGATGACCCATAAACGTATCAAATTAAAGGTCTATGAGTTTTCTTTCCAATACCATCAAGTTTGCATCAATCGGAGTTCAGAGTAAAAAATTATGACGTTTTATTAAAATATTTCTGGATTGGATAATTAATTCGGTGATTTCACTTATCAATTCGCGACTCACTGAATGGTTTGGCATATGGCGGAATTGCATCATCGAATAGGCCCAAAAATCTTCAGATTTTATTTATTTTTGAAATCTAACATATTTTAATCGACGATCAACTGCCAAATATTTCGGTGGTGGAACCTCCAAATCACTGATTTGATTGATGAGATTCGTCAAAAGATTGGTTTATTTGATCTGGATATGTATAACAACTCTCTAACTTTCTAATGCCCCTTCTTTCAAAACTTAAGAACTTGATGAAAGAGATTTCTCCAATTTCGCAAGATTTAAAGGCTCAAGTTCAAGATTCTCTTGAAGAATCTTAGTAATTTCAATTAAGATTCTTCCCTAAACTTTATCTCGAAGAATTTCATATAAGGATTTCTTCAATTCAAGTAACAATTCCAAGTCCATAGCTTTTCACCAATAACTTCTAAGATTCAGGTATGTAAGGCTTTGTAATGACCTTGAAGGTTATTTCTGATATTTTTGATATTTTTGATGAACTTATCATTTTACTATCCTCCCGAAAACGATCTCAAATCATGTTTAATTGATTTCAAAAGTTGATTTTCGAGAATTTTGTAAAAGTTAAAAAATTTGCTACAATTTTTGAAGGTTTGAGTTGCCTAATTTTGAAATTTTGAGTCATTCGAAAATTCGAGTCTTGGAATGGAATTTCTTCATTCTATTTGTTTCAAAATGTGAAATTGGTCTAGGAGAGTTGTTGGAATCAAATTTAGAGTTGTTATTGAATTATAGGCTCAGAGTTGAAAATTGAATTAAAATTTGAATTTATATTTGACTTTGATCAACACTTTGAGATTCAATGCTTGAATTGGATTTCTGATGGTTCCATTGATTCTGAAAGGTGATTCTAACGCTTTAATGAGCCTTTTCTTAACTTTTGAGCTTTCCGGTAACATTTTGATAGTTCGAGTGGCCTAATTTAGTTTAGTTGTGCCTAATTGGATTACGAGTTAAGGAGACCTCGAAGTCAATTTTTGATAATTCTATTAATTTGAAATGTGGAATTTAGTAAAGTTGTATATATGATTTGTGTGTATGTGGTTCTGAATAAATTCTGAGGGTTGATTTTGAGCTTTTAAAATTATTTGATGAATTTTCTGTGTATCTGCTTCCATAGCATACCTCGTTTTAGCGAGGGCCTGGTCGCTAAAGTAACCTCTCTAAAGTAAGGGGTACTTGTTATAGTGAGCCATCGCTAAAGCGACCAGGCTTCACTAAATTTTTTGCAGGTGTCGCTTTGACGACATCAAAGGGTTGGTTTTCAGACCTAGGTCACACATTTTAATTAGTCATTTTCTCCATTTTTAAATTTTAAGAACTCGACTTGGATGATTTTCACTTTGTTTTTCAACGGATTTTCATTGAAAAAGATATTTTCGACCTCTTTTTTCATTATCCATTAATTATTCCTTGATTTTAACATCAAATTTAGAGTTTTCAATTGAGAAAATAGAAAATTTATGTGGACTTGGGTTCTTCACAAAAATGGTGATTCCAAGCTCATTTTAGCTCCATTTTCAAACTAATTTTCCCTAATGGATTTCTAATTATAAGAACATTTTCATCTAAAAATTTTCAGATTTTGGCCTCAATTTTCGATATTGAATTTTTAGACGGTTTTCCTCTTTTCCTCGAATTGCTTGATTTTGATGTCATTAGCTTCGAATTGTGATTGTGCATTCATTTTCGAATAGATTGTGGTGCTTTGGATTCAATTTAGAAGGGGAGAGCACTCTTATTAGATTGATTGTTTGGTTAATTCGAGGCAAGTGGATTCTAAACCTTGTTGAGTTTAATTGAATTTGATATCTTCCTTTCTTTGTATATTTGGGGATTAGTAAAATGACTTAGCGGATATGATTGGATAGGCGGAGGGTGGTAGTGGTGGTGGTGATGTCACAATGTGTATGAGTTGACTCTTGAAATTGATATGTACTTGTTAATGATCATGGCCCTTGAGTTAGTAATGTGGATTAAGCTTGTAATACTGATTATTAGATGTAGAAGTTGTTCATATTGATCTAGTTGTTGAGCTTGACTCATGTTATGTAGAAACGACTATTGAAGTACTTTATATGTAATGTTAAAGTAGTTGCATAATTTAGCATTTGTTGATATTATTAAAATGAATACTTGTGAAAAAAGGACTAATAAGGAGTAGGCCTAAAAATGAAGATATAGTGGTTGTTGAGAACTTGAGCCATGATGTGATGTGATTATCGTGTGATGTCATTGATGATGATCCAATTGTGGAAATAACTATGAGATTGAATGTTTGATTGTTGAATAAATGACTTATGTGAATATCTTGGATAATCTCATGCTTATGAAAGTGATTATTGTGTTGTGATGATATATATTTGCGTGATATCCCATTGATGGTGAAAAGTCGAAGAAAAATAATTTCAACTAGATAAAGAAAAAGAAAAAAATAAAAGTCAAAAGAAAATGGTTTTGGCTAGAAAAGGGAAAAAAAATAGAAAAGTCGAAGGGAAATGATTCCAGCTAGATATAAAAATTATATACCAAAGGAAAATGGTTCCGATGGATACATGGTCCATGTGTGATTCCCCGATTATTTGATATTGCACCATGTTGTTTGCATATCATGACATCCCATTCCATTCCATATCATTTTAATTCCCTGTCTTAAATGAGTTAATTTGTACCAAGTGTGATATTTTGATTGGCTATTAGGGTTGTTCAAAACTGAATTGAAATTGATTATTCAAGTCGAAAAAAGGTTATTGGTTTATCGATATATAAGTTATTGATTTAGCAGTTTTGGTAATGATCTAAGAAAAATTTACTATTGGATTATCAATTTTTAACGATTTTAGATTCTTTCTTAACGAGTTAATTGATAACCTGATAATAAATTAAATAACTTATATTTGTACTATTTGATATATAAAGTCCTTGATTATTTCATACTTTTATTTTTTAACTGTCTCAAATTCTCAATTATTTTAGAATGTAATAGTGTTTGATTTTGAACAAAATATAATTTGTCAACTCATGCGTATGGTTTATGGTTCATTTGATTTGTCACCCTTTTTTAAGTAATTTTCAATTAAAAAATTCTCAAATCTTAACGATTAAATCGATAACGATCAATAACCAATATATCAATAATTGATAAGCCAATATCTTAATGGTTCTATAACGATTTATATTATTTCTATTGTGTATGCTGGCCTATTTTGCATATAGGTTTCTAGTTTTGAAGGTATGTGATTGGGATGGAAAGAGTACTAGAGTTCTCTATTCTCTAGCTGCATATAGGTCCTTTTGTTGGGGATTTTTGTTACTCACCCTTATTTTCTACATATGTGTGTAGGTTGTGAGCCCGGATCTAGTTAACATTCCTATTCTTCGTACAGACTGAGCTTGTGATAGATTAAGAGGTAGATGTTTGTTACTCATCTTACTCTCAAGACTACATATGGACCTCTTATATTGATTTTATCTATTTGAGAAACAAAGACTATTAAGACTTGTACTATTTTCTTTCGAACTCTGTTGCATTAGAGGCTTGTAAGACACTAATTCTGGGGTGATTTTAGATTTGATTATGTCCCTTATGCCTTAATCTGTTGTTATTTATGTTGTATTATCGTTTCAGCTTTTGCAATATTATGTTATTATCTGTTTAGGCTGGCTTGCCTCGGTGAGCTAAAGGCAAGTGCGATCACACCCAATTTCGGATCATGACAGATAAAATGAGAGCATCCTTTCACTCTCATGCCTAAAGTGTTTTGAATTTCTCAAGAATTCTTTAATATTGCTAGAAGTGAAGACTTTCATGAAATTACAGTTTTCCTTCATTAGTTCATATTTTTATGATTTCATTTCCTTCTTAAAATCTTAGTACACTGATTGAGTATGATTTTTATGGTTCTTTGAACATTTATGGCTTTTAAGCATGAAATTTAGCATGATATGAATTTCAACCTCAAACGAGTTATCTTATGATTTTTAAGCCTAATCTTGTTTATGATTCAATGAATAGGATGGTTTCTATATCTATGATCATTATATGTATGTATATCATATTTTGAAGGATTATTTAGTATTGAGTGAACTTCAAAGATGAAGATTTTCATTTAGTGTTTGTGGACCTTTAGTAGCTATTCTGAAGTTCTATAACTATGCGCCACCATAAGTTTTAGTATAATGCTTTGTCGGACAACTCCATACTTACTTGTTTTATTAGTTTTCAATATTCGTTTTATGCACATGTTAGTTTCAACTTTCGTTTTCATCTGAATATATGTATACCAAGAATTAGATTAGAATCATGACGTTGAAAGATTAGATTATCTGACAAAATGGAATAATATTCTTCATAAACTAGTACTATTACTTAATTGTTAGAGAATAAAAAAAGTATGATGTATGCGCGATCTGAATTATTAAATTTTTGCGCACATAATTTACTAACCAATACAGAGTTTCATATTCAAATTCTAGCAAAGACAACATACAACACGTAATTTTATTGATCTCGCCTATTTAAATCTTGATAAACAAAGTTATTCTGTATATATACCGATGAGAAATAACAGATGTATATCATGTAAAATTAATTAAAGTAGGTAAAAACAGAACCCGAAACTCTTTAGAGATTTAATTTTAACTTCTTTTAAAATTATTTACCCTCTAGCTTGCCTTTATCTAGAGAAGATTTATGTAAGGCAAAGAGAGATCTTTATTAGAATAAAAGCTAGATTTCAAGTAGAGAAAGCTAGTGGACTAAAAATGGTACTTCCTCTGTTCCGATTTATCATTTTAACATTTTTCTTTTTATCCTTGAATCTTAGTCACACATATATTTAAGAATTCTAATATATCGTGCCAAGTCAAACACCGTCAGATAATAAATAAAGAAAAGGCAAATCAATGAAGACGGTTAAAATAAGTTACCCGGAGATATGTAATGTCCTTGTTGCCTGAGCAGCCGGAAACGAAGAGCAACAAGGTAAAGGCTGTTGTCGTCATTCTCGTTTTGCTTACCATAAAAAATGTCTCGAATTGATGTCTCAATTTCATTACGAAAATGATATGCTACTCCCAATCGTTGAATTGTGTCTATCAACACAAGCTTTTGTTCACTTTCCACCAACATTTTCCTGATTATCTCTTTGTACTCATCAACTTCAACTTTCTCCTGGGTACTCATTTCCTGCAGGAAGATATTATAATTAAACGCACAGTAGAATATATATGTATAATTGAAAAAGTATGTAAGGCTTGCATACTGTTTGTTGACAAGTGTAGGAGAGGAAATGGTCTCCCCACAGTGTCGGTTCGAAATCTGCCAAAGGACGTGAAGGATCCATTGCTTGGCTCATTAATTTTGTTCTTCTCAGACGGAAACTAGGCCAAACACCATATCTCAGAAAATTTGATTGATAATGACTTATTCTATTTTCACAGTTATTATAACTCCTCCTCCCGATAATACTCGTTGAAAAGATTGGTGCTAGACACACCATCTCTGTGATTTCTCTCTCGGATTCCTTTTGCAGTTAGTAACACAGTTGCCACTTTACTACAGCTTTACAGCTTTCAGCATAATTTTGTAAGTGCTCCGGAAAAATATAAAAAGCCAAACAGATTGCCTTTTTTCTTTTTTTTTTTTTTAATTTAGTGCACCTCTTTCGTGTATTCAATGATGAGGAGATGACTCTTCTTGCTTCACAATAATACATACTTCCTCCGCCTCATTTGTGTGGTATGTTTAATCTTTTATAATTTTTTTTTTAAAAAAAGTGAACTTTCAAAAATTGTGATCTAAAATAATTTTTAGATATGTTTGTATGATTGTAAATCATTTTATTAACGATAAAAGAAGAATTTTAAAGTTAAAAAAATTCTAATTATAGTAATATAATTGTGAACAGATTAAAAAGAAAACAGTAAAGAGTATTAAATTTAAGTGAAACTCATCAGGTGATCACCTAAAATTGACACCAATTTTTACTTAAATATCTTAATAAGACTTCATTCATTTCTAAAAGAAAGTGTTCAAAATGACACAACAAGCTTCGACATGAGCAGATGAGCAGTTTAAAATGAACAAAGACTAATTTAGATGTCTAAGAAAAAGTTGATATCAACTTTAGGTGGCAGTAGAAAAAAAGAAAAAAAGAGGAAAAAAGGAAATTAGTCACCGAAGTTAAAATAGATTGGCTAAATACTTCGATAAATGTAAAAATAAGAAACAAAACTATCTAATTACATAAATATCTTCTATATATAAAAAAAACGCTAATTCATTTTATATTTTTAAATAATTATACATTGTCTCACTAATTATTGTTAGGTACCAAATTTCAAGTTAGATACACTACTTTAAATTTCAAATTAGATACATATACTAAGATAGTTAATCCATGTATTTTTTAATACTAGATATATATATATAGCAGCTATAGGTAGAGAAGCGAGCGAGAGAGTTAGAATATCTCAGATATATTGCCAATCAAACTAGATATGTGTATCTAGCAAGTCAGATACATTCTGAAATACAAATACACAGAGAGAGGAGAGAAGGAGCGAGACAAGCGAGAGAGAAGCAGGTGAATGGTGAGTGAGATAGGAAAGCATGCGAGCGAGAAAGTTAGTGTATGTCTTATACATATATATCACTCTTGGATACAATGTATCTATAATAAATTACACTTCATTTGACTTGCATATATTTGATATACATGTATCTGAGCATGCCAAATATATAAATATCTGGAAAAATAGATGTGGGATGAAATATAATTTTTTTAAAATAAAGTGAAAACCCGTAATTAGACCCCTGAACTAACAGAATATTTTGGTGTTTGCTAAAGAATAAATGGACATTGACTTGACAAATTGAATTTAACAGTATTCGTGTGTTTTGTTCCAAAGCTAAAAGATCCGGCCCAACAAATGGCCCAAATCTCAATGAGATAACAGAACAAAATGGAGGGCGAAAAAAC
>JAABOM020000096.1:14214483-14235564 GCA_011800125.2 Solanum clarkiae | reverse complement strand
CATTTTGCTTTATTCCATCATACTCCAAAGCCAAAAAATAGTCAATCTTTGGCTCCATCCGAGATTGATGGAAAACATCCTTATTCCTATTTTATCACTCCTAATTTATTCACAAATTTATTTCAACATCTTCACTTTTATAACTTACATCTTCTAAATATAAAAAATCTTGACTGATCAACACATTATTTTATACAATATAATCAATTTAACCTGCATTATTCTACAAAATTTATCTTTAAATTTTAATAGTACCTTACCACTGTCAAATGGTTAATTTGTCATTTGACAGGTTCAATGTTCTCACTTCATTTCTTGAAGAATAACTTTCAAAAATAGCAAACGTTAGACTTTTTAATTATAAATTGTAGGTATACTTTAATTTGTTATGCATTTGCATTCCTTGTAATTTTTTTATTTTTTTGCAGAATTCGAATAAAAATAATACAAAAATAAAATTTCTATCAAAATGAATATATATTAGGAGGAAAGAAGCGAGCGATCAAAAGAGGGATGAGAAAGGCAAGCAAGATCGAGAAAGAAAGGAGAGAGGATGAATATAGACTCCTTATTGTTTTGACTATCAACTCAAAGATCAAACTTATAAATCATCCCTCAATCCCTTACTAAATTGTTCTAGACCTCACGTGACTCATATTTCATACAAATTTGGTCTAGGCTCAAAATTTTCAAGTTACTACTCGTAAGTTTTCTGGCCCAATTTTCTTGTACGTTGACCTACCCTTAACGACAGGGTTAGGTCACTAAATACACACTCTCTCTCTCTCTCAGACACATAGAGTAATTTTCTATAAAATTTTATATATAGCTATAAATATAATATTTAAAAATTATAATAATTTATGATAAATGCATATTCTATATTTGTCTTGTTATGTAATTTTTTCCTATTTTTAAAACACCTTATTCATTGCTATGGGAATTAAGGGATGTCTCGCCGCTTTGTCTCATAATATAACTTTGTTCGTCATATTTTTATTCACACGTTCTTTAATTAAAAAAATATTATACATTTAATTACTATATTTTTATTTATATTCTTTAAGTATATAAAATGTTAATTTTTCTGAAATAAATATTTTCTCTTTAGTCATTCTTCAATAAATAAAAAGAGAGTTAATCCAAGTAATCACAACATTAAAATATATGTATATAATCATTTAGAATTTTTATATTACTTAGTCAATATTTATTATTTCTAAGAATAACAGTTAGTAAAGATAAAACCAAAAGAATATATTTAATTATATCTTAATTTTTAAAAATAATACTAAATATTTGAAATTATTTATTTTTAATAGGAGTAAAAATAACATGTGAAATGGTCAGAAAAAGTTTAGAAATAAACAAAATTCAGTACGAAGCACAAGCAAAGGACAGAGAAATATGCATCATCCCAGCACAGTGAACAAAATCTATAAATAGTTAAAAGTACAAATCAATATTTCAGTACTATCCATATATAGACATCATGATGGTCATCTCAACCACACTCCACTTGCGTTAAATTATCAATAAATTGTGAACTATTGGATTAATATAACTTTGTACTATCTTTATCTTTTTGTATTGTTAAATTGTTCATAAATATCTGATGATAAAGCTGTTTAAAATTAAATTACAATAATTAATAAGATAATTAAAAAACTAATTTATTAATATTAAGTTATTATTAGCGATTGGTGGATAGATTGGAATTTTATACTTAACGATTTTTTTAGTGCAGAAATGAATTACTCAAATTTTTTATTAGGTAAATCACTAATACGTCAAGAATTATCTATTGGTATGTAAAATGCATATTATTAATTCTAAAGTCCCATTTAATATTTTATAGCTCCTTATATCATGATATGTACTTGTGTGTTGTATTTCCATTTTTTTTAGCCTATGCCAAGTTAAACTATGAAAGTATTTGGCTAAGCTTCTAATAAGCTAGTCAAATATTTTACATAAATACTTTTTAATAATGAAAACATAAATTTTAATTATCTATCTACT
This sequence comes from Solanum clarkiae, assembly GCA_011800125.2. Classification (NCBI taxonomy): domain Eukaryota; kingdom Viridiplantae; phylum Streptophyta; class Magnoliopsida; order Solanales; family Solanaceae; genus Solanum; species Solanum clarkiae. The sequence goes on along the minus strand of JAABOM020000096.1, from coordinate 14,233,542 downwards.
TTATTTACATCATGCGAGCTCTTTTCTTTTCTTTTGTTTTGTAAAAGTACTTTCAAATTTTTAATTGATTTAAGAACTTTTAGGTCATTTCAATGGAAGAAATGACAATAATATACTCCCTCCCGCTTAATTTTTTTTTTCTAATTTTCACTTGACACGAAATTTAAGAAAATAAAAAGACTTTCGAATCTTATGGTCTTCAAGTGACCGTCATGCGAAAAGTTGAAATTAATTAAAAAGTTGTCAAAATGAAAATAAAAGACTCATTTTTTTAAGACACAAACTAAAATAAAGAAAGTAACATTGTTTTAACCAGATACACTAACTACTTATTATCCGCTTTATTATAAAACTATGGCACCTATAAAGTGATTTTCATCTCTTAATATGTATTTAATTGCTTTTAATAAGCTCATCCAAATAGGTTGTGTGTCCCATAAATTTTGAAATGGCAGAGACAATAATCCATTTTGAACTATTAGGTAGTGGTTATAATACTGCTTTGTCACGATCATGTACTGATACATATTTTAGTGTTTTTCTCTTTTTTTTTTTAGGTTTCCCAAATAGTGTCCGGAGTTCGTGGCCTCGGGTACCGACTAAATTCAGATCGCGTACTATATAGAGGCTCATTCGGGGTGGCGCTCCCAACAAAAATTTTTCTATTCCCAGGGCTCGAACGCGAGAACTCTGACAGCAATCCCGCAACTGCATCACAAACCCGTGCATATTTTAGTGTTATGACTAAAATATATTATCTTTATTTACAAATTAAATATAAAAGGTCACCTTAAATGAAGATGTCCATCATGCACCCCCATCGTATTATATATAGTAAAGTAGTTCCCTTTGTGATTGAATGTAAATTTAACTCTACTTGGAAAATGAGCTCTTTGTTCGTAGGGAGGCCAATGTCTACTAGTACTACTCCTCTTCCATCACCAATATTCCATGGTCGTCATGGCCATTTCTGTAAGATTTCAAGCTCACTGAGCCTCGACAATGATCGTCCTCGTTCTATCGAAATAATTCATAATTCAGATCTAATACCTAAACATGTTGCTATAATAATGGATGGGAACAGGAGATGGGCTAAGGCTAGAGGTTTACCAGTACAAGAAGGTCATAAATTTCTTGCCCCAAATCTAAAGAATATTTGTAACATTTCTTCTAAACTTGGAATACAAGTTATCACTGCTTTTGCTTTCTCTACCGAAAACTGGAATCGTTGTAAGGTGCGTCGACTTTCATTTTTAGATAGTCAAAAGATGAATTCAGAGTTTTAAGTTTATAAGTTTTTAGTTATATCTTCAAAGTTGGTTCACATACGGAGTAGTATTTATTATTAATTTAATAAACTTTTCGCATAATTTTTGCTTTGCATCAAAAGTTCTAGATTCACACGATCTCATAAACCATACTGATACATTGGATCAGGCCCCTGACTGAAAGAACTGAGAATTTTTTTTCCTTTTATAATTTTATGCATGTTCTGGATATTCTTTCTAATTTGATTAATTTGACTATTGATGTACATATTTTTAGTAACGAGAAATAAAGGAAACGCATGCAAAAGTATGTTGACACGTGAAGATAATTGTTTTGCTATAATACTTAGAGGCGGAGAGGCAGTTTCGGGATTTAAAAGTTTGATTTATGAGTCATAGATTCTAATCTTTTTAAATTATTGATAAAAGTTTGCATATATTTAAGAGAAATATAGCATTTGGACTAAAATTATTGAGTTTGACAAACATACGTCTTGCCCCATTATAGCTCCGCCCTGGTAATTTATTCGTGTTTAATGCTGTAGGGTTTTGCGAATTGTTTTTGTGTTATTTTTCGTAATAATTTGATTTTTGAACAGGAGGAGGTCGATTTCTTGATGCAACTATTCGAAGAGTTCTTTGAAGAATTTATGAGGTAATATTTATTTGTTTGGTGTGTGTATTGAATCACAATATAATTAAAATGTACTCTTCTCTGACAACTTAGATTAAATTTTTATCCGAACCAAAATTTGATTTAATTTGGCAAGGGACCCCACTCGTGTGATTTCACCGGGTATGTTTAATATGCAAAGGATTGTTCATGACTGAAACAAAGTATTACTTCTCACTGATGAACAGGCTTGGGGTACGTGTGTCTCATATTGGAGCTAGATCCCAACTTCCCATAAAATTACAGAAAGGCATAGAGTTAACAGAAGAAGCCACCAAAGGCAATGAAGGACTTCATCTTATGATGGCACTAAACTATGGAGGACATTATGACATGTTACAAGCAACCAAAAGCATAGCCAGTAAAGTGAAGGATGGTCTCATACAATTAGAGGATATTGACAACACATTATTTGAACAACAACTTACTACCAAATGTGCAAAGTTCCCAAAACCTGATTTACTCATCAGGACTGGAGGAGAACAGAGAATCAGTAACTTCTTATTGTGGCAGCTTGCTTACTCTGAATTGTATTTTACAAATACCCTCTTTCCTGACTTTGGAGAAGCAGCTTTCAAGGAGGCCATACTTTCCTTTCAACGAAGACACAGACGTTTTGGTGGACACACATACTGAAACCTTCTGTACTAATTATCTTATTTTTTGTGTGTGTTTTGTGATCTGCATCCTGTCTTTCATGAACGCATCAGCCAAATAAACGATTTGAAAGCAGTAGGGTGTATTGTTAGCTGCATTGTGTTTAAGTGATTGCATCTTGTTGGTATTGTCACAGTCCATTGCACCCCAGACCCCACTTTGTAATGGTATTATTGTTGTATGTAATATGGCTAGTAGGGATAGATTAGTAAGATTAGTCAGTATCCGTCTTATGTGTGTTTAATTTTATTGTATTTACTTTATATCGTTGCTTTCGTTATTAGTCGTTCTTCCTTTGTCTTCTTTTGCTTTTCCTTTTTTTTTTTCCATATCTAGTTTATTCTACTTATGAGTTTTTGAACGAGGGTTCTCCGGAAACAACCTCTCTACCTCTACAAGGTAGTGATAAGGTCTGCATACATTCTGCCCTCCCCAGACCCCACTTGTGACATTTCACTGGGTATGTTGTTATTATGTTGTAATACGGTTAGTCTGATCTATTATGGCCTTTTGATGTGTATAGATAATGGACGTAATAATTAATTTCACTAGGGAGATACTGAAGCGACCTCATTAAAAAAGGCTAGCCCAATGCACAAAGCACCCCGCATTTACACAAGGTCCGGAGAGGGACAAACCATAGGGAGTGTGATGTAGAGATCACACCCTAATGCAAGAATGCTTGTTATATTTCAGAAAGAGCTGAAGCAGCCTCATTGGCAATCCTAAATCTGCTGCTCTAAGATAATAGTACTGTTTTACTAGAATCATGATTGTAATGCTTACAATTTCCAAAAAGAAAATCACTAAGAAATATAGTCTCACATGTTTATACACCATAACTGGCTCTGCAAATTCTAGGCAGCAGCCAACCAAGTCTTGGCACCATTTTGAGAAGTAATCGTTATATCTAAGTACGTATTCATGTTTAGCCATATAACTTTTGGAAAGAGAGGTGTCTTTTCAAAGTAATTGTCCAAATGGAGCTTGGCAATTGTCCAAATGGAGCTTGAACAACACCAACGCACTTGCATCAATGTGAGTAGCTTCAAGAAATTTCAGCCAATGGCATATGCACCATTATTCTGTAGGTCCTCCACTACTAAGTCTTTACTCCTCTAGAGACAATGTTCAATATACTGAAAGCTAGTTAGATTTTGGAACTACTCAATGGCCAAAAGGTTTGAACATCTACTGAGAAAAAACATTTGAGATATGAAACGAAAATCAAAGAATCATTGTTAACTATATATGGCTTCATAGTGTCATTTTTGCTTTGTGCAGTCACAAAGTACTAGAAATTTAGACATCTTTTGTATGCTGTATACCTGTAGAAGATAGGAAAACCTGTCCTGCTTGAAGGAGAGAAGAGGAGAGTTCTATGTAAGAGACCAATATTGTCCAGATGCCAAGCAATGAACCTTAGGCAGACTGCATGTATTCGTCTAAAGCACATTTGAAGAACTGTTTTGCAGTTGATTTGGCCCCCAAAAGAATTGGGGTGCATCCAGACATTCCAAAAGCAGTATGCTGCTGTTGTAAGTTTAACTCTTAGAAAAGATCAATCCAGATTGGGCTTGATGTCGGTGGCATAGAGGGAAATGAACAAGAAAATGAAGGCAAGATATGTACATCTAGTCCTAATCATCAGGATCCATTTCCTCATCCTGTTCCAGGGATGGAATTGCATCAGTTCCATTGTATCCTTCGGATTCTGACTGCCCATCTGAATCAGTCTCATCTTCTTGAGAATCAACTTCATCAGTATTAGTCTCTTGAGTTTTCAGTTGTTGCATCCATTTGGGGCAGTCATCCTGACCTTCAAACAACACACTATCAGTAGCCTTGACAGTTGAACATGAGCATTCTGGAATGGGGTGAGAGAGGAAAAACTTGGTTTTTGATAGATTAGATTCCTGCAAAAGGCCCGCTTCTGCCAGGCTTTTGTTGAGATGTTCTCTGACAGCAAAAGTCCAATTACGAGGTGGATAATAAAGATGATTGGCAGTATTATTAAAGAGCTCTGCAAGATATTTCCTGCATATACAAGATACATTTGAGAAAGATGGTAAAATAAAAAGAAATGGATAAACACCAAACAAGGAAAGGGCCAGAAGTGTTGTTAGTTTACCTGTTTGGCCGAAATGTTCTTGCAGATGCCATCTCATAAAGTCGGTGTCCCATCACCAAGCTTGCAAAATCAGGCCCACTACCATCATTGTCAAAACCAGGAAAAAAAACTTCAGCCTCCACCGAGACTATGTAATCAAGAGCATCCCATAGCAGTCGGTGTGCTTGCTCCCTCTGATCATTGAGAGAAGGTTCTGGTTCCGTATCTTTCTCTGCAATCCACCCATACCAGCCTTCTTTTTCATGTCGATAAATAGGTCGATCAGGAGGAGGTGGTAGAGGCCTTGGACGGGGCCCAGACTTGTCCCATTCCGCTTTCAATTGATTTGGACTTTTTACGGGTAAAACCTGATCAGGGTCAGGAATAATGGAGGTTTCTGGGCCAACTAAATTGGCTAGCTCTGTTTTGCTGCACAAAGACGTACGATCAACTAAATTGGTGTACATAGCGCGTAGAGGAATCATAACCCGTTGTCCGCCAAAGGTTTCAGAACCTGATAGGTATATTCTTGTCCTAGGTGGATAACCCATGGCTCGAAGCAGAAGGCCAACCTAAATTTGCAAAAATGTATGAAGAAATAAGAAATAGAACGAGGCGACCATTCATATTCACAATTATCCTGAGTCTATAATTACAGAATAAGATGAAAAAGTTAGAAACCATAACATGAACTGTGACATCTACTTTGTCTCAAATTTCCCTTGTTTCCTTTTTCTCTTTTTTCTTTTTTATTTTTCTTTAAAAATAACTATGGTGTCCACACTAGCTTGGCGGTACCTTCACTAATTCAACGGGATACCTGCTAACTCCCAATAACAAGTAGTCCACCAAGGCTAGAACAAATGATAAGAGACAAGAAATCACCTAGTGTTTTTGTCTCCACTGGGATTTGAACCTGAGACCTCATAATTCTCAACTCACTTCATTGACCACTGGGTCACACCTTTTTCTCATTTTCATTTTTTCAATTAAAAGTTTCAATTTGCACAATGATGAGAGTCGGACTAAAGTTAATGATAGGTTGGAGGCCTGGAGATATGCCTTGGAGTCCAAAGGATTCAAACTGAGCAAACAGAATACTTGGAGTGCAAATTCAGTGTTGCAAGGGATGAAGAAGACATTGATCTAAGGCTTGCCACTCAACCTATCCCCAAGAGAGAAAACTTTAAGTACCTAGGGTCCATCATCCAGAGCAGTGGCGATATCGACGATGATGTCACACATCGTATTCGGGCAGCATAGACTAAATGGAGGCTTGCCTTTGGAGTATTGTGTGACAGGAAGATACCACCTAAACTTAAAGGAAAGTTTTACAGATTGGTGGTTAGACCAATCTTTGCTGTATGGGGTGGAGTGTTGGCCAATAAAAATTGCACTTGTTCAGAAGATACATGTCGCAGAGATAAGGATGTAGAGATCAATGTGTGCTCACACTAGGAGTGACAGGATTAGGAATGAGACCCTTTGAGAGAAGCTAGAGGTGTCCCCTTGGCTGATAAGATGAGGGAAGCAAGACTGCTATGGTTTGGATATGTGCAGAGAAGGAGTACCGATGCTCCTGTTAGGAGATGCGAGAGGTTGGTTTTGGAAGTTACACGAGGGTAGAGGTAGACCGAAGAAGTATTGGGGGGAGGTGATCAGACAAGATATGTCGAAACTTGATTTCACTGAGGACATGACCTTAGATAGAAAGGAGTGGAGGTCGCGGATTATACTAGTAGGCTAATTGGTTGGTAAGGTTAGGTGGTTGTCTGGCCTTCAAGTATAGTAGGTTAGTAGGAGTAGTCGTGTTTTATATCATGTGTTATCATTATCTGTCGTATATGTGTTAGTTTTATCATATTTACATATTGTCATGTGCTTTTCGTTATTAGTTGCTCTTTCTGTTCCCTTTCCTTTCCTTTTCTTTCCTTTTCGTCATATCTAGTTTATTCTGCTTATGGATTTTTGAGACGAGGGTTCCCAAGAAATAGTCTCTCTACTTTTATGAAGTAGTGGTAAGGTCTGTGTGTATTCTACCTTCCCCAGACCCCACTTGTAGGATTCCACTGGGTATGTTGTTGTTGTATTTCCTCTTTAAGGATTTTTCTGGAAAGACAGTAGCAGTAAGCAATGTAAAGCATCAGGTGAGTTAATGAGGTAATCTCGTGACAAAGGTGTTCTTTACTAACCCTACCATGGAGAAATACTTGGAATTTAAGCGGAGAAGGGTAGAGGGAAGGGCCATTATCCAGAGAGTTCCGAACTAGGTGTTGTTTACTAACCTACAGATCGGCTTTTCTTTATCTTGTTTTCCTTTTCTTCTAAAGTATTACTATGAGCAGAGCAATTTTTCTGTTATGCTCTTAAAGCCTCCCCAAATCTGCCATTTTACACACCCACACTTCTCATCCCCATGGTCCCTTATCCTACCCTACAACCCCTGGTAATATTCTCTTTCAATTTGAAGGTAAAACTATACTGTAAATAGATACAACAAAATCGTTTTAGTTAAATTATCTCACTACACGTACCTTCTACTCCAAAAAGAACAAAGGAGAGAAACCCTTGTCTAAAGTTTGACACATGATGTGTTGAAGATCCAGAAGACAATGACAAGGGAGACCTTAACCTATGAGTAGTCTTATCTTCAAGCTCATTCCCATGTATACAAAGCTCAGTAAAAAAAAAAGTTGAAAAGGAGGAAGAAGAAAAAACTCAGTATAGCATAAACTTGCAACAATGGAAGAACATGCAGTTGTTTCATTTCTGTGGAGCAGTTTAATACTTAAAACTGACTGTTGTTGTTACAAACCTGAACTATAACATTTCCTATCTAAAGAACACCTGCAGTGTCAAGTGACATGGAGAGTTGTCTTGCGCTCTTTGTAGAGTGTGAGCTAGAAAATAGGCCAAAAAGAGCATCTATGTGGCATTTTACATTGCTTCTTATGTATTGCAATCTACTATATACATGTATACTAACTCCTAAAAGACATCTTGAATAATAACTAAGAGATAACATTGAAGACTAAAAGACAATGATAGATACATATATCCTTGTGAATGCATTAATTCCAACACTCCCCCTTAATGCATTTGCTTGACAACACCAATGCGTTCTCGAAGATAGTAAAACTTTCCTCTTGGAAGTGTTTTGGTGAAGATGTCAGCAAGTTGTTCTCCTATCTGGCAATAATGCAACTAAATTTCGCCTCTCTTGTGCTTCTTGGATAAAATGGTACTTGATGGAGTATGCTTTGATCTTTCATAGTTGGCTGGATTCTTGGCAATGGCAATCGCTATCGCTGCTTTATTATCACACTACAAAACAGTCCCTCTTTTTTGTTTTTCACCAATGTCTTCAAGGATTCTCCTAAGCCAAATAGCTTGAGAAGTAGCCTTAGCAGTTGAGACATATTCTGCTTCAGGCTTCAGCGGTAGATTGAGCAACAACAGTTTGCTTTTTTGACAACCAAGAACAAATGCTTGAACCAAATAAGAAAGCATAACCAAAGTACTCTTCAAGTCATCTATGCATAACCATAAGTACTCTTCATGTCATCAATGCATAACCAGAAGTACTCTTCATGTCATCTATACTTCCAACCCAGTCGCTATCAGAATAACCAATTAAGTTCAAATCTCCACCAAATTTGTACATTATCCCATAATCCATTGTTCCTTGCAAGTAGCGCAGAACACCCTTTGCAGCTCCAAAATGCACTTGGCTTGGTTCTTGCATGAATCTGGATAATAAACTAGCAGCAAAAATATTGCCAGGTCTTGTTAAAGTAAGATATAGCAAGCTTCCGATCAAGCTCCTAAAAAGTGAGCTATTAGCTTTTTTCCCCATCTTTTCTGAACTTCTCATTTGCTGCTAATGATATGGCCATAGACCTGCAATCCATCATTTTAAATTTTCGAAGAATACTTTTAGTATCCTTCTTTTGAGAAACAAAACTTCCTTCTTTCACTTGAGAAACATCAATGCCCAAGAAATAATGTAGCAATCCAAGATCACTCATTTCATAAGTTTGTACACATAGAGGCAAACAATGACAATGCTGCCATGTTCTTGCTTCACATACAAAGTGGCTTCGCTTTTACTTCTCCGAAAATTATTTTTCAGAAAGTATGTACCAATTTCATTGTACCACGCTCTTGGCACTTGCTTCAGCCCATAAAGGGCCTTTTTAAGCTTGTACACCTTTTCTTCTATCCCTTGAACAAAAAATCCTTGAGGTTGCTCAACATAGATTTCTTCATCAAGTTTTCCGTTTAGAAATGCAGACTTGACATCAAGTTAAAAAATCTTCCATTGCTTTTGTGCAGCAACAACAATCACAGTTCTAATTGTCTCAAGTCGTGCAACTAGAGAGAAAGTTCCATAGAAATCAATACCTGGCTTTTGCGTAAATCCTCTGGCAACCCACCTTGCTTTGTGCTTTTGAATAGCTCCTTCTTGATTGAGTTTGATTTTGTAAATCCATTTTAGACTTACAACTTTTCTTCCTTTGGGTACATTTACAAGCTCCCAAGTATTATTTTTCTCAATCATCCGAATTTCTTCTACCATGCTTTCTTCCAAACATCATACTTTATTGCCTCCTCATAACTTTCTGGCTCAATATATGCAAAGTTGCATCTTTGATAGATGTCACTCAATATTCTTGTTCTGAGACTTCTCTCCCTTGAGGAACATCTTCTTCTTCCTCGTCCTCTTCGTTACTTGACGCCTCTAAGGAAATGGTAGAAGTGTTCTCCACCTTTTTGTCTTTCCACCTCTTCATTACTTGACGCCTCTAAGGAAATGGTAGCAGTGTTCTCAAAAAGGATATCTCTACTAACAAGTTTGTTAGTTTTGATATTGAGAAGCCTATAGCCTTTTGTCACATCACTATAGCAAAGAAATTTACATTTTTGACTCTTTTCATCCAATTTTGCTCTTTTTTCAGCAGGTATATGAGCATAACAAATACACCCAAAAATTTTAAAATGACTTCACAGAAGGTTTTAGTCCACTCCAAGCTTCAACTGGTGTTTTTTCTTTCAATGCCTTTGCTCGACACCTATTGAGGATGTACACTGCTGTATGTACTGCTTCTGCCCAAAAGTATTTTGGCAGCCTTTTCTCACTCATCATTGTTCTGGCCATTTCAACAATGGTTCTATTTCTTCTTTCAGATACACCATTTTGTTAAGGAGTGTACCTTGCTGTAAGTTGCTTCTCAATGCCTTCATTTTTGCAATATTCTTCAAATTCTTTACTTGTGTATTCACCTCCTCTGTCACTGCGAATGGTTTTGATGCTGCAGTCTTTTTGCTTCTCAACAAGGGCTTTAAATCTCTTGAATGTAGTAAATGTTTTTGACTTCTCTTTTAAGAAATAAACCCAAGTCATCCTTGAATAATCATTAATAAAGATTAGAAAATGCCTCTGGTTTCCCAAAGATGGAGTCTTCATTGGTCCGCAAATGTCCGTATGAATTAGTTCCAAAATATACTTGCTCCCCAAGACTTCCCTTTTGGAAAAGACTTTCTATGTTGCTTCCCCATAATACAACTTTCACATGGATCCACCTCAGTTTATCTCAGGAAGGCCTTCCACCATGTCTTTTGCTTGAACAGCTTCAAACCATGAAAATTCAAGTGACAAAACCTTTTGTGCCAAAGCCATGAATTATCCACAACTGAATTTTTGAATGCATTGTAATGGAGTTGTAAAGGAAAATTTCTTTTTATAATTTGTACTTCAACAATGACTTGATTTGGCTCAATTTTGTCATAAATCTTACAATAATTATCTCTAAACACAAGAGAATAACCATTTTCCATAAGCTGACCAACACTAAGCAAATTTTCTTCTAAGTCAGGAACATAAAGCACATCGTTAATTACTAATTGCTTCCTTCTATGTTGATCGAAATGGTACCTTTACCTTTTGCATCAACTAAGGATCCATTCCCCATTCTCACTTTAGTAGTGATGCTATGATTAACTGAAAGGACAGTGTTTTCATCTCCAATCATATGATTGCAACAACCGCTATCAACATACCATTCATGGCGTTTTGTCTAAGCATCAGATTGAGAAAGGAAGAAAAGGTTTTCTTCCCTTTCTTCCTCCTATCCTTCACAAAAATTTGCTTGCTGCCATTTCTTGTGCCAGCAATCCTTCTCGATATGGCCAAACTTTTTACAAAAGTTACATTGGAGCTTGCCTTTGTGCCAATATTTTTCTACATTATGATCAGTCTTTTTGCAAATTTTACAGAAACAAACTAGTACTTTTCTCACCTTTTTCTTCAAACTTCTTAGTAGAGTCAACATGATCCTGCTTTTTTGGACTGTAATTTTTTTTTTGTTGATATTTTGAGAAATTTTTGGAATTTTCATTGGTTCTGGACTGGTAAACTGTCTCTTTGGGTTGATCTTCACGAAAAAAATCTTCGTTTTTCATGTACACAAAATGATCTAACTAGCTCTTTGAAAGATCTTTCGTCTCCTCAGTGATGGCAACAATATACTCATACTTTTCTGTGATACTAATTAGAATCTTTTACACAACTTGTTGGTCAGAAATAGTATCACCATGATTTATCATTTCATTAACAATATTCATGTCTCTTGTGGAATATTCATCTATTTTTTCAGATTCTCTCTCTCATCTTCAAATCTTGAAACTCTCTTCTAAGAGTTTGAAGATTGATACTGCGTACCTTTTCGTCACCATACACCTCAGCTTCCAAAGACTCCCAAGCTTGCTTTGAAGTTTCACAAGTAGCAATTTTTGCAAAACATGATCTTGAGACTCCCATTTGAAATTTGCTCAAGACTTTTGCATCTTGACAATACGTAGCCTCAAGCTTTTTCATCTCTGCTATTGTAAGTTCATCATCGTTTTTCGGCTCTTCATAGCCATTTGCAATAATAGTCCACAAACCTTGAGCTTTCAAATACATTCTCATTCTTATCTTCCAGTATTCAAAGTCTTTTCTATCAGAAAATGGAGTAAAAGCAACTGAAGAATCAGCACCTTCATTTGTTTTAGATGCCATAATTTTTTTCTTTCACCTAACCCCAAATTAAGAACGAAAAACTGCTCTGATACCAATTTGAAGGATAAATAGAAGGACGATATTTTACTTAGCGCATGTGCAAGTTATATTAGGCTACTTACAGCCAATTAACATGATTACAATCACCAATTACGTCTCTATTTATACTACTTGAAATGTCAATCCAAGAGTCATGCACACATAACTCAACAACAACAACATACCCAGTATAATCCCACAAGTGGGGTCTGGGGAGGGTAGAATGTACGCAGACCTTACCACTACCATAGAAGTAGAGAGGCTGTTTCCTGGGAACCCTCATCTCAAAACCAGTAAGTAAGGACGAACTAAATATGACAAAAGGGGGAAGGGAACAGAAAAATAGCGACATGCACACATAACTAGATACATGTATTGCAATCTACTAGATACATGTATTACTAACTCTTAAAAGACTTCTTGAATAACTAAGAGATAACATTGAAAGACTAAAAGACAAGGATAAGATGCATGTATCCTTGTGAATGCATTTATTCCAACAAGATCGTCCAGGTAGTCTTTACCTAAGACCCCACCAACTTCTTCTTTCAGCTCTAAAATGCTTCTCCTCAAAAAAGAAAAGTAAAGCTATTCAAGGCCTTCCAACAACTCTAACTACATACCATTCTACCATCTATAAGAAGTCAAACCACAACCGCTTGAATTCTTAGTCTCACTACATTTGGTATAAAACGAGAAGCAGTGTATTTCGGAAGATGGGGGAACTTGCCTCCTCGTCCCCTTTTTTACTAAGAGGAAAAGCTAAAAAGAAGACAAAAAAACTAAAATATTGAAGTTATGCCATTTTTCATGTCTTAAATCTATTTTATCTTTTATTTTGAGAAATCAAAATCCCAATGTTCTCCAAATTTGTCCATAGACTCTGGTCAAAGTATCTTATATGGGTTAATCGAATCCTACACGTATATGACACCTACACCTGTCTCGTGTCGACACGGATGTGGCAACAAAAAAGAAGAGTCCACACAACTTAGCTTGAAACCCATAACCTTATTTTAGTTGTGATTTGAAAATACAACTAAAAATTGTATGTCAAACAGAAACCAAAAACTGCTTGTCAAAGCATAAACCATTCCTTTCTTATTTGTTCTTTTTATAAACCATTCCTTTCTTATTTGTTCTTTCTTATTGGCTTATATAAATTTAAAGATTTCTTTTTGTTCTTCAAAATGCAAGATAACTTTTCCTAATAGTAAATTCAGTTGGAAACTCATATTTCTGAAATAACAGTGAAATAAAAGAATTATCAATAAAAGTAAACCTAATTGCAACAAAAACATTCCCAATGCAATCCTATTGACTGGGGTCTGGGAAGGTAGAGTATACGCACACCTTACCACTACCTTAAAGAGGTAGAAAGGTTGTTTCCAAAAGACCTTATTTGCAATTAAAACAAATTAAACATAATTACAAATTAAACTAAAATTTAATCAATAATAATAAACCTAATTGAAAAGTTTGAATATTAAAATATAAATAAAATAAATGTGGGGTCTGGAAAGGTAGAGCGCACGCACACCTTACCACTACCTTAAAGAGGTAGAAAGGTTGTTTCCAAAAGACCTTATTTGCAATTAAAACAGATTAAACCTAATTACAAATTAAACTAAAATTTAATCAATAATAATAAACCTAATAGAAAAGTTTGAATATTAAAATATAAATAAAATAAATGTTGTACAGACTATGGGTTGTTTTCTTGATTGAGTTTTGGAATAGAAAAAAAAAATAAAAACATATATTTGTGGGATTACACCGTGTATGATGTTGTTGTGGGTAAAATGCCACATAGATGCTCTTTTTAGCTTATTTTCAAACTCTCTGATGCAACAAAGAGAGTGGGGCCACTATCCTACCTGGTATTGCTGGGTTTTTACATAGGAAATGTTATAGCTCACGGGGTAACAACAACACTCGATAGTTTTAAGTATTAAACTAACAAAATGTAAATAATTCACGGGGTCTTGAGGTAGTTAACTCTTTTTTCTTTTGAGAAAAATAACAGAACATGAAACCCTATGAACCAATGAACTTGGGCTTATAACTAGAGAGCACTAGCATCAACCTTCCCAAGCTCAATCAATGAACAACAAAGAGGGTTTGAATTATTGCAAGCTCCTCTGTGAAAATATCTCCAAAAAAAAGCTATTGATGTCTCAACTATATCTTATAAGGAAAATCTTCATTTTTTCCGTGATGCAGAAGATAGCTAGCAGGTGGATGTCCCGACATTTTAAACTATATTAGCAGCAAATTCATTGGCTAAACTAACCAAATTTTTGGTGAAGTCCTTATTCTATTTCTTGGATGTAGCCTGTAAATGCATTCTCTTATGCTATTTATTTCTTTATGTTAGAATACGAATAGGAACAAAATAATATCTACAATCCTACTTAGAATATGAATAGAAATAAGAATAACAATAGTATCTAGAATCCTACTTGCAAAAAGGATTGTCTTATAGTATCCTAGTTGGAAAAGGAGTCTAATATAGTGTCTATAAATGGAGTTTCTATACTCTTCTCCAATATTTCTCACATGGTATCAGAACTTCTACGGTGCTGGTAAACTATCAAACAGCTTCCGCCGCCCGTCTTGCTAATGATTGTATTAGCAAAAGTTGGGTCACTCTGTATCTTTTTGGTGATTATTTTCTCATATCTAATTTGAGTAGCACTGTGCATCTTTTCAGTGACTACTTTCTCATATTCAGCTTATGTAGCACCATGTCATCCTTCCGGTGACTACTTTTTCATATTTAATTTATGTAGCATCGTGCCATATTTCCGGTGAATATTTTCTCAAGTATGATTTACGTAAGGTCGTGTCATCATTCCGACCTTACCCATTTAATTCTTTCTTGGTAGGGTCGTGCCATCATTCCAACCCTATCCATACAATTTCTCTTTTCCAGTAGGATCGTGCCATCAATATGATCCTACCTATATAATTTCTATTTTCCAGTAGGATCGTGCCATCATTCCGATTCTACCCATATAATTCCTTCTTTGTAGGATCGTGTCATCATTCCGACCTTACCCATATAATTCTATTTTCTCTGATTGTGACCATTTTCAGCCATCAAATCTAATACTTCGGCGCATGACCAAGTTCTGATCAATTTTAAAATGACTTTCTTGGAGCAATTTCGAGATGATCCATATATTCTCTATCAAATTTCGAGCACTTTCTACTTCAGATTTTCTTTTGCCAAAAGAAAAAAAGTTGGACATTAAGAATGTTTTTTCTCTATGTCAAGGAAGAAGTATATATGACGCAACCACCTGTTTTGTTGCTCAGGGGGAGTTTGGTAGCCTTGCATATCGATTATGTAAGTCACTCTATGGTATAAGAGTCTTCTGAGCTTGATTTGAGAAGTTCAACACTGCAATTCAGGAATTTATTACTCTATGTTTTACTGACAGTATGCATCAAATTCAGTATTTCATGAGAAGACTAAATACATTAAGATTGATTGTCAATTAACTCGAGTGATCAACTTGCTGATATCTTACCAAGCTCTTCATGGGTAGTCGTATTAATTACATTTGTAACAAGCTAGGTACATATGACTTGCATGCACCAGCTTGAGGGGGAGTATTAGAATAGGAATAGGAACAAAAATAATATCTACAATTCTACTTAGAATACGAATAGGAATAATAATAGTATATAGAACCCTACATGAAAAAGGATTGTATTATAGTATCCTAGTTGGAAAAGGAGTTTAGTGTCTATAAATAAGGTCTTAATATAATCATATACAGACAACAATTCAACAATATTGTAGTGTCTATAAATAGGGTCTCAATGTAATGATATAGAGACAACAATTCTATAATATTTTTCTCCAATATTTCTCACATTTTACATCAATAATACTTCTTATTTTACCGATAGAAAACTGCACTGATCTTTACAGTGCTTTAATCTCTCATGTTTACATCAATTGACAAGCAAATAAGGAACCTGCAATCTCATCCTAGTTATGAGAAAAGAATCTAGAGCATAAAGTAAATCCAGCAACATGAAGACCCTTAGACCATACTAAAATAAGTCCCAACTGGAGATTAAACCATAAGATGAAAGTGCAGTAAAAACAAAAAAAGGAAGAAAAGACGTGCACCGAATGGATGCTATCTAAAAAGTATCTGCATCAAAAGATAGATTTTAAATGTAATATATTGTAAAGCTACTTACAAAAATTGTACTTCGAGCCAGATGAATAAACTGTTGATAAAGATGTGAAAAGAAAATTCAAAAAGTACCTCTTCTGGCATGAGTGGGCACGATCCATTTCTCTTCCGGGCATGTGAGTCAACATTAAGTTCTTCACTGATAATTCCTTGTTTAATCATCTGGGCCCTCCTGTATTGTATAAGTTCTGTGTGAACATCCTACACCAGCAGACATCAATAGGCTACAGATGTCATGATATCAGTTATTTTTAAAAAAGAAAAAGGCATCATTAGGTTCATTAGACCAGATAGGCATAACAGATTTAACCATAGTAATCTTCACCCTTGCTTCACACTACTAATGTTGCATCTTTCCCCACCATTCTTTCTTTTTCCCCCTCTCTTTTTCCTTTTCTCTTTTATATTCCCATCAATAGAATGATTAACTCACCTCATGGTCCAGAATTACAGGCATAATCACTTCCTTACATTTTCAGTTTTTCTCAGACAATTCAAATGAATGATAACTAGCCACACCTATACTTGACAAGACAGGTTGAGAAATGAAAGATTATCCAAATACAGCATGTGAGGCCACAAAATCAGAAGCATCAGGAAATAGAATGGAAAGAATGAACATAACCAGTTTTTTTTTTTTTAAAAAAAAATAGAACAGAAAGATTAACTCGGAACTTTCCACCTTATTAACTGACATAATGATTTTGTGGAAGAAGTAAGGTAGGGAGGGGCATGGGAAATTTGTGCGCAGAGACTATCCATTTCTCAATCATTTATATGATGCTTAAAAATGATTTGGCATCCCTGGTCTGATCTGTAAATTGATATTGTGGCTTCATACTCTTGCACCACAGTGAAAAAAGTGAGATATTGCTCCTTTTGATGTGATTGACCAGGCCATGTATCTATCCAAATACTCGATTTTATGCCATTGCCAACAGCTACAGAAGTGTTGAGACGAAAAGAATTCAATTGTGCTCTCAAATGTTTCCAGATGCCAAAAATACTAGGAAACTGATATTGCTTGGCAATCCAGGGAATGAGAAGCTCATATCATAATAATAACTTCCTTCAACCAAGTCCCATCTTCCATATGGAATCTCCAAAGCCACCTGGTGCTGCAAGCTTAAAGATTGAGCCCTCAAATCCTTAACCCGGACCCTGCTCTTCTCTGTAGTAAACACTCCCCATTTAACCAGATTGCCTTTTACGTCAACGTTACCCCATTTAATTAATTGTTTAGTTTGTTTTTATTTAAGTTCTCAATTCATCCTTGTTTCTTGTTTGTTTTTAGGAAATAGGGTGATAATCCTATTACAAGTTATTTGTGCTTATTCTCTTTGGAATTCGATACTTAGGATTCTTTCCCTTCGCTACACTTGCATACGATTAGTCCTTTTTCCTTGGTTTATTTATTTGATTGATTATTTGGGGCTGGGCAAAATTCAGATCAATTTCTTAGAATGGTTATGAAGTAATGAAGCAAAGAGGAGAGGAAGTAAAAGTTGAAGATTGCATATGAAAGCCCAATTCAGACAGCTTTTGTCAACACCTTCAGAATTGGACAAAAATGTAAAAGCAAATCATGTGCACTCGCCCTTGTCATGCCAAAAAGGAGGTATTTTAAATAAATCCTTCTTTTTAAAGTAGATATAGCAGGTCTCATTCCTGTTTTCTCTTCCCTCCCATTGGTTCAATCAATCCTTTTTTAATTGAAGACTTGGTTGAACTACACATATTATGTAAGGAATACGAATATGCTTCTGATTTTAATCCCAGATTCTCATCAATGTAGAGTGGTCTTGGCATTTGTAACTGTTTGTGGAATCTTTAGGACCATCAGATCCTCATGCACAATTCTTGTATTTCCCAAAGCTACGGAAGGGGATTCAAGAACACAATCTAGAGTTGATACTAGCTACAAGAAAAGAGAAAGCCCATGATACTTATGCTAACTTCAATTTACATATGGGAGTCAAATAACCTAGCTTTGTCATGTACCATTCCCTGTTCTCAGCATTCATACCCACACCACAATTTGAAGACGAATATCTGTTTGTTTGTGCTAATTTCCAGAACAAGTCACCAGAACTTACCAAATTTATTTCATTTTCCAACAGGGATGTGCTGATTAGAAAGTCCAAGTAGGATACAACCGCAATCAGGTTAAGAGAGTACACTGATAAAGGAAAAGTTGTGAACCTGAAATATTTCAGCACAGCCATGATAGGCAAGGGCATCTCTCTTAAGCCCAGGATGATAGGCAAGGTAAGATTGGCCTGATGCTCGTAACCTGCAGAGAGGAATGAATATTTTTATCATCTGTTGACAAGAGAAACAAAAACTCCTGCACACCCCAAACAGAAAACAAAAAAGAAATAGGCAAGAAGCTGATCAGATAAACTTTCATTTGTTATGTAATTTCATTTAGTTCACTGGAAATTTGCATTAGAGAAGATACAAATACTCAATTCTTTAACTGCACATGTAATGATCGAGAAAAGTCCATTATGGTATCCACTTCCATGTATACCACCACATTGCACCAAAAGCCAATGAAAAGTGTGTGTATTTGAGTCTAAGTATGTAGTTTTGAGCAAGCCAAGCAGAACTCTCAACTGCATAATCCATATGAAAATATCTAGCCTTTTTTTTGTACTGGTCAAGTAGTAATTTTACTAAATCAGAAATCTGGAGCTCAATTGAACTAACATGTTTAGCTGTATCTTTCACCAGTATTATAAAAATTTGTTCTTTGTTAAATCAAAGAGCACATCTCAATACATAAGGATAGCAAAACTATGTATGATGAGACTATGTAGGCTGGACTTGATGTTCCGTCAAGCCTATCTAACTATCTACATGAAAGATATTCCTAAGTTGCTCGGACTATCCAAAAATATTGTTGTACCCATGTTGGATCCTTCAAAAAATACACTATTTTTGGAGGATGTGACACGCACCCGTCAACATTTTTGAAGAGTCCGAGCAACATAGAGTATTACAAAAACAACAACAACATTACCCCAATGCCT
>JAABOM020000096.1:14196376-14211669 GCA_011800125.2 Solanum clarkiae | reverse complement strand
AAAGTTGCATCGACTAACTGCTACTTCACAATTGAAAGAAGCGCAGACAGTTTAAAGAGCCATTTTGCTTTATTCCAATCGTACCCCAAAGCCAAAAAATAGTGAATCTTTGGCTCCATCCGAGATTGATGGAAAAGCAACATAGAGTATTCTTTCTTAAAATTAAAAACATATGAAAAAGCAGGTTCTTTTTTGATATTTCTTGACCTCTTCTTCCTAGCGTTGAACCAACATCCTATTCCTTTCATATCAAATGTTCAAAAAATGCATAGCAGACTAGCTTTCCTCTCAGTCACCATACTTCCATATTCTTCAACTCAGTAGCACACCGTAAAGTAAAACCCAATTGATATCTTATGGAGAATACCACTGCCCACACTTGTGAAGTCGCTCTACAATGCAACAGTTAGTAATTTGCACCTTCTTCATCTTTTCTACACCAGCAATGTGAACTCATAACAATTCGTTTCCTCCGTCTCAGATTGTTTGCTTATGGGTTTTTGAGACGAGGGTTCCCAGGAAACAACCTCTCTACCTTGTGAGGTAGTGGTAAGCTCTGCGTACATTTTACCCTCCTCGGACCCCACTTATGGGATTCCACTTGGTATGTTGTTGTCTTCTCAGATTATCTGCCGCGAGAATCAACTTCCACACCATACAACTTATTTATGCAATTAAAAACTGTATGATCCCACCAAATAAGTCCACACATTCACCAATTTCAAACAGTAAATA
Source organism: Solanum clarkiae (assembly GCA_011800125.2). Classification (NCBI taxonomy): domain Eukaryota; kingdom Viridiplantae; phylum Streptophyta; class Magnoliopsida; order Solanales; family Solanaceae; genus Solanum; species Solanum clarkiae. The sequence goes on along the minus strand of JAABOM020000096.1, from coordinate 14,210,934 downwards.
GTATAATCACTTTAACCTTTGCAGTACTAGTATGATTGGTGTTACTTAAGGTTACCACCTGGTCTTATGGAATATAATAATGGCTTCAACCTTTGCAGTGTAAGTAACATTAGTGTTATTAAAAGTATCTGCTCATTGTTCAAAGTGACAAAGTGATGTGAAGCAAATAGTTATTGCCTTCATACTTCAATGAGGCACAAAGTGGTCCTAACACAGGCAGTCAATCTGATTTTATGGTACAAAAAACAAGAAGAGAGAGAAGGGTGGGGTGGGGAGGGGGGGGGTGTAAAAGTTAAGGATCCTTAGTGTTAAATAGTAGAACTCCACTTTGTGTGCGCTTTGGCGTCCTCTTTCTCATCATCATCTTCTTTTTCCACTCGAATTTGTGACCCATAGTCCTCTAATACTACCATAATGCAACCTCCTTTAATTAGATTCCCTTTTTTCATCTCAAACAATGAATATTTCTGTATCTTCTAGTATGTGATCATTTTCTTCTGCTACTTTCGATTCTAGGCTTCTTATTTGCTCCTCGCTTCTGCTCTGTTCATGCAGTTACTAAATTACTGAAGGAATTAATATGAAGCTGATGATTGTATATTCATTCTGTTGCATGGTTTATTAATTAAAAGGCTCCCATCAATTTTCAATTGAAGTTATCCACTTTATGGTTGATCATTTGTATCTTCAGAATCAATTTTGTGATGAAGTTGTCTTTCTATGGCCACCTTGAAAAAACATCAAATGACGTTACAGTTGAGGAGTTAAACATACATAATCATTCTTGTTTGTGGAATTAGAAGTTTTAATTGCATTTTAATGTTATAAGTACCAAATTCATATATTAGGTCTTTCTTATATTTTTCAATAAACTTCTTTTCCAGATAACTAAGAAATCCGAGAGGGCCAGAGGCTCATGGTTCGAAATTCAATGGATAAAGGACCTGCCTCTCTACCCTTCTCTACTAAAATACCTAGCTTCTGTCTGCAGCAGGAAAAGAACCTGTGACGTGTGCCAAACCTAAACATCATTGCTCTTACCACTAGACCAAAGCCTGGGAGCTTGCATTTTCAATAGATTGAGCATTTCATTTAAAAATGGGCGAACTTCGCTTCTCCCATTTCCCTAAAACTTCCATGCATTGTCATTTTTTCTCTTAATATTTTGCTTTCGGAAACATTACATGTGATATCCTTCAACCCTTGATGCAACTTAGATCTAAAAAAACATACCTGTGAAATTCATCTTCCAGGACATTATGATATTTAAGGAATGAAAAAATTATACTTTCACGCAACATGTCTTTTCAACCTTAAAACTCATTCTTCGACATTTGTGGCAAGTCACAAACTCTTTTTTTTAATATCGTGGTGTCTGTGCCAACCTTCACACACCTCGACTAATTCCCGGGGATACCGATCACCTCCCATCGGTAATAAGTACTAGGTAACTCTTTTCGCCAAGGCTGGATAGATGAAATCATCACCTAGTGTTTTTTGTGTCCGTTGAGATTTGAACATGAGCCGTCATGGCTCTCAATCATTTCATTGACTAGGCCACACCCTTGGGTGCATAAGTTACAAATTCTTTAAAACAATTCTTTTATGAACTGAAAAAGAAATATGAGAACACATTCTTTAAATCAAATATTAGCTACCAATTGACAGATACAAACCAACATCAGAAGCTAAGATGATAACAACTAAGATGGCAAATATAGATTAAAAAACATCATTTCCTTACCTTTCCACAATGAGCTTTCCAAGAGCTTCAATTTCCGGGCGAAATTGAAGGGCATGAAATGACACGCGACACCTAAGCCTCTGATACTCAGCCATGCTAGAGGGGAGGGCAGACTGAGAAGAAATTGAACTTGATTAGATGGTCATTTTTAGGCCAATACAAACTAAGACATCGCATATTAGAACTCATTAAAGCTCGATTCGCATCATTATGTTCGATAAAAGGAATAAGGGAAGCTCCAATAGAAAAATAGTTAGGCATGTAAATATTTAATAGGGAAAAATCAGCAATTATCGTGTTAAACTCTCCTCTTAAGAAAATAAGCATGAAACATTCTAAAATAAGAGGTTATGTGAGTGAATTTTGGGCAGCTAATCTAAATGACTGCAGATATGTGAATGCTAGGATGAATGTGCAATTATATAAGACGACACAACATTAAAAATGAAAATATTCTCCAAATTGTGCAAGAAGCATATATTAAGAATAAAAAATTAGAAGCCGCTTGAGATGATTTGTTCATGTCCAGCATCAACCTCCAGATGTACTTGTCCCTAGACGCAAAGATGATCAGTGAAGCAATGTTGTCGAAGGCGCGCTTAAGCCCTAATGCGAGGTTCAAAATGTGTTGAGAATTTTACCTCCCTTAATGTGCACGTCAATGTCGTCATCAAGGTTCTAAGACATACTTTTCTTTGCGAATGAGCTCTTTTGAGGAGGTGACACTAAAAAGTAGATATTTCACTTTATCATAATTTTTTTCACTTCCTTTGTACATATATTGTCACTCATGCTTATGATTATTGGTCTTGTGAATGCATTGACTCAAGATTGAAGAGTAGGAACCCAGGCATAATGAGTAAGTTGGATATTCAGAAAGCTTATAATCATGTGAATTGGGCTTTCTAATTAAATATTCTCTGGCAAATGAGGTTTGGAGACAGATGGGTGAAGTGGATAGAATAGTGCATTATAACAGTCAGGTTCTTTGTGCTTGTGAATGGAGAACTCGCTGGTTTTTTCACACCAGAAAGGGGTTTGAGACAGGGTGATCCCATCTCTCCTTTACTGTTCATTTTGGCTATGGAAGGTTTTGACAGATAGCAGCTCAAAAAAGATGTGTGGGTTGTGGGGGTTGTGGGGGGGGGAGGAGGAGTTGGTCATCTGTTGTACACAGATGACACCATTGTTTTTCTGAATCAGTGGCTGAACAAGCTATATTAGAGTGATTCTTGTTTTCTTTGAAGCTGTAGCAGGGATGAAAATCAATTTGGGGAAGAGCAGTTTAATCTCAGTGAATGAGGTTCACCAGATTCTAGAAATAGCCAGCATCCTGGGATGCAGAACAGAGCATTTACCCAAAAGCTTATTTGGGTATGCCCCTGGGAAGCAAACATGTCTTTAGAGATTTGGGATGGCATATTAGAAAGAACAAAAAAGTAACTCGCCAAATGGAAGGCTCGGTACTAGTCCCTAGCTGGTAGACTGATCCTAATCAATTCTGTCCTAGATGCATTACCTACTTATGTTATGTCCCCATTCCCAATTCCATCAAAAGTTGTGGAGAAACTTGATAAGTTTAGAAGAGATTTTCTTTGGCATGGAAACCAAGAAGGGAAGAGTTACTTCCTTGTTAACTGGAAAACAGTAATGCTAAATAAAGGAAGAGGGGGATTGAGGGTCAGAAATCTCAGATTGCAAAATGAGAGTTTACTGATAAAGTGGCCATGGAGATACACTAAAGAGGAAACGGCTCTATGGAGGAAAGTAATTGTGACAAAATTTGGTGAGCTTAATCAATGGTGTTCCAATATTGTATCTGATCCTTATGGTATGGGAGTTTGGAGAACACTCAGAAATTTATGGCCGTTGATGGATGTCAATCTTAGCCTTAAGATAGGCAATGGAAACAAGATAAAATTCTGGCACAGTGGATGGATTGATCAATCACCACTCAAGGAGCAATTTCCGTATCTTTTTCAGATCTGTGGAAACACTAAGGCTAGGGTAAGTGAGTGCTGGTCAGTACAAGGCTAGGGTAAGTGAATGCTGGTCAGTACAGGGCTGGGACATCTCCTTCAGAAGAATGCTAAATGATTGGGAGATTGACAAAACCTCATTAGATGGAAAGCTAGGAGGAAGCAATATTGTCACAACAGAGGCAGATAGGGTGTTGTGGAAACACAACAAAGATGGGAACTTCTAAGTAGAATGTGCATACAAACGAGGCTTACAGTTGGTATGGGAAGGGGGGTGGGTACTCTCTACCATTGGAACTATTTCTGGAACAGTATCATCCCCACCAAGGTAAAATGCTTTACTTGGGCTGTGATTAAGAGGACATGTCTAACTCAAGTTCTGCAAAAGAAACGGAGACAGCTACTTCCCAGGTGCTTTCTGCGTAACACTACAGGGGAGACACACAAACATCTCTTGGTTCTTCAGTTCAAATGACTTACTCCTAGGAAAGATTCATTCCACCTAATGAGTAATTCATTCTTTTGGGATAAGTGAATAAGTAATTGCCTCTTTGAACAGTTACCTAAATCCACCCAATATTTCTCACCTCTGTAAACTAGGCTTGAGTTACTTTGCAAACCAAATATCCACCTCAGCAAATAAGGATGATCAAAAATATTGGAGCTTAACCAAGATGGTAGAAACAATGTTACCTGGACTCTCCGAAAATGTTGCCGCTTCCATATCGGATCCTCCAAAATGGACTACTTTTAGAGGATCCAACAAGAATTCAGCCACATTTTCGAAAAGTCCAAGCAGGTTAGATTACCCGGTTATAAATGGGTGTGTCAAGGGTATCATGTGTTGGAAACCCCGTTATAAATGGGTGTGCCAAATGATAGAAGAAAAATTCTATGATCGATGTAAGATGAGATTACAAAGAAGAGAAAAGATGACTTTCTGAGAAAAAGTAGGGAAATATTTAGGATCGTTTCAGAGCTGGTTTGTTGATGTCTTGTGTCTAGATAAAAGACAAAGCCTCTTCCAACCATTCCACACTTACAGTTGTATTCCTCCTTTCACTATCTCACTATTTCCTTTTTATATGTTCTCTCTTTCCTCGTTAAATGTATCAAAAAGACAAGAATTATCCCATCTTCCTGAGCCCGTCTTAAAGTACTGAATAAGCAACTCCTTCAAAAAATTGATCACTCTTGTCAAACTTTAGGAAGCATGGTCATAAATTCTTTAGCAGCATACGATATGCTCAATTATCATATCTAAGATTATGGTGGCTTGCAAAACAAAATTGAAGGGAATAAATCATACCTGTAAACATCCTCCATCTGTCAATATTAGTCCGATGACCTGTGCTTTCTTCAATATAGGTAAAACTTCAGATGTATAAAATCTTGGAGTAGCCGAACTTTTGGGCTTGAAAATTTGGTACTCTTTCCGTCTCCTAGCCTCCATCAAGATAGGTGGCAGACTCTTCACAACTCTAACATCATTTGCTAAGGCTGCTATAAACTGATCCTCATTATAGAGGTATGAAAAACTCTTGAACTTGGAACTGCAAAATTTAAATATAATTTACAATTCAGGAATGTCAAGAAAGTGCCACAAGAACCCTCCTTATTTTAAAAGTCAAATTAATCAGGACCTGATGCCTTTTGAACGAGCAATTTCTTGAATCTCTGGAATTACAAGTGTGGCATTTAGAAGCCTTGATATGGCAACCAGATCAACAATCTATGAGAAAAGGGAAGCCTGTGAGGAACTTTTCACTAGACAATTTGGTGCAAGAGAGGTAGAAATCTTTTCAACAATAAAATGAGCATACCGAGTTCCTGATCTTCTCAAAACTACCAGATATTTTTGCATAGATGAAACCATTGTTCTGCTCAATGGCCACTGAAACCGTGACAAATTAGGTGAAAAGAAAGAATCAGTTCTATCTGATGACGGAGGTACTTAACATTGTTGCTGAAAAAAATACAGTTAACTCTCAAATTGCGAAGGCAATGAGTCAATTTCAATTTTCAGATAGCCTGGGTCCGAATCTCCAACCTGTAAGCAACTAAAAGTCTAGACCATAACTGCCATGCGTAAACTCCATGCTTCTGTAACCTAGAAAGCAATAGCACATTAAACTTTTTAGTAAACTATGGGACTCCCTCCATTCCTTTTATCCTTTTTGAGCACCGTGATGTGCAAGCCAGCTTGCACACATATTCCCTCCATTCTATTTTATATATTACTCTAATGTTTCCTATTTGTCCCAAAAAGATTTATATCTTTCTAAATTTGGTAACATTCCCACTTTACTTAAAATCATGACTTAATATGAATTGACATGACACGTTGTAGACCACAAGGTACTAAGAGTACTTATGGTATGTTATACATTTTCTGCATACGTGCCAAAAGCCTTTATTTCTTTCTTAAACTTTGTGCCCAATCAAATACCATCTTGTCAAATAATGGAGCTTCTCTTTTTTTTTTCAAAAATGTTTCCTGAAGAAACTGCTGGTGCTCCCTTACCATCATTAGATACCATAAGATAATCTCTCCAATACCCTCATTTCTTGCTTATACATACACAATGCATTGCAGTATATTCGTTGTGTTTCCAACAATGCAATTATCATTAAACGTTTGCAATGAAAGTAAAAGAAGAGCATAAAATAGGGATTCATAAAAATACATAATCCAGTAAGGATCCCATGACTAATTCAGAACACTAGATAACTAAAGAATTGCAAGGATTACCAGGATATATACTTCTTGGATTTGGATAAGGGTGCAAGGGCTCCAATGACTTCACATTTCCCCACAACTTACGAAACCCAGGACCCTAAAAAGATGTTGCTGTATTGTCAAAACATGTATATATTTTTAAACAACAAACAATAGATATCCAGATTGGTACTAGAAACAATAGATAACAAAGTTTCCAACATTTTACATTTTAGAATACACATTTTGAGCCCTTTGAAATTCTGGTCAGTGCCAATAAATAGATAATTTGTAATATTATCAACATGGGGTCTTCCCAGCCATTCAATAAAATCATCAGCTTTTATCATGGGGCAAACAAATCAATTTAATAGATGTAGCATTATATGGAATTACATACATAATCTTAATCAAGTAGAAACAGTAGATAAAATAGAAACTTGTTACCTTTCTGCTGGATAAAGTAGGAGTTAAATCCTCACTGAAAACGGTAATTGCAGAGTATTGCACAAGATCAGCACTGGACTTGGCAAGAAACAAATGAACAATCAATGAAGCGAATGATAACACCAGCCCTCCTAATGCTGCCCATTTTATTTTCGATTTCATCTCAATTAATTTAATACAGCAATGCAACGACCAAATCAATTTGCTGAGAAATGATTCAGGGGATAAGTCAAGGAATTAGATCAAGAACTTGAAAAGGAAATTGAAGTGTTTGTGAAGGAAGTGATTTTGAACGGATCGAGGAGAAATTGAAAAGGAAGTAATTGATTAGAGGAAAGAGAGTGAAGGGGGTCATTGAATTAAAAGTGACAAAAAAGAGTTTCAAAATTTTGAAAAAGTGATTAAAGTTTTAATTATTAGGTGCAGGTAACAAGTTTATAATTAAGAATTAATAATATTTGATTATTTTTAAATAAGTCTTCAAATTGTTTTTGTATACTTTAACTCAACTAAATAAAAAATTTAATTTTCCAATTTGGGCAATGTTCTTAAGGACTCCTTCTTTCTCCTTTTTCTTTTCCCGTAAATTTTTTGTTCTTGTTCTTCTTATCAGTTTTGTTGTTATCACTATTTTTTTAACATTGGAGCTTCAAATTTAGAAGGAAAAAAAATCAATTTTTGAGGCATTTATTCGTATAGCTTTACAAATTACTTAGAAAAGTAATTTTTAATCATTATTATGACTGATGGAAGTGAACGTAGTGTTGTTTATTTGAGTTTTATGTTTTTGTTGTTGTTTCTTCCATTGTTGCTGTTTTTCACTGTTGAGTTATTTTCAGTGACGTTGCAGCAGATGCTGACATAGATTCAGCAGTTGTTGAACGATATGGAATAATAGTCAAAATATTTTTTTAGCAACTGATTCATCACTTCTAGAACAATTTTTTAATTATTGCTGAATGTACTGCAGTATTTGCTGCATCTGATGTTTCAACAGATGAAGTAGCTGCTGAATTAAATATAGCAGTTATTGTATTTCTGTACATTTTTCTCATCCTGCACTTTTAATTATTATTTATTTAGGCACCATTAACATCATCAATGAGAGACAAAATAATATTAGGAGTTGATTGTCATGGTGAATGGGTTGAGTCCAACAACCATCTTATTTGGCATTGGAAAGGCAAAGAAATGATCGAGACGATAGCGATAATTGTGAATCGAGATATCGCGTATGAGGATTTTGTGAATCAAATTATTGCCAGGTGTAAACTAAATTGTGAGCCGAAAGATATTGTCATCACTTACATGCATTCTTGTGGCGAAAAACAGAGAGTGGCTCCATTTAGAATAAAAAATCAAGTGAATTTACGGATTTATTTGGAAGATGAAGAAAGACCCATTCTATGGGTATATATGGTTGAAAAGGCAGTGGAGAGCCAAAATTTATCTCAAAATCAAGAAATGTTTAATGATGAATGTACTGTGATGGATACGGACATTCAAAATGATGAAATATGTTTTTATAATGGTATGACATTTAAGAATAAGTAAAATTTAGATATTGCATTGAAAATGGCTTGTTTGAAGAAAGGCTTTAGACTAAAAAAAGTAATAAACTCACGTCTTGTATATTGCATCAAGTGTGTACATCCTGAGTGCAAGTGGTGGCTAAGAGCTGTGAAGCTTAAAAGTTGTGACAGATTTTACATTAGAAAGTATGAAAAGTTTCACACTTGTGGTTCTCAACATCTGACGAGCCACAATCCACATGCTACAACCAAAAGTAATTGGTGCATACTTCAAAGATAAGTTTTCCGAGGGTAAAAGGCCATCTACAAGAGATATGAGAACCTCACTTCATGTCAAATTAGGATGCAAGGTCAATTATTGAAAACTTTGGAAGGGAAGTAAAATTGTGAAATCTTTGATAAGGGGGTCACATGAGCATAGATATGCAGTGGTTGATGCATATCGTTACATGCTTAGCACTGTAAATCTGGGAACCAAAATGGCATTGGAGCTCCATGAAAATGGTAAGTTTAAGTATTTTTTTTTGTGGCCATGGGAGATTGGATTCTTGATTTTAGGCATATGAAAAAAGTCATTGCCATTGACGAAATATTTTTAGAAAGTGAGTATGATGGAATTTTGTTGTCTGCTGTTGCACAGGATGCTGAGAAATATATTTTTCCTATTGTATTTTGTGTTGCTGACTCCGAGTGTGATGCCTCTTATCGGTATTTTCTTGAGCAAATGAGCAATTTTGTAGATGATACTCGGGAATTGTGCATAATTTCGGATCGGCATCCAAGCATAAAAAAATGGTTTCAATTGTCTACCCTTCTGCTCATTATGGTTATTACATGTGGCACCTTGGTGAAAACATTCGAACCAATTTTCACAATGGAAGAATCATCTATCACTTTTACAAGGCTACACAAGAATACAACGTAAGTGAGTTTAATGACCACTTCAATCAAATTAGAAAAATGGTTCCAGGGGCTGCCACACATCTCGAACAAATTGGATTTGACAGATGGAACAGGGCAATTTTGTCGAAAAATAGGTATGTGTTATTAATTGTTGCATCTGCTGCTAAAGTTGTTACAGATTCTGTCACAGCGACTGCTGCATCTGCTGCAACATCTTTAATATCTGCTGCAAAATTTTCTATTTTTAAAAGTATTAGTTATTAATTTCTATAATATCTGCTACATTACAGGTTTGGTATTATGACATCAAACATCGTTGAATCGATTAATGCACTTTTTGTTGTTGAAAGAGAATTTTCCATTCCTTCTCTATTTGATGAAATAAATAAGAAGTTTGGTGAAAAATTTCACCAAAGACGAATGGAGTTCATGAATGCATCAACCATCTTGGTCTCTTCGATAGAGGAGATCATTGCAAAAAATATTAATATAGGGAAGAAGCTATTGGTTCATCAAATTGTCAATTTTAAATATGTTGTCTCCGATCATGATGCAGTGACAATAGTTGATCTTCATTGTAAATCTTGTACTTGCAGAGTCTTTGATCTTGATAAAATACTTTGTTTGCATGCAATGGCGGCGCTCCGATGTCAATATGGTGAAGATTATGGAAGACATATTTATGAGTATACTTCTCATTATTATAAGGTAGAGACATACATTTTTGCATACCTGGAGGAAATTAAACTCGTGCCGTCCGAAGAATTTTGAGAAGTTCCTAGGAAGATTTTAGAAAGGGAAATACTTCCTCCACATGTTGTGCCGAGAAAAGTGGAAAGAAAAGCAAAGAAGAGGTGGCCAAGTATCGGACAATCATTTTCAAGCAAAAAGAACAAATGTTCCATATGCAAAATGGTTGGGCATAAGAGATCTACATGCCCGGAGCGAAATGATTCATAAAAACGCTCACTTTTATTTGGTGTTTGTAAACTTGTTTCATTTTGCATATTAATTTTATGTAAAAATTAATATTTGTTGTTATTTAATATTATCAGTATTATTGTTACTTGAATATATTTTTCATCAAATATTGTAGGTATTAAGAAATGACATTTTAAACTATTAACAGTTTTACAGCAATTGTTACTTCACGTACAACAATTGTTACTGATATTATAACAATTGTTACTGACCTCTCAGCAAATGCTACATAATTTATAGAAATAGTTATATCGTATATAGTATTTTCTACAGAGTTTTCCAGCAATTGCTACGAATTTCCCAGCAATTGCCATGAATTACCCAGCAATTGCTACTGCGTTTACAACAACTGCTACAAAATTTCCAGTAATTGCTTTAAAATATTCAACAAGTGAATAACTTGCTGAGATATTTTACAATAATTGCTACAATTAGTTTAACAACTAGCCAACTTGCTATAGCAAATTCAAACAAATTCTTTACCACCGGCTTATTTCTAGTATTGAATTAGACTAAAATCACTATACATAAACATGATCAAATGGACTACTTAATGAAAAAAATAACTCAAATAAGTGTGATCTACAACTATGATCCTATTACTTGTGTAAGTACTATCTCAATGTATAAGATCACTACTGATTCTAGTATTTAATTCGACATTGGACTAACTCCATCTCATATATTATAAAACATATGGACAGATGCAACTAATAATCAATTTACTTAATCACCATCACTTACATATGCAATTACTTAATAGATTGTATATTACTTGTCTAATTACCAACTCAATGTATAAGATCACTACTGAATCTAGCTTCTAATCTAAAATTGGACTAATACAACTCAATTTATCATTAGATATGACATTTACATAGGCAATTATTCAGTATAAGCCGACTTGCTGAGTAAATTCACAATAAATGATATGATATCCCCAACAAGATGTTGAGTTGCTGAGTCATTTTCACAGAAAATGTTAAGAATGACCTAGGTAACTTGTTGTGTCATTTCACAACTTATATGAGGATGGTCACAGCAAGATGCTGAGTTGCTGAGTCATTTCACAGCAAATGTTAAGAATGGTCCAGCAAGTAGGTAACTTGTTGAGTAAATTCACAACAAATGATACGATAACCCCAGTAATATGTTGAGTTGCTGAGTCATTTTCACAGCAAATGTTAAGAATGACCCAGTAAGTAGGTAACTTGTTATGTCATTTCACAAAATATATGAGGATAGTCTCAACAAGATGCTGAGTTGCTGAGTCATTTCACAGCAAATGTTAAGAATGACCCAGCAAGTAGGTAACTTGTTGTGTCATTTCACAACATATATGAGGATAGTCCCAGCAAGATACTGAGTTGTTGAGTCATTTTACAGCAAATGTTAAGAATGGCCCAGCAAGTAGGTAACTTATTGTGTCATTTCACAACATATATGAGGATAGTCCCAACAAGATTCCGAGTCATTTTCACAGCAAATATTAAGACTATCCCAGCAAGTAGGTAACTTGCTGAGCCATTTCACAACAAATATTTCTATAAAAGGATATATTTTTATAAAAAAAGAGATATTTCTATAACATAAAATATTCACCGTCAACAGTCCAAAAAAGCCAAAAAAATTAAGAAAATACATGTGTTTATAAAATAAGTATCCATCATCAACATCCCTCAAAAGTTTAGAAAATAAAAAAATACCTATCATCTAAACATTAAAAACACCCATTATCCAAGCATGAAATAAACCTACTATCCAAACATTAAATAACTATCATCCAACCTAACAACAAATAATTTAATTAATATCATCACATTGGGTGCTGCTCCTCCGTAGATGCTGCTGGTTGCTGCTTCTCTGTAGCACCTGCTGCTTGTTGCCCCTCCATCACAGCTGTTGCTTGCTGCTCCTCTCCAATCACTGCTGTTTGCTGCTCCTTCTTAGCACTTGCTGCCCTTTTCCTTGCATTCATGAGTGCTTTAGAAACTTGCTTTCTCCTCCTTTGCTTGCGAATAGGAGTATACGGTGACACCAACCTTGATGATGGGATGACACCTCTTTTAGATAGCGCAATATTCAAGGTTTCTTGAAATAACAGTATCATCTCCATCATCTTATTCATCCTCTCATTATGTGACACCATTATTTTCATCATCTTATCCGTCCTCTCGTTGCAAGTTTCATAACCGCAAGCACAACAATGTGCCTTAGAAGTTCCTGCACCCAGCCGATCAGATCTATCAATTGTGAATGGAGTTTCAAAATCACCTCTACCACCAAAAGTAGAAAATCCTCCTTTATAACCAACAATTGTTTCATGCTCAGCAGATGTTTCTTCCCCAGTAATTGTTTCTTCCCCAGCAGCTGTTTTTGCAGCATCTACCCCAACAACACTTTCAGCACCACCTACCCCAACATCAGTTACCCCAGCATTAACACCCACCCCAGCATTAACACCCACCCCAGCATTAACACCCACCCTATCATCAACACCAACATCAATAACTATATCCCTTTTGATGATCGTTATGTCGGCCAAATCTGTCACCAGCCTCACAATCCTCGAATCTTCTTCTTTTTGCTCAAGTGACACAAATCCCGTCCAAAAGTCTATCTCCTTCTCACTTTCAGTTGGGATTAGCCACAGATAGATAATATACAAATTAAATAAAATTATTTTAACTACAAAAATACTAAAATATAAAAAGACAACACTTGTTTCAAAATTGCAACAGCTTTTGCAAGGCAGCAATAGCTTTTGCAAGGCTTACCTCATCCGCTGGTGAATCAAAGAGTTCGTGCGCCTCCACTTTAGCACTGTTCAGTGCCGCCAACCCCGAAGGAGTCTTGGATAAGGTACTTCTTCGTCAAACTCTTTGAATATTTTTTGGATGTGAGGAATGGCTTCAAAAGCCCAAGCCTAAATAAATCGAAGACATGAAATATTATTAATTAACATAATAAATAAATATAAAAATACTACATAAAAAGTACAACAAATAAAACTTACCATAAAAGCCCACTGAAAAATATATAGGTTTGACGACTTTTTGGTCGATGTCGCCACCTTCCTCAGATACTGAACAGTAAGTTCATAACTATCTTGACCCCAAGGATAGGTACAAAATGCATCCGGGTCGGCCACCAGCTCGAACCAAAAGTCCATCACATTAGTCCCTTGATCTCTACCCATAAGAAACTCATGGACAAAGTAAACTAGACACAGGGACTCCTTCACTCTCGTCTTGACTTTACTTGACTGCAACGGGTCAAACATCTCTTTCGACTTACAATGTTTCTTCTTCATTGCTTTGCACATTTTTTTGTATATCTTTTTTGCATCTTTGGATTGGGAGGGAGGAGGAGGTGGTACGTGACAGTTCAACCCAGTCACAATAGCAAACTCTCTCATGCCAAAACAAATAGGCATGCCATAAAAATTGATCCAAAAATCATTCTTACTACTAATCCAACGACGAAAAAGCTGATACATCAGCTTCATTTGAAATCTGGGGGTATTGTCTTCACCTATGTCTACGTATAACTTCCCAAATACCGTAGACTTAAAAAAGGTCTCTTGGTCTTCCTTCACTAATTTTTTTTTAAATCAGAAAATGGTTTTCCAAGTTCTGATTTTATTCCTGTATCACCACTTTTACCCCGATTCAAAAATTCAGGCATCTTAAATCCATAATGATCATACCTGAAAGCCACAACTGTGGCAGTATCTGCAGCTGCGGTGGTCTCTGCAGTAGTTGTGTCCCTTGGTGCAGCATCTGAAGGACTTTGTTCAGCAGCTGTGTGAGTCCCTACAACATCTATGGGATTGTTATCACCAGTTGCCTAACTTGGTTCAGCAGCTGAGGTACTTGCACCAACAGTTGTTGCACTTGATCCAACAGCTGATGTATTGGGTGCAACAACTGGGGTATTGTGTACAACAACTGTTGGACTAGGTGCAGCAGTTGAGGAACTCTGTCTAGTATCTTTAAGGATGGCACCAGCACCAGCCTCAGCGCTGACCTCTTCAAAACAATGTGTCATCTTTTGCTCCTCTTGTTCATCTTCCGATAAAACGAGCCTCCTTCTAAAAGCTCTAGTAAGAGCATCGTCGGGTTTATGATTTTTTCGTTTTGTTCGTGTCATTTAAGTAGATAGTCCTGTCACAAAATAGATATTATTTATTAGTTTGGTCAATCACTCTTAATAAGTACAATAAAAATCAATGCTTAAGAACCTCTTTACAT
>JAABOM020000096.1:14166974-14187340 GCA_011800125.2 Solanum clarkiae | reverse complement strand
CACAAGTAAAAACAGATGCTTTTTGCAGGGGATCAATTAATTAAGAAGCAGACATGCTTCTAAAGGACCATTGTAAGTGATGACTCATTTGATTTTAAATCAATCAATGCAGGTTGCATGTAGAGTAAGTGCTTGTCCTTGTCGAAAATGACATCAAACAACAAAGGACTGGAGTCCTAAGTATTCGACTAGATGTTTCGCGTGACTAACACCACTTATTAAACACTTTTCTGAGTTGCTTTTAGTTTTCTTTTTTGTTTAAATTTTTCTATTGCATTTTGGGTAGCTACCTCTAAAAACATGTGTTTGCTGAATAGGGATCGATGTGTTGCTCTCGTTGTCTGATTGCTTTATCGGCATTGTCTAGGTACACGTTGCATATGTATGAACCACATTTTATGATTTGGTGGGTGAAAGAGGATATAGAAGGATAATAAGCATTGGAGTGTTATTTTGCTTTTCGATGGATGTAGGCTTGATGGGTATGTCATACTTTTGATATCTATCACTATATCTGCACTGCGTTCCTTACTAGTTGCTACGTTTTCTTCACTGTCGTTGCACTTGAGCATGGGAACCTTTGGAAACATCTTTTATCTCCAATGGGTAAGGGTAAGGGTAAGGTCTAAATACATTTTGCCATCCTAGACCATACTTGTGGTATCTCAGTGGATATGTTAACAGTACTCTAAACTCACGAGTGGAAGAATACATAGAGTTGAATATAAGTAAAAAAATTTTGTTGAAATTGTTCATTTAGAGAATTCACGGGAAGCTAATTATAGGTTCTTTTCACCATCAAAATAATAGAATTGAACTATGACGTGCTTCAACCTACACTTTCCTTGCTTGATCCAAATCTTTTACTAGTTAGAGGTAAATCAAGAATCATAGGTTAGTGATCAACCCTCTTTGTAAGTATGCATCAAATCATTGGCTTGCCTTCATCTGCATTGTATAGGAATCTGTCAAAATCATATTTTCCGTCCACGGTCCTTCTCTTTGTTGTCATAATGCAAGTTGCTCCCATGTAAAGACCACACTGTTCTGCTTGATATTTATGTCTATTTAGATTGTGTAGGGTGTTTTAAGTTGAATTGCTTTAAAATCACGCTACTTGCAGAAGCCAGAAGCTTATAAGTTCTTTGTACGTATTGAATTGAGTATGGGGTTTCCCACCCAGAAAGGGGAAAGGAATAACTCAGACAACCTCATAAGCCCTCCCAAGTTAAAGCAGGCACACTAGGATTATAGGATATAAAGGGAAAGCTAAGCACTAAAGTTGAGTGACATGCCAGTAAGTGAAGGAAAGTTTGGATTGACTTTTATTTTAGAGGACTTCTATGATTGAGCTTTACAAGTAGTTTAACTTCTTGGAATTCTCATGTTACTGTTATCTAGTATTGCATTTAATTAGTTGCTAGAAAAAAAAAGAAAATTAGGAAAATGCCAATAACTTTGATACTGGAACAAATTATGTGCTCAAATTTCTAACTTTTGATGGTGGTTGTATTCAGGAAAAAATTGGTTCAAAGCATCACAGATGAATCTGAAATTTCACTAAACGATGTCATTGGTAAGGTGCTAGGTAAAGAGCATTCTGGATCAGTAAGAATGCTTAGGATTAGAAGTTGTCCCAAGTAGAGCTTTTAAACAAACAAGATCCCATTATAGTGATTTAAATGCTTCAAGTTATAATAACTCTTGTTCTTCCCAATGCCAAGAGAAGTACAATCTTATGATTGAATGCTCACACTCAATTAGTGAATGCTTTCGAGATTTATATGATCATGAAAGAAGGGACAATAGTTGAACAATTTGCTGAAATCTTTGTTTCTCCGACTCATTCAACGGTAAGAAAAAGTTCATAAACTTCTTATTTGTTGTTTAAGTTTCATTTCTGTTGTTAAATTTTATTGAATCTGATTTTATTGCAGTTCTTTAATTAGATATGTTTTAAATTGTTTTTGTAGCCAAGTGATGCAGCCAGTGGATCTATTTCACCCGACATAAGAAGATCATCTGATGGAAGTAATCCAAATGATAATCCATAAGTTTCGTCATGCAATTATATTAGATTGTTAAGTATGGTAGTTGCTTGAATTGATGTAGAAAATCCCTTATGTTTAATTAAAATGAATGTGTTCAATGTTAGTTTTTGAGACAAATGATGATAGTAATTTTTGTACTGATTGGAATATATTTGTTAAAGTAAGTTTTCTGACGAATGTTTTATTATTTCTTTTATGCTAATGTCTTTATGGTTTAATAATATATTTATGTTTATTTTATTTTGGTAAAAAATTTGAATAATAAAGTATCAGATGTAAAAATTTGCCAATAAATGTATTAGTAATTAAAAGATCAACAATTGTTGAGGTTATAACTGTCGCTATTTAAAAGAATATTTGTTTAAAGTCCAGTGAGTATTAATCCCCACAAAATGAGTAAATAGTGGAGTTTTAACCCTAGTTATTATTTTTTTAATAATAAATAAAAAAAGTTATTTTTATGAGTTGTGGAGGTTGGGTCGCTGTTGATTAACTGTCGCTAATAATTTGTGGCGGTCAAGAAAATAACCTCCAGCAATTAGTAGCGGCAAATATTATTGGAGAGGTTTTGAAAATCGCCATGAAAGCTGATTGTCAGGGTTTTTGACCGTCGCAACTTCTAAATGGCTGATTGTTAGGGTTTTTGACCGCCGCAACTTCTAAATTTAACCCTTTCAATTCATGCGTTTTTTTTGTAGTGTATGGTCACTTTAACCTACTTTATGCACACTTTAACTTATGACAATCACTACATTGCGTTCTTTTTTAAACTTATTACTTTGTACGGATTCTTATTTAATATAATATTATGCGTAAACACCCATTTCAGATTCATTTTGTAACATCCCATTGCACGTTTCTTCCTCATAAAATCAATCGTCTCTTATAGAACTACAAATACATGTGCGCAAAGCAAAGCCGACATATCACTAACACAATAAATACATAGAGCTCGATAAAGAAATTTTTTACGAATTGATGATTCCCCAACACTTTTGCCATTTGGATCAAGTTATATTTATTGAAGAGATTATAGCAGGCAAGTATCCTATTACTCCTTCAATTAGTTAATAAATATTTGACATGTAAATTTGAGGAAAAAAATGAGTAATAAGATTGACCTCGTGTTCCAGAAAATTATTGGAGTTACAACCCAATACTAATAATAGTGTGATAAATAAAATAAAATTAAAAAAAAGGAGAGAAAGAGCTCAAATGTGTTCCGCCGGAGCCCTTTTTCTTTCGCCAACTCTCAAAAACCGTCTGCTGACCCATAGTGTGATTCCTCTTCTCTCTCTAGAACGCTGCAATAAATATCCATTCTCTCTCTAAAAAAACTAGAATTTATTTCCTGAAATTGCTCTTCTTACTCTTCCTGAAGTTTCTTCAAATTCACCAGGTATGATCATCTCTGTTCTGTATTTTTTTGTTTTGATTTCGTGTCAACTAGATGAATGTATCTGCATTTGGTGTTGGAGCTTTGATTTTAGGGATTTTGATGTTATCTGCTTAGGGTTTTCTTTTATTGGTGTATATACTCTTCTAATTTTGGGCTTTTCTGGGAGAAAACGGGACTCTGTTACTTTTCAGTTTTCCCTGTACAGACATGTTGGTATCTGTGTCTGCATTACGCTGCAGGTTTGAAAACTAAGAATTTTCTTTGTTTTCTGGTGTTAGGGTGTTCTACTTCAATGCAGTAAGTGATCATCTCTCCTTTAATGGGCTTGGTGATCACCCTCTCATCCGTGCAGGTAGTGAGTAACTCTGCCGCCACGGCTTAAGCAGATTGGAGACATCACCTAGGTTATTTGACTTTGCCAGGTCTTAATCCCAGCAAGTGTAAGAGAAAAAAGAAACTAAGATTGAAGTTGTATATATATGTGCTTGTGCAAGATAGTTCAGCAGTATTTATGTTATGTGGGTGTTGGAAAGAGTTGGGCTGTATTATTTTTATTAATATTTAGTATATCTGAAAATATTGGGTATGAAGTGTTTAATTGCTGAAACTTCCTTTAGCATGTGTAGGCACTGGTTTCTCTGTTAATTCAAAATATTTCATTAATGTCCCACCAAGCTAGTGGTGCATTACCAGAGTACGGTGTTACATCAGACTCCATCCATGAGATTTAATCGTTATAGATACAGGAAACCTACTTTCTGGACCAAAAGAATAAAGGCAGAAACAAAAGCAATTACTATCCACAAGGTAGTTTTTATATCCTAAAAGATTTTCTTTTTTCTTTCTCCTAAGTCCTAATCAATCGAAAACTACAAAGATGAGCAGTCTTCCATTACTTTTCTCTTTCTGACATCCAACTGCTTGTTATTGAACTCACCACATGGACTAGAATAGAGCCCATAACTCTATTGCACAAAGTGCAATGTAGTAGTAGGTGATTGACTTTCTCTCAAGGGTGCGGCATAGTGGTGGAGGAGAATCATGAGGATTCAAGTGGAAGCAAAGTATACTAGGTGATTGTTCCCCATCTACCTAAGCACTCATTGGAATAATCGAGGTGCACGCAACCTAGCTGAACACCACTGTCGTAAAAAATAGGTAGTAGGTGATCGGCTTTACCATTTACTTTGATAAGGAAAAAATATATATAGTAAAGCCGATCACCTACTACCATTTAAGAAAGAAAGAAAACGGAATAGCTCTATCTTCCTTCTCATAGCTGGTAACTTGATTATATCATTGACATCATAGTTGTGTATTGCGACACCTTTACTGTTTATGGTGGTGGGTTTCGGCTTCCTCCCCCACAATACGTGGTGAATTTTTCTCTATTTACAATTCCCATCCTTTTTGTGTGTATGATTTCTTCAAGACTTGTTTGATGAAGATTATGAATGCTTTTTTATTTAATATAAATATCATTTGCTCCTACAGATCACTGCAGTGACTTTCTGAGGCAAGCTTATCTTTACATGGCAGTTAGTTCTTGACATCTTGTACTGATATAAGGAGGAACCATCACTGGGGCCTATGCTTTCTTAAAACATTGCTGTAAAACTGTTGTTATGCTTTCCGAGATATCAACAGGTGACAATGTATGTGATTTTGGGCAGAGTTCATATGCCATGGATCCCAGTTGCATGATTGGAAACTTATCTGTCTCTTTGCAATCACCTCATCCCTTTGAAATAAGATCTGTTGATGTGTCTCCGAGAATGGTCACACTTGATGTTTCAGGGACTGATGTTCTTCAGAATGCTTCCGACTCAATTAGCATAACTGAGTTATCACAAAAGGAGGATGATAAAGGCAAAGATACTGTAAAAATTGATAATGCTTCTGAAAGTGAATGCCCTGACAATGCATGCATTGCTCCTCGGAGAAGGAGTGGGCGCAGTACCAGCAAGTTAAGCCAGAATCTGCCTACAGTACCAGCAAGAAATGGCAGGAGAATAGCCATTAAAAAAACATCTATAGATCTCAGTTGTTTGCAGATTACAAGAAAGAGAAGAAGCTATGTCAATAAACAAGCTCGTTCTTCGGTCTGGGGTTTGTTAGAAAATACAGTGCAATGTTTTGAACGTAATGTCAGGCTTGAGATAGCTTCTGGGAAGCAGAAAAAAAATAGAATAGCAAAAAAGCGTGGTGGTGAAAATGAGAAACATGGTAAGAATCAGATTGGTCGAAAGTCGCGGAAATCAAAGGGTAAAAGATCCATTCCAACTGGCCCGATTTCCTTGAAGGTGAAATTTGGTCCTCGTTCTCTAAAGGATGTTATTCCTCTTATTAATAATGATACTAACAATAACTGTACTGCTGAAGAAGAATTGACAAAAATGCCCGCCAGCAAAGTTGATGATAGGTTTGGAGAGGAAGTGCTGAATGTGCAATTGCATGGTTGCAATGGAAGTTTGGATAATGAACATGTTTCTTTATCAGAAGGATGCCAACCTGGAAAAAGCGCAGCTCAAGATCCAGCTGCTAAGACTTTGATTTCTCATGTTGAGTCACCTTCCCAGGATCAAACATCGAGCAATAACAGGTTTCCGGATCCTGGAACTTCACCTGATTCAGAGGTCATCAACCTAATTCCTGATACTCCAATTGATGTTCCAGAAGAGTTTCATGATTTGACTTTGTCTAAGCCATGTGCTGCTCTAGTGGATGCTCCAATTTTGAAGCTGCATGAGAAGAGCTGCAAAAAAGGAAGGAAAAAAGACAGGCTCCCAAAGGTTTCCAATTCTGGGGTGAAAGATTTGCTTAGTCCAGAAAGTATGAGCAATGCACAAGTATTTGGGAATCTCATGCACGGAGAAAAACAAAGGGATGGTTTGATTTGTTCTGATACTTCTGTTTTAGTTACAGCTGGAAATGGAATGGGCAACACGTTCAGCACTGTGATGTTTTCAGAAGAACTGCTACACCGTTCAGGATTGTCAAGCTTGGGAATCTCATGTGCTTCCTCAAATCCTGATAGTGATCCAGAGGGAAATCCTTGTTCTAGTGTTGGCACTGGATCTCCAGTGTCAGAGTTGTCGGAGAAATTGGTATCCTCTCCTGATGAGCGAAAAGTTTCTCAAGGGATGATACCAAAGGAATCAGGAAAGAGAAGGACAGAAGTCTCAAGTTTGTCAAAAGGAAAAGGTAGTAAAAAGAAGGGGAACAAAGGAAAGGAAGACATTATGCATGAACTGAAGCGTAAAAGTGACCCTATTAAGTGTTTAGGTGAATTGAGACAGCAATCCGGAACAGGTATTGTCAGATGATTCAGTAATAATAAATTGAGCTTTTAAAGTTCAAGTTATGTAAGCTATCCTTGGTACATTGTAGTATTCAGTGACTATATTAACAAATGTTGTAGAGAATGGAATGCCATCTGGGCTTGGACAAGTTGTCTCTGAAAAGACAAGTTTAGATGGAGGCATTTCAAACTTGGACATTCTGCAGAGTGAGACAGGCGAGTGTCTCTTGCCACCAAGAAATGCTTGGGTGCAGTGTGATGATTGCCTCAAATGGAGGCGTATTCCTTCCTTGCTTGCTGATCAAATTGAAGAAACAAACTGCAGATGGTATGTGGTATATGCTTACCTAACCTCTGGATCACAGATGGGCCAATAGTATGCTCTTCTGTTTCCAGTTAGTTTTTTCTTGGTGGACTATGGCTAGATCACACTTCCCAATTATGTGGCGTATATGTTTGTTATGTGTGTATGCATGCATTATATTTCCTGCTGTAATTAGTAAGATGCATTCCTTAGCTTCTGTGGATCACCATAAAAGTCAGCCTTTTTGTGATTAAATGCTATAGTGATTCTATATGTTCTAAAAGCAAGCATGCTCAGATTGAAAAAGTTAATTGGATTTTTATTGTTATAGGCACTATATCTCCTATAGGTTAGTTTCCGTATTTTCTGTAAATTTGGGGTTTACTTAGAGGTCGCTTCTTGCTTAAAGCTGTAGGAGCCTTGTTGTATTTCTGGTCTTTTCTCTGTAAAAGCACTGTTACAGTGATACCTTTTTTCGGAGAATCGTAACCTTTCAATTGTATATCCACAGATATAATACATCAAAAATTGTGATCTCCCTCCAAAGTATCACAACTTACAACTAGAGTTCCTTTTTGTACTTTTTTGTTGCAAATAACCTAAAAAATAAAAAATGTCTTCAGTTTGTGCTAGCACTTCCTATTTACGCCAAAAATAATAAAGAGCTAAACAGTTAACATCATTTTATTTTTAAACAAGTTGTAAGGATTCAACCCATTAATGTATTTATCTTTAGACTTTGTGCGATGTTTTCTCTATTAAACTAACTTTTCATTTACCAACTTTAATATTTTACTCCACTTTCATTAATATAATATACACATCAAATTAGGGTTTGTTTTCTGAGGTAAAGGTAGTACAATCGGAGATGTGTGGTAGTGTGTGTTACGAGTTGGAATCAAGATGTGAACCTAAATGTGTTATTGCAGTGGAGAAGGATAGAAGAGTAGACTGATTAATGGATTTCTCAGTTATCAATAGACACACACATTTGTGTGTATGCACATATATGTGTATGTACACACACCCATGTCTGTATGTACACAAAATCAAGTTAACATCTTAAACTTGTGTCCATCAAATGGCATCTGACAAAATGGGATAAAGGGAACTCTAACCCAACAACGTTAAGGCATTGAGTAAAAAATGCTCTGAGGCCCCTTTTTTGAGGCATCCTCCTGAGGTCTCTTTTGGGTTTTGGGATCCCCACTCAGGTGGAATTGCTCCATTGGAAATCTTCATTCTTTATCCTTTTCTTTTCCTATTATTTTTCCTTCTCTCAACATGCTAGCCCTCGTGGCTAGGATGGACAATAGAATTTACTTCTAGTTAAGGGGGAAGTCATACGAAATCATTGTATCGTGGTCAAAAGTGGAGACATGGTATGATTGGGTAGAGAGTGGCATATAGGATATGAGAAGAATGATTTTGAGCAAGGATGCTCTCATATGGATTTGCAGAAGACTGGTGAAGCATCGGAAACTAGAGGAAATACTTTCAAAACTTGGAGATGCAAGGAGTACATCACCAATAATTTCCTACCTATAAAGTCCAACATGTACGATAGATGTATATCCTTAATAATAGACAAAGGGATGAAAAGTGAAGTTATTTTACTATAAAAAAGTGCATTTAACAACAACATACCCAGTGAACTCCGACAAAGTAGGGTTTGGGGAGGGTAGAGTATACACAAATCTTACTACTACCTCATGGAGATAGAGAGACGGTTTTCAAAAGACCCTCGGCTCAAATGTATCCATCCTAAAGTAAAAGAAGGAAAGCTACAAAGATAGAATAATGGCCAAAATAAAGAACAATGTCAATTTTATAAGAAAAAAGAGAAAGAAGGAAAAAAAGAGAAAAAAGAAGGAAGAAGTAGCAAGATAATAATAGTACAACTAATCCTATGACAAACTTACAACCGTAACAAGGTAAAATAACATTCTACCCCTACTAACCTTATATCCTGATATGCGACCTCCACTCCTTTCAATTTAAGGCCATGTCCTCGATAATATGAAGCTGTGCCGTATCCTGTCTAATCACCTCTTCTCAATACTTTTTCGGTCTACTCCTATCCCTTCGCATAACCTCTAAATTAAACCTCTCGCACCTTCACACCTCCTAACTGGGCCATTGACACACTTTCTTTGCACATGCCCAAACCATTTCGGTCTCGCTTCTCTCATCTTGTTTGCCACAGAGGTCACTCCCACCTTCTCCCGAATAACCTCATTCTTAATCTTGTCACTCCTAGTATGTCCTCACATCCATCTCAATATCCCCATCTCCGCAACAATGAGGGAAATTATTATATGACTAGAAAGTGCATTATATCTTGTGGCAAGGAAATAAAAATGAGAAGGGCTTCAATCTGGTGAAGTGGATTGCAATCCTGCTTTATGATAGTTTAGGAGTGAGAAATATGAAGTTGCAAAATAAAGATTTGCTCATGAAGTGGCTCTGGAGGTACAATCAAGAACAGACTTTAGGGAAGGTGTGATCTCCCATAAATATGGACCAGAGGAGCAATGGTGCTCAAATGAAGTGATGACTGCCTATGGTGTTGGATTCTGGAGGTCCATTAGGAATTTCTGGTTGATACTCAAGGCCAACACAAAGGTCAAAGTAGGAACGGGGACAAAATCTATTTCTGGTGGTTCGCTGCCGTCTCTTTTTTTCCTGGACTCTTTTCTATTTGTGGGAGCCTTGAGTGTAGCATATGGAACTGTGATCACCACAGCGGTGGAACTTGGTTTTCAGGAAGCCTACTAAATGATTGGGAAATAGCTATAGCTTGGATAACAGAGTTGTTGAATTTGATTGGAGAATTCCCTGTACTAACATGGGAAGCAGATAAATTGATATGGGGCCAATGTAAGGGTGGTTATTCAAAGTTTGGGCTGGCCAGCGTTGAGGCTTCTGGAATATTCCTCGACAAAAGCCATTGGGGGATCGAAGCTGTATCCACATAAGACTTCGATTGATTGGAATCGACTCTCTGACGGCAAGCCGTTGAATAAGATTTATCCAAAAATCTTAGAATTTTCCCTGCTATATCACTCTATCCCCTGTTGTTTATATTCTCCGGTATGATTATGTGGCTCTTCCTGTATCTCCCAGCCTTGTTTCAATGCCAGTGAAGCAACCGTAAGTATTGTAATTTTGGTACACCCTGTAGACGTATTCTTGAATCTTCCTTTCCCAACGTCTGTATAGATCTCCTGTCCCCTTAGATGCTTGGCCGAGAGCATCACAAACCTACCAGAGATTTTCCTCATCAAATAGCCATGAATCTTCTGCTTCTTTCGATAAGAACATGCCACTCATCCCTAGTCGATTACTTCAAAGGATTCATCACCTGAGATGAAATGATCTTGTTTCCGTATGAAGTAAAGAGGATTATTACTGGCAAACGGCTTGCCGGAGCATGTTTCGGGGAGAAAGAGAGAGAGAGAGAGAGAGAGAGAGAGAGAGAGAGAGAGAGAGCGAGAGAGAATATGGGCACTTTCCCAAGACAGAGAGAAAAAAGGCATTTTTCAACTTCCAACCAAAGTTGGAAAATTCTCACACGTGTAAGGTTTAGCTTGTTAAGAATAGAGATCATTGTAACTGGTGACATGCTATGTTACTGAAAACAAAATCCTGAAGTGGAATTGCTCATTAAACTGTTTTTGTCCAAATAGGCAGCTTATTGTGTTTATTATGTCTCCCTTACTTTCCTTTCTCTTATTCTTTGGCTTATTCTTTTTGATAAGCTAAGTTATTTTAGTAATATTTGAAAATACCCCCGTCTCTTGTTTATTGATTTATAAAAACTTCTAATTGGAGTGTATCCAAAATGCGTTGCTGGCTGTTCGGCATAGGAACACTGAGGTGATGGTTTCATATTGCTTCTGCAGAAGTAAGTGGATCTATTAAAACTAAGCATCAGATGAGTGATGACTATTAGCTCCTTTTGTCAGGGTAATAAACAATTCCTAAAAAGAGGTGGGGTGGGGCGGGGGTTGATAATCTTGATTAATATTTGAGGTTTCACTAATGGAAATAGAAGCACTTGTGAGTGCTAAATCATGGTATGTTTTGTTTGGTTTTCAAGAATTAATGGCTTATAGTCTCCTATCAATTTTGAAGGACTTGTAAGGACAATCTGGATAGGGCTTTTGCTGATTGCTCATTTCCCCAAGAGAAGTCAAACTCAGAAATCAATGCTGAGCTGGAAATATCCGATGGCTCTGGTGAGGAAGATGTTTCTCGTACACACTTGAGTTTGAATGGATCAGGACAGAAGAATCTACCTGGTATCTGCAGTTGCACTTACGAAATGGCACTGGTATTGTCTTTGGACTCATAATCTTAGAGTAGGCTTGCACTAATCCAATTATTTTCCTTCTTTATGTTTGTCGCAGTGGCCCATCAATCATCTTGGAGTCGGATCAAGTCAAATTTGTTTCTGCATCGTAACCGCAAAAATCAACCTATTGATGAGGTAGATGCCTGATCAAAAGTCTGCATTATTGCCTCATATATATACTATGGCGTTCATTTCAAGAATAAAATGTAGAGGAGCATAAAGGCAATAGAATTTCAGTGTTTTTCGACAAAGTTCATCTCTGAATTTAAAAATCGTCAGAAAAAGAAAAATTGTAAAAGTTTAATCACTTAATTATCTTGGTTTATCAAAAATTAACTTGTGAGTTGTGGCTTATTCTTGGTAGAAGACTGTTGCCTTACGAGAAGGTATTTCATCAGAAAGGGTTGATTTACAAATAAAATCACCTTTTTCCCAGTGTTGTTGGTGATCATTTCGCAAATGTGAATCGTCTTACTTCCTGGATGGTAATTTATTGTTCGATTTTGTGATAAAGAAAGTGAGTTTGAGTGATGATGGTACTGCAAATTTAGTTATGCATATTACTACTGTTAATTTTTCTGGACTTAAATTCTTTTCTTTTCGGATGGATCTAGGCTTGATCTTGTCTATTTCTTGAGATATGATCTGGTAGTTAAATGTACCTACATGTATTACATAATTAGGCCAAACTCATGGGTTTCTGTTACTCAAGTCCTGAGTCTTTTTTCCAAATGAAACTTCCTAAAATGCATAAACTCTGTTATTCCTGGCCTCTGATCTTTTCCCTTTTCCTTGGCTTTTCCTTGGCGATGACGTTGTGTGGGCATTGGTGTATTATT
Organism: Solanum clarkiae; assembly: GCA_011800125.2. Lineage (NCBI taxonomy): Eukaryota > Viridiplantae > Streptophyta > Magnoliopsida > Solanales > Solanaceae > Solanum > Solanum clarkiae. Next base: position 14,175,089 of record JAABOM020000096.1, on the reverse strand, counting down.
GGCTACAACGAAACATTCAGGTACATCCGTTTAAAGAAATGCCATGTATGAGTAACCCTTGGTTCCTCTAAACAACTAATTGGTGTGTATAGTATGAGTCTTTCTTGTTGTAAATCTTGGTGATTTGCCTTGTCCCCTTTGGTTATGATGTTTTGACCTGACATTTTCACCCTGACTATGATACTATGTGGAGATATGGTTTATGTGTAGTAGATATCTGTGGTAAATGATTGTCTGAGAAGGAAGTATCATGTGGTAAGACAATGGTAATCACATCTCATCTCACATTTTAGGCACACTAATCGAGGTCGGTCAACTTTCAGATTAAATTTCTTAATTTCTAGGTTTTTCAGATGGGTGGATCCGGCAGGGCTACGGGACCACATCCAACACTAGAGAACATCATCTTTTACAATGCAGGGATCAAGGCCTACGACATCATGAGATGCAAAGATGAGGTCGGAAGTTGGTTTGAATGGGTGGAGTGCAGCCCAAATTTGATGAGAAGAGTGAAAGTTATAAAGTTCTGAAATGGTTAGTTGCAGTACTTATTGAAGCTTCAAAAGTACAGGGAATGACAATTAAGAGGTGTAACATGAAGGACCATTTTGCAGAATTTTATTGCACTCTTAAATACAATGAAAGTGGGAGATAATCAGCTTTATAGCGTTATAAGGTCAAAACAAATGTGTCATAATAACCGAGTCCACACCCAAAGGAGGTTGGGCTATGTAACTCACAAGATTGCTGGTTTCATGTATGAACCTGGCAAAACCATAGGGAACAATAGTGAAGGACAGAGGATAGAAAACAGAGTCACAAGTCCTACAAAGAAGCTCTCTTCCCAGACAGATGGGTAACGGAAGCAACGGAGAAGGCTATAATACAGAGTACAGAGAACAAAGTAAGAATCACAGGTGGTGAATCACAACCAGAAAAGGATCTCTTGAGAAGATGCATATTAAAAAAATTCCAGGTCCAAGCAAATGAAAACCCTAGTTTGAACGATGTAAGAAAATGGGCTTGTAATTCTTGGAAATTGGTCGTAGAAGTCAAAGTTTATGCCATGAATGATGCGCATTTCATGTTTGAACTACCATCCAAAGTGGTAGCAGAGCATATCTTGACAGGTCAATGGATTCGGAGGAAGATGAAGTTGGAGCTCGAATGGAGGAAACCAACGACGGGCTGCTGGCAGGCAGAGATAAGGTGAGATTGCGTATGGATCAGGCTATTGGGTTTACCTATGTGGTCACAGAAGGTATTCAAGGAGATCAGTGACGGGTGGAGGTTTTATCGAGACGGAGGAGGCCTCGCTCAAGACTCACCTTCACTGGGACATAATCAAAGTACAAGGTGATGGAGAGAGAGTTCCCAGAGAAGTAGAAGTAACCTGTGACGACTTCACTTACACCATTCTGGTGTGGTGCGAAGCTTCAGTCACATTAAGATTCTCGGAGGAGAAGAGAGAGGGGGGAAAATACCCAATGGTCAATACCCAAGACCAACTTTTGCAGAAGATAAACAATCAGTGAAAAAGGTGACTGGGGCTTGGGGATTTCAAGTAAGGGGTCCTGCATGCAAGTGGGCTCGAGATTAAAGAGGAGGAATATAATGTGTACAACCGGAAAAAATTAGGTGAGAAGGAATTGGGCCAATCATTTCTGGGCCCAGAATATTTGGATCCGAAAATTTTAGAGCCCAAACTTTTATAACCCATTCTGAGGACATAGTAAATATCGAGATATCAGCAAATGAAGCAAAGGAAAACAAATTCCAAAGCCAGATTCTGGGATGAATAGAGATGGAGGGGAACTGGAAACCGAGAGTGAGAGGATGGATATGTCTGTCACAAATAGAGAAGAATTGGGGGAGAAAAGTATAATAGTAATGACACATCCACTAGAGGAGGAAAATATTGATGGGTACACAGGAAGCTATCCCACTGGGTATCCAATTTCCAAAAGAAGAGATGGGCAGTTCGGATTGGATACAACAAAATATAATGAAACTAAGCTCGGAATTTGGGATTGATTTCAAAGGGTGTGAGAAAAAGGCAAAGGAATTGTTGATGAAGATCGATAGCAATAAACAAGAAAATAGGGGGAAACAAAGTGAACAGACAACAGGCAAGAGGAACGGGTTACGAGAACTAAAAAAGCTACAAATGGATTCTAAGTTCTATATCAATGGTACTAGAAGTAAAGGGGGGTATTTAGCCATTATGATCGATGAATTTAAACATTGTGTCCTAGAATGTTAGGGGGCTGAATTGTCGGAGGAAAAGGAGTATTACTAGGAACATGATAAGAACTTGAAAAGTAGATGTAGTACGTCTTCAAGGGACCAAAATGGAGGGGGGAATTGCCAGTTAAAGAAGTTGGACTGATTACGCACAACTAAAAGCCAGTGGACAAGGGGAGGCATTGTAATTATGTGGGATAAAAGAATATGGGATGGTGAAGTGAGTAGTGTGGGAGCATATTCAGTTTCTTGTGGTTTCTCTAGGAAAAAATGGATTTTAAATGGAACCTAACAGGTGTCTATGCCCCGAATGATAGAGCAGAAAGGGAAGAAACTTGGTGGGAACTGGGGGCAGCCAGAGGTTTAATTACGGGCCCTCGGGTCTTATGTGGGGTTTTCAACACTGTGAGGCTTCCTTCTGAAAAGTTCAATTGCAACAGAATCAACAGGTCAATGACAAAACTATTAGAGTTCATTGATGACATGGAATTAATAGACTTCAGGCTTACTGGGGGGAGAGTTCACTTAGGCACTTCACATCAGCAAACTAGACAGGTTCCTAATTTCTAAAGAATGGGACTCAAATTTTAGAAACATTAAACAATCTGTTTTATAGAGAATTGTCTCAGATAGTTCCCATTGATGCTACATTATGGAGAATGTGGGACAACCAAATCATATTTCAAGTTCGAAAATTGGTGGCTGGGCACAGAAGGTTTTAATGATAGGGTTAAGACCTGGTGGGAGTCTTTTCATTTCCACGGAAAACTAGACTTAATACTGGTAGCAAAGCTAAGGCCATTGAAAGGAAAGTTGAAAGAGAGGAGCAAGACCAACCAAGGCAATCTGAAATAACAGAAGCAACTGGTACTAAATTAGCTAGCAGAAATTGAAAGGACTCAGGATCAAAAAATCTAGAGGAAGAATCCACTGGGTGCAAACAATTTCTGAGGGCCATCGGACTGGGTAAAACCTGAATTAACCGCGGTGCACTTGCGGGAAACTCCTTGCCGAGGGCCTCTGCACCCCCGGGATTATTCGGGGCTCTAAGAGACTCGGACACCTGGTGCAAATCAAAAAAAAAAAAAAATATAGAGGAAGGGGAGATAGCTTCTAAATTTGCTCTTACTGCTCAGTTTGAAGAGAGAGTCAAAAAAGAGGAAACAACATGGAGACAGAGATCTAGGACAGTTTGGCTCAAGCGGGGGGATAAGAGTATGGGCTTTTTCCACAAAATAGCAAATCCACATAGAAAAATCAACTCTATTGCAACAACAACATACCCAGTGGAATCCCACAAGTGGGGTCTGGGGAGGGTAGAATGTACGGAGACCTTATCAACACTATTGATAAGACAAAAATCAGGGAGGAGTTAGTGACTAAACCTGCTGAGACACAGAAGATCATAGAATACTATGAGAAGTTATATGCTGAAACTGACTGGAGGTCAGACTTAGAAATGAGAGAGTGCCCTATGATTGATGAAAATGAAAATAACCAACTATGAACCCCTTTTGAAGCACTGGAAATTCTAGAAAACATCAAAGCATGTGCTGGGGACAAGGCTTAACCCAGATGGCTTCTTCATGGCCGCCTTTAGCCAGTGTTGGGAGGTCATCAAAACAGAAGTAGTAGCAGTTGTTCAAAATATCCATAAGGGGTATTTGAGAAGAGTATAAATGCTACTTTGGGGCCTTGATAACCAAGAAGACAGGGGCTGTGGAACTAAATGACTTCAGACCAATAAGTCTAGTAGGAGGAGCGTACAATATAATTGCAAAACTACTGGCTGAAAGACTAAAGAAAGTGATACATAAGCTAGTGGACCGACAACAAATGACTTTTATCAAGAATAGGTTGATCATGGATGCAGTATTGATAGCCAACGAGTGTGTTGATTCCAGGTAGAGAGATAATCAACCAGGGATTTTATTAAACTGGATATCCAGAAGGCATATGATCATTTGAATTGGAACTTTCTGTTGATATGTTGCAAAGGATGGGATTTGGAACAAAGTGGCTAAAGTGGATTCGATAGTGCATAAGCTCAGTGAAATTCTCTATTTTGATCAACAAAAGCCCATGTGGCTTCTTCTCATCATACAGAGGCCTGAGACAAGAGGACCCTTTATCCCCTTTTCTCTTTATCTTGTCCATGGAAGGATTGAACAACCTCTTCCAGACTGCAAAAGTCAAGGGTTGGATCAGAGGTTTCCAAGTGGGTAATAACCCAAGAAACAATCTAGAGATTACTCATCTACGGTATGCAAATGATAGTCCAGTATTTTGTGATGCAGTAGAGGAGCAAGTGCTGATTTTAAGGGTCACCTTCAACATTTTCGAGGCTGTGTCAGGTTCGCAGATAAACTGGAGCAAGAGTTTCATCTATCCGGTCAACAGTGATAAATGTAGAAGATTTAGCTAACAAACTAGGAGGGAAAGTGGGTGAATTCCCAATGACCTACTTGGGAATGCCTTTGGGGGCTAAGAGCAAGTCAAAAGAAATATGGAGTGGAGTAATTGAACAGTGTGAAAGAAAGCTCAGAAACTGGAAGTGTCAATATTTATCTTCAGGTGGTTGACTAACTCTAATTAACAGTGTCCCGGATACCCTTCCCTCTTACATAGTGTCATTGTTCCCTATACCAGCTAATGTAACCAAGAGGTTGGATGCAATTAGGAGGAACTTTTTATGGCAGGCAGTGAAGATAACAAGAAATATCACTTGGTCAAATGGGATGAACTGTTGGTAAGCAAGAGAAGGTGGATTCAATATCAGAGAGCTGAGCACTCAAAACAAGAGTTTAATGATGAAATGATTGTGGGGATTTGTCTCACCGAAAGTATCTCTATGGAAGTGAGTAATAACAGAAAAATGTGACATGGAGGATAAATGATGACAGAGATGGTGACAACCCTTACAATTGTAGTGTATGGAGATCTATGGCAGTTGGTCAGGGAGAGAATAGATGCAAGGTGGGTAATGGAAGAAAAGTAGCTTTCTGGAATGATATTTGGTGTGGACAGGAGACACTCAAACATGCTTTCGCTGTACTACATAATCTGAGCCAAGCTCAAGAAGCAACAGCGACAACTATGGACTGAACAAGGGTGAAACCTGTTTTTGAGAAGGAACCTCAATAAATGGAAGATGACAAACCATATTAAGTTTTCATGACATAATGAATATGGCAGCCAATCTGACAAGAGAGGAAGGTAGAGTAGTTTGGAAAGAGGACAGAGGGGGGAAATTCACTGTAAAATCTGCATTCGGAGAACTTAGTTCTACTAAGGTGCAGCAAGAAGAATGGCCCTGGAGGATGATCTGGAAACAGAAATACCCTTCAAGATGATTTACTTCACATGGCTTTTGGCAAAGGAGGCAGTCTTTACACATGAGAACTTGAACGAGAGGAAATTTAATCTCGGAGCTAGATGCTATCTATGTGAAGAACAGGTGGAGACAGTCAACCATCTCTTTTTACATTGCAAATGGACAGATCAATCGTGGAAGATGTTCATCCATAAGAGAACGATAAAGTGGACAAAGCCTGGGAGAATCATAGAAGTTCTATACTGCTGGAACAGGGATGGAAATGCGGGAAGAAATGAGAAGAGTTGGAAGATTGTCCTAGCTTGCATTTGGTGGACAGTTTGGAAGGAAAGGAATCAGGTATGCTTTGAAGGAAAACAGAACAATATTGAGAAGATAAAGAAAAACGGCCTAGATCTTTACTATTTTTGGCGTAAGCAAGTAGTGATAGGGGACACTGAAGATGTGTTTAATGTTATTAATTGGCTGTAACTAGAAGATTCTAGGAATGATATAAGTAAAACTTTTTGTTGGGGAACTACACTTTGATGGAAGTAATGTTACCTTCCTCAAAAAAAGTATCATGTGGTTCTTGTGAGGTTCATTTTAGTGATGTCTTAGAAGGGTATGATCTGTGCTGCATTTTCAACCCGGCTATGATACTATGTGGAGATATGGTTTATGTGGAGTAGATTTCTGTGGTAAAATGAAAGGAAATGATTGTTTAAAAGGAAATATCTTATGGTGCTTCTGGGCTTCATTTCAATGTCGTGTTTTTGTTTTTGGATGGCAAGGGAAATCCGCAGCGTCTACCTTTGGGTGTGGACATGGTAAAACCCCCGTGCTTATGCTATAGTTTTAATGATGTCTTTTAGATGGGGTTCTTGTCCATTATCATGAAAACAGGCCTACATCTTCTTTTCTAATAGTTAGAGCAGTGGCTAAGCTTCTAAAGTACAGTAATGGACTTGCATTAACTAAGGCGGTTTAAGGTGGGTAAAGAAAATGTAGTGTTAGCGCTCAATTGATAGAAGTTGGTTTTTGAGAAGATTCTTCAGCAATCTCTAGAGAAGCAATTCATTTGTAGAATTAAATGTCGAGTGATATACAATGTTTACAAGACTGACATAATATAGGGCTTTTTTGATCTTGTTTTGCATGAAATTAACTTATATGACAGACACAATGCCCATGACTGGCAATACATTCGGGCTACTATCTTGTAATGAACATACGCCTTCCATTGTCCCTACATATTCTTTGTGAACTGCTGCTTATTTGAGTATCTGCATGATCATCTTGAACCTACCTTTTCTGAAAAAGTATTGTCATGTTCATCGACAATCAACTTATGATCTCTGATGTGCTTGCAGTAACAGAAACTAAGTCACTTACCTTCAGTAACTTCTATTTCATTCTGTTGTCCTTCCTTATTAGATCATGATCTGCCATTGCAAGCCACCTTCAGATGGTCGAATGGGCTGTGGAGATGACTGCCTGAACCGGATTCTCAATATAGAGTGTGCTAAAGGGACTTGTCCTTGTGGAGAATTCTGTTCAAATCAACAGGTTCATTAACTTGCAAAGGGTTACTCTTTTTGTTATTTGTTTTTTCTTCTGTCTATTGCTTTTATTCTGCAGGTTGTATCATCTCTATCATATACTGCTTGCAGTTTCAGAAACGCAACTATGCTAAGTTGAAGTGCTTTAAATGTGGAAAGAAGGGTTATGGCCTACAGCTTCTCGAAGATGTTTCTGAAGGGCAATTTCTTATTGAATATGTCGGGGAGGTGAGATATATTCTCTACTGAATTTTGGAGACAGTTACGGGAATTACTGGAAGTGGATTCAGTAGTGCAATATCTGGAACCACAAACAGTTTTTTCCTATGTTTACCTAAAAAATACCAAAACTTTACCATGTTTATCCCAACCCCTCCCTTGGTTGTGTACCTCTTCCCAAGAAAGAAATTGTGAGAGTTCAGAGATGTCCATGCTATCAGTAACTAAATTGTTTTTTCTGGAAAATCACCAACTTGCGGGTGTTAAACCCATCAGCATCAAAAGAAGATCATAACCGATTTCCATGGGAAACAAGTCAACACCCTTATTGTTTTCTTTTCAGAAAATAAAACCTCTTTGCCTCCTTTTACATGATTTCATTTCCTTTAACTTAGTTCAGAACTGTAGTCTTGGACTTACTAGTACCATAAGTCACCCAAATTTCAATTCTTTTGGTTCAAGTATGGCTTTGGCTTCATCTCTTTTTTCCTTTAGAGTTCTCTTTATGAAAATGTGCTTGTTAATGTCTGTTGATTGTCATATTAGGCTCCTGGATCTTGCTTTATCTAATCATGATGATATCCCTAACAATTTCCCCCGAGTTCCCTCCTTAAAGGAGCTGCCGTTCATCCTTTGAAGCTAAATTGCTTTCTCTTTTTTGTGGCAACACATCTTTGGGCCCAGACATATTCCCTCCTTAATGTTTCCATCAATCTCGGATGGAGCCAAAGATTGACTATTTTTTGGCCTTGGAGTATGATGGAATAAAGCAAAATG
>JAABOM020000096.1:14142487-14156226 GCA_011800125.2 Solanum clarkiae | reverse complement strand
CCTTAACTTATTAGAATCCTATAGGGATTATGTTTCCTAAAATTATAGGGATTGTAAAATCAATTATATTCAGCTTCTTTGTATAGAGCCCTAGGCTCCTATATATAGACTTAATGCCATACCTCTCTCAATATAGAGAGAGAGAGTTTGAGTCCGAGTACGTAGGCACTAATTGCCGAACCTCGTAAATTATTTGTGTTCTTTTTCTTTATTTTTCTCTACATTATCAAAGGCGAAAAGCGCAAAAAAGCTCAATTAAAGCATTGGCTTTAACGAAAAAAGGTGCAAAGGGAGAAAACATACAAAGATATATTTTTAGTCCAAGACTAATAATTATAAACATGAACGAAAAATATATGGCCAAAGAAATTGAACATAATTATGGTAAAGTAAAATATCAATTGTTTAGTGTCACTTCGACAGAAGAGACTCATTGGCAAGGAAAAGTCTGCCTTAGAACCTTGATGACGACACTGAAGAACACATAAAGCGAGACGAAGCGCTCAACACGTTTTGAGCTCGCTTCGGGGCTTAACCACACTTAAAGAGTGCCTTTGACTACACTGTTTCCAACAAGTTTACGGGTAGTTCTGAGCTCTTTAACATCTAATAAACTCTAAACATCAGCATAACGGATTGAAAAGAAGTGTAACGGTTGTTTTTGTTGCATTCATCCAGTCTTGAATTTCTGATAAGTATTGTCAGACCCCAAGTTTAGGGTCATGTGACCAGCACTGGACTATCCCTGCTGAGCAAGACAACCTTCCATAGTTGAGAAGACTTGAGTAAATACATATGGGATCGGGACTTTTCCGTACTGTCACATAACATGCAAAGGGATTTTTGGCAGTCCATACCTTCATTCAACTTTTATAAGAAAAGCTTTAACACAACTTTCACATAAGACCATGATATCAACATGAGTATAAAAGTCCTAAATTTTGGGGATGTCAACGTATATATGAAGTACCCAAAAGAACTATCCTGATTTCTAGTCATGAGCCACTAGAGTAGTCAAAAGAATATATCAATCTCATTGGAAGTCAAAGAATCCATCAATCTCATTGGACATATTTGGTGCAAAAGAATGAGATGTCCATCTGGACACTAGCCTCTTGCATACCCAACAAGAGCTACCTTGCTGTGATCCATTCTCCTATATGATCTCTAGCACTTTCAACCCAATAATACCAAACTTCAGCTTTTGATCTTGGCTCTGTGATGTCGTAAGATCCCCCCTCCCCGGGATCTGAAATATACTCTCTTCTCCATCTAAAAAGAGAATCCTAGGGAGATACAATGAAGGGATAATGGAGGAGAAAGGAGAGGAAAAGAAGAAAGAAAGCGGTATTCTGGTGGAAGAAGTGCACCAGAGGGAAATTACATATTTACAAAATACCATCTCAATTTATCCTATTTCATCAGATTGGGGATGTGATACCATTCCGAGGATGAACCTAATATGGGCAGTTCCAACAAGATTCATTCTTGAACAAAAATCCATTTTTTGATTTATTTCATCTATTCGATGACTGGAACAGGGGAGGATACACGTGAAAGAATCGAGTTGACCACTAGAACTAATGAAATCCAAAGTCCAGAAGTCTGATTGTACTTCTACACTCTTATTCTTTTATCTTAACTCACTACTACATAGATTGACATGATTACTTTTAACTGTTAAGAAATAGCTCTCAGCTATGTTGAATCAGAATGCAACAGTCATGAATACCAAACTCTTTGATTGTATGTTCAGTTTTGCAAAAGCAAAAGTTTACCACTCGTATATTAGAGTTAAGACACCTTGTCTTCTCTTTCATGCTGATCTCAGATGCCATACTTACCTTCAAAGGGCTTCTCCTTTACAGGAGACTACGCGATCTGGTCAGTAAGGACACAATTGTCATTTTCTGCTTTCAACCTGGTTCTTTTCTCTTCTCCTTTTTTGAACTTCTGTTGTTTCCACCAAGGGGAGTGGAGGGGAATAAGCTATCAAATTTGGTGTTGAGAAAGTTGATTGGACTCATGCAGGAAACAATGGTATCCTATAGTGATGGAAAAATGCTTGACAAACGTTATAAATTAAACCTACTGTCTTCTTTCTTGATGTGGGGTATTTGTTAACAACATATGCGAGAGAAATATTATTGTATTGCATTTTGGTTTTCTTCTCCTGTTTTACTTTTGGGAGGGAGAGGTGGGGGGTGGGGGTGTTGTAGAAGTATGAGCTTGAGGGGATGAAGGTATTCTCATTAGTAGAGGAATTTAAGACATGTGGTTATCCCACAGATTACCTGGACTCCTTTGCTTCTTCAGTTGTTTCCTAAGTGGGCATGGTTACTATACCTCTCTGAATCCGCTTGGCGTAATTTCCATCTTAATACTAGCTATATGTGTTGATTTGGTTTGTTCTATTATGTTTCCAACTGATATATGCTTTGGATCCTATTATCAGGGTGAAGAGGTGACATTTGACTACAATTATGTCCGAGTCTTTGGGGCTGCAGTAAAAAAGTGTGTATGTGGTTCAGCTAATTGTCGGGGCTATATAGGTGGTGACCCGCTGAATGCAGAAGTGATTGTTCAGGAGGATTCTGATGATGAGTATCCTGAGTCTGTCGTGCTGCGAGAGGATGCTAAAATGAATAATAAAGAAGACAACATTACATGTGCTACAAGTACTATTAATTGTGCTAAAATTAAAATCCAACGGAAACGACCTAAAAAGAAAAACACCCTGGATGGATTTATTGCTGAAAATCAGGACACGTCCTGTCAAACAAATATCAACAGTTCTGTGGGCCAAGAAAAAGTTAATTTAGGAAACTCCATTGCTGTTGTTAGCTTGAATTTAAGAGAGGAATGCGAGAACCTCCCTGATGTATCTCCTGCATCAGCTTTAAAGGCGGAAACATGTGTGGCACTGAAAGGCTCAGAGTATCTGTCTCATTCTTCTGCTCAACCTGTTGAGACTTCCTTGTCATTGAAAGATACATGTGAAACTGTGGCTGGAGTGAGAAAAGGGTGCACGGTAGCTGGAAAAGTTGTGAAGTTTTCTCTCTCTTCCGCACAGGAATTGGAGATAACTTCTCCTGATGCAGGTGTTAGCAAGTCTTTGAGGAAGTCAAAATCCAGCAATGGGAAAGAGATTCATGATTCCTTGAAATCATGTCTTTTTGTGAAAACTTCTCGTGAATCTTCTTTAGTGAAGAAGGGGAAACAGAGGAATTACGCTGTGAATTCCACACCATCCCCTGACGTGGACAGTAAATTGCAAGTTCCACAACCTAAATTGAAGAAACCTCCAGATGGCTCCTTACATGGTCATTTGGAAGCAGGTATATCTTTGTTATCATTTTGTTTTGGAATCTGCAGGTTGTGGAGTATTGGGACATTATCTTTCCTTACCTGAATTTGCAGTTGAAGAGAAACTAAATGAGTTGTTGGATCATGATGGTGGAATAAGCAAACGCAAGGTGAGTAGTTAAAGCTATGTGTTATAATCTGCACTTTCTTTTTCTTACTGAGTGATTCGAGATCAATCATTGTGCTGGTTTGTGTGAATGCTTGTTTCATCTTTGGTGTTAATTCATCGAGGGGGAATAGGCCAAAAAGTCATTGAAAGGGAGGGGTGGAAGGCATTTAGTGGGTGGTGATAAGGGATCATCATTCATCATTGTTGGCCATGTAATATCATGTCGACGTAGTAACCTCTCCATTTAGATTTTCATGGGTCCTATTTTGATCTTCTGTGGCATTTCCAGTTTTTTAAGCCAGCCTTTACTTAGTAACCTCTTTGTGAGAAATATTGTAGATGAATATTATTGAATTGTCGTCTCTACATTATCACATTGAGACCCTTTTTAGATATATTTGAAATTAGTAACGTGCTTATTGGGCTTGATTTTTGAGACGAGGGTTTTCCAGAAACAGCCTCTCTATCTTTATGAGGTAGTGATATACATTTTACCCTCCCCAGACCCCACTTATGGAATTCCACTGGGTATGTTGCTATTTGAAATTAGTAACGTGTTATATTCATCATTACCCTAAAAAGGCCAGGCATAGCATATCTACAGATAGACTCAGACAAAAGAGGCCATAAAGTCTAGTAATGATTCCACCTCATCAACTAACTGTTCTTTACACCAAAAATAAAGATGAGAAATGTAGGAGCTCCTGATCTTCTGGATTGAGCTGCATCTGCCTTCAAAACATCTTGCATTCCTCTCTTTCCAAATTGTCCACCATATGCAAGCTAGAACAATCTTCCACCACTCTTTGTGACAAGTTTCTCCTTGTATATTGCTCCAACTGCATATTAGGTCCAGCGTACTCTGAGGCATCACCCAAACAATTTGAGCTAAAGCTGCAAAAAGTTACCATAGTTGTCTGGTAATTGGACAATGCAGAAAAAGATGCCCATTGGTTTCAGCTTCCTGTTGGCATATTAGACTTCTTTTCCAACTAGGATACTATAATACAGTCCTTTTCCAAGTAGGATTCTATATACTATTCCTATTCCTATTCTAACTAGGATTGTAGATATTATTCTTGTTAATATTCCTATTATAACACTATTCATCTAGATTTTCATGGTCTTGTTACAATATTCTGAAAGCATTTCTGTTTTTAAAACTTCTACCCCACTTAGTGCGATTTCACCGGGTATGTTGCTGCTGTTATTGTTTTACTGCATGCGTGCCTAATCCACAGTAATCTACATTACGTTTCAATTATTATATTCTCTTTCTTGTAGCAGGACGCTTCCAGGTGCTACTTGAAGCTCCTCCTCTTAACTGCTGCTTCAGGGGATGGCTGTAATGGTGAAGCTATCCAGAGGTAACACATGGCTCGCCTTTTTAACTCTTTGTAGTACTAAGAGTTGCATTCTTAGCTGGTGCTACTTCTTATTTTCATAATTGTTAATTTATGCATTTCATATGTTTGCAGCAATCGGGACCTTTCTATGATCCTTGATGCAATCTTGAAAACAAAGTCACGGACAGTTTTGATGGATATTATAAACAAAAATGGTAATAAATTGATGCTTACTGCATGCATTAGTTTTTTCTATTTTCAAATATACTGATTGTTGGATCTGTTGTTGCTTTTGCTTTTTAGGTTTACAGATGTTACACAACATAATGAAGCGATACAGGAGGGAGTTCAATAAGATTCCAATCCTCAGAAAGTTGCTGAAGGTAATGCAGTATTCTGTAGCTTTATATCCTGCTCTATTGAATGAGTAGTTAGCTTGGAAGTACGAGAATTGAGAGCTATATGGGTAAATATGAGTTTTAGCACCAGCTCATAGTCTGAATGTGTTTGAGCTAGAAGCTATGTTACTGACAAATTATTTATTCGCTATGCAGCTTCTTAAGATGTCACTCTAACACGTACACATAAACATAAGTCAGATAGCTAGCAGCTTATGGAAGATCTCAACTAGCTAACATAGCAATGCAATGATCACTATAGTTCAGTTTGCTAATTAAAAAAAAAAAAAATTAAAAAAGGCATTTTGTGGTCCCATTGATCAATTCCTGCATTGTGATTTTGAGTTCAAAGTTCAAAGCCAAGTAGGTAGAATAGGCAATATGCATAAAGTCTGGCATTCTATTGTCACTGAACGGGCAGGATAATATAACTATAATTTACAAACAAACGTGAAATATCAGATGTATATGCTCTCTGTATTTTGCCCATTCTAACATCAAAAACAGTTGTTTTGGACGGCGAAAGGAGACAAAGGGTCTGCCTTGCCACTCACCTTTCTGAAGCACAACGTCAATTAATACCAAAAAATTAAAATATTTAATTGCATACATAAATAATCAAAATCTCCATCTCAATAACATATTAGCAAATATTTCAATTCAAAAACTAAAAATTGATAGTAGATACTACAAGTCTAGAGCTTGAATGAGGAAAAAACAAAACAAAGGTCAAAAGTAAGAAAATTAACAGAGGTAGAAGTAACTTTTTAGTCTGAAGAAGAAGAAGAAGTAAAACAAACACAGGAAGAAGAAATCTCAAGAAGAAAAAAAGAAGAAAAAAAGAAATACGTATTGGTTGGACTTTGGAGTCTACGGAAAAGTTTGGCTGGTCATGGGAGAAGCATAGTTGGGTCATTTGGTTGGAGTCGAAGTCTAAGTGTAAGAGTGCAATTGGTGCAAATTTGAAAAGAAAACCCTAAAATGATCTATTAACTTTCAAAACCCTAAATTGGTCTTCTTCTTTTTTTTTTAAGGAAATACGAAAGGTGACGCCTTTCTCGCCTTCGTCGCTATGGCATTGCCGTTTGAAGATCGCCTCTCCATAAAGCTAAAAAGCGATGAAGGGTTGCCTCACCTCTCGCCATTGGCGACCGCCTTTCACAACACTGATCAGAAACAATATATTTAAATCATTGAACAGTTAGAGAAAAGAAAATGTGAAGTAGTTCCGAGCATTGGAAAGCAGAGCATAAAACCCAATGTCACATATTCCCTCTGTCCCAATTTACGTATTAGTTTGATTGGGCTCGAAGATTAAGAAATAAAGGGAAACCGTGAATCTTGTGGTCTTAAATTAAAAAGATGTGTGTAGTCCTTTAAATCGTGGGTCTTAAACTTCCCACGTAGAATGTTGGAACTGGAAAACTTACTAAATATAGAAAGAAGCACTCTTGTTGGGACAAACTAAAAAGGAAATTAGTAAGACACTTAATTGAGATGGAGGGAGTAGTAATCTTCTCTTTTCATTTCTGGCTTTGGAGATTCAATTTTTTTCACAAAGTCTAGTTAGAATTAAAGAGGTTACATTTTTTTTTTGTTCAAAATCTTGTGTTAACTAGCACAAGCATATTAACAAAAGCAGCAATATGGCTGGTGGCCTGAATGCTTAAGAAGATTGTCTTTCTTGTCATTAAGATGCTGTAGCATAAAACTTGATTGAGAAATACATCAGTATGTAATTATGCAATGTCTTAGTGGCTTCTTAGGTCAGCTCCTTTTTAGTTTGTACCCATTTGTCTTACATGAGGTCTTCTCTTGGTTAAACCTTTTCCACTGAGGGTTCTCTTGATATGCGTAGCAGATCTGTTATTTGTCATTGCTATCATACCAAGCTTTTGGTTTCACATATGTCAACTCACTTTAACAGGTCTTAGAGTATCTAGCTGTAAGAGACATCCTTTCTCCTGAGCACATTAACGGAGACACATCTAGAGCTGGAGTTCAGAGGTTAGCAGATGTTTCTTGTATAGAATATTTCTAACTTCTGTTCTGATTGTTTATGTGAATTTCATTCTTGCATATGATGTTTGGGTAGAGTTTCCTTTTTTAATATTTTATTTTTCCTGCAGTGATAATGATCTAAAAAGCAACTTGAGTGTCAAACCCAAATATGAATTATGGTGTAACCAAAAAAAATGAGAGGGCTAAACTAGATACTACAGAAGTGTAACTATTTTACATCAAGGATAAATGGTAGCAGAAACAAATGTTTCACAACTAGAGTATTTGTATGCCACTATGTTGGAAGTTCCAAATTGTTGGAGTTGAGTCTTGATTTTTTTGTTTAAATTTCTAAATCAGAGAAGGGTACTAGAATATCATATCCTCTCCATATATGAGTAAGTATGTTATATGAGGAGTATGTTACATATGTTTTATTTGCAATGAACTTTTACGATGTT
Source organism: Solanum clarkiae (assembly GCA_011800125.2). Classification (NCBI taxonomy): domain Eukaryota; kingdom Viridiplantae; phylum Streptophyta; class Magnoliopsida; order Solanales; family Solanaceae; genus Solanum; species Solanum clarkiae. Next base: position 14,148,545 of record JAABOM020000096.1, on the reverse strand, counting down.
CCTGACTACTAGTCCTCTGTCCAATTTTGTGTGACACTTTCCTTTTTATTATGTTTGAACAGGGTTGACACCTTTCTATATTTAACAACAATTTAACTTTAAAGTTGCTAGTTTACCCTCGATACATGATTTTATAGCCACATAAATGTCTGTAGCATGTTTGGTACTTGACAGGTGTTTGGATTGACTTGTTTTAAGTGACTTATGAGTTGAAAGCCCAACTTATGGCTTTTTGCTTTTTCTTTTTTGTTCTTTTTCAGCTATAAGCACTTTTTTGTGTTTACCCAAACACTTCCAAAACTTAAAAAGTGCTTAAAATCCAAAAGCCAAAAAAAAAAAGCCAATCCAAATACCCACTTAGAAGACTCTGTAGGAAGGTTCAGAGAGCTTTTGCAGTTTATTGTGTCTTTCCATCCTTCATAGTATTTGGATATTGTATATATTTGAAGATACTCTGTTGTCCTTTTTTTTGCGTCTCTTGTGGAGAGTTCTGTTTTAGTACTTGGTGCAGTGTCTTTCTTTAATAAAATATTATCCTCCTATTTCCGGATAAAAGATAAACATTTATAATCCCCCTGATCTTCCATACCCAAGGAAAATAAATTATATAAAAAGAATTCCAGTCTTAAGAAATTTTTTTTATCAAGTTTTACATGCAAATAAATAAAGTAGTATTGGGACAGCTTATATTGATCTATTATTGTGGGAAAGAGGCTTTTGTATTCTCTTCTCCACTATATCCATTTGTGTGCATCTTTTTCCCTGCACGAGTCAGTTTGATTCTTTTCTTGACAAGGTAATAGGTTTGTATATACATCTTCAGCACTAAAGGCTAGGAGCCTAAATTTACACCATGGAGCTACATACAGTTGGGTAGACTCAGCAATTCCGGAAAAAAACTAGGTGCTTCTTCATCTTACAAAGAACCTAGAATATCTATAATAGCTACAGGATCATTTACATACTCAGAGCTGCACCAATAGTGAAAAGTGATAATGCAGTCGTTTTAATCCAATGTGAAGGACTGCTAATGCTCTCATAACATCTCAAATTTCTCTCCTTCCATATGGTCCACCAAATCACTGCTGGGACAATAATCCATCTGCTTTTGTCTATACTGCCACTACCTTAGCTTTCTATAACCTGACTTGCCCTTTCTGTTGTTGTCCAACTTAAGCTGATAAACAAGTTCCTAAGTTGTCTAACCACCCCGCAGTGACATCTAGGACACATATGTATTCCCCTCTTGATGAGATTCTCTTGAATTAGTGCTGCCTCTTTTACCACCAACCAGCTAAAGACTGCTAACTTATATGGAATTTTCATTTTCCGGATAAGCTTCCAAGGAAAAACTCTGAGTTGATTCTTCATCTGGTTCCAATTCTTATAGGCAGATCTGTGAAAACACCCTTGCTATGATGAATCCACCTGAGAGTGTCTTCTCCCTGTTTCAGTCCTTAAAATTGGTCAGCAAATCTATCCACCTCCCATTCTTGTATCATCCTTCTATATGTTAAGTTCCATCCATGGACGGACCAGACTTCTTCCACTGTGGCCTCTAGTTGCTGATTCAACAAATAAATGTCTGAAAAGAGCTGCTTGAGGCTGCCATTTCCTAACCAGTTAGCATCCCAAAAACCTAGTTCTTTCAAAGAATCTATGCCAAAAATCTCTGATTGATCTCCACAGGCTGACTCAGTTTGATTCTCCTGCATGCATGCTTAGTTCATTACTTTTCCCCTGAACAATAATGTATGCATCTTCTTCTTGGAGTTCTTTTTTTTGGAATCAGTTGACATATCTACTATAAACAAGGAACTACACCAAAAGTGTATTTCAGTAATAATTACAGTAGTAGTCAAAAGAGCAAATCCGACCACATCGATCCCTCATAAACTGTCTCAAACATGAATTATGTCCTCTAGATCCCTCGTAAACTGTCTCAAACATGAATTATGTCCTCTGCCTCTTGAGGGTACTCATGAATGACCAAAAATGAAAAAGCACTAAACAATTCATATCAACTTCTGGAAAGAGAGGCTCTATCTTCAAAACACCTTTGGTTCCTCTCCTCCAAATTGTCCACCAAATTAGTACCATGTTGATAGCAAACATGCCAATTCATCTTGAAGTTCTAGAGAACTCAACTATTTTGTTTCTTTTTAACTGCAGGCAATAGTATTCTGCTGGCAATAATGTGCCTATTAATGCTGGCGAGTTTGCTCATATCGTCCATCTTATGCGTCGTGTGAGAAATATTGGAGAAGAATATTGTTGAATTGTGTTTCTACATTATTATATAAAGACCCACTACAACCTAATCCAAATCCAACTAGGAAACAACATACTATTCCTATTCCAATTCTTAATAGGACTATGTAATCCTATTTCTATTCTAACACTCCCCCTCAAGCTGGTGGATACAAATCATAAGCACCTAGCTTGTTACAGACATAATTAATACGAGGACCAGTGAGGGACTTGGTGAAGATATTTGCCAGCTGATCATTTGACTTCACAAACTTTGTAACAATATCTTTTGAGAGAGTTTTTTCTCTGCCAAAGTGACAATCAATCTCAATGTGCTTGGTCCTTTCATGAAACACTGGATTTGATGCAATATGAAGGGCCGCTTGATTATCACACACAAGTTCCATTTGATCAACTTCACCAAATTTTAGCTCCCTCAATAACTACTTGACCCAGATAAGCTCGCAAGTTGCTATAACCATTGCTTGATATTCTGCTTCTGCATTCGACCGAGCAACCACACTCTGTTTCTTGCTTTTCCACGACACCAAATTACCTCCTACTAATACACAATATCCGGATGTAGACCGTATATCAGAGGGTGATCTTGCCCAATCAGCATCTGTATATCCGGTGATATGCTCATGTCCTTGATCTTCGAAGAGTAGTCCTTTTCCAGGTGCTGACTTTATATATCGCAGATTACGAACAACTACATCCCAATGACTATCACAAGGGGAAGTCATAAATTGACTTACAACACTCACAGGGAACGAAATGTCAGGTCTAGTCATTGTTAGATAATTTAACTTTCCCACTAGTCATCTATACCTTTCAGGGTTATTGAGCGGCTCCCCCTGTCTTGGAAGCAGTTTAACATTCGGATCCATAGGAGTGTCAATGGGTTTACATCCCATCATCCCTCCTCAAGAAAGTCTAAGGCATAGTTGCGTTGAGAAATAACAATACCTGATCCAGACTGAGCTCAATACCTAGAAAATACTTTAATCTGCCAAGGTCTTTAGTTTGGAAATGCTTAAAGAGATGTTGCTTCAAACTAGTAATACCATCTTCATCACTGCCTGTGATAACAATATCATTGACATAAACAACCAAATAAATACATAAATTTGTTGCCATAATGCCGATAAAATACAGAGTGATCAGCTTCACTACGAGTCATGCCAAATTCCTGAATTACTATGCTGAACTTTCCAAACAAAGCTCGAGGAGACTGTTTCAAACCATAGAGTGACTTGCGCAATCTACATACAAGTCTACTAGACTTCCCCTGAGCAACAAAGCCAGGTGGTTGCTCCATATAGACTTCTTCGGCAAGATAACCATGCAGAAAAGCATTCTTAACGTCCAACTGATGAAGAGGCCAATGATGAATAACAACCATAGATAGGAGAATACGAACATATGCCATTTTAGCCACGGGAGCAAATGTATTAGTAAAATCTAGCCCAAATATCTGAGTATATCCTTTGGCAACAAGGCGAGCCTTAAGTCGATCAACCTGACCATCGGGACCAACTTTTACTGCATAAACCCAACGGCAACCAACGGTGGATTTACCTGCAGGAAGGGGGACAAGTTCCCAAATACCACTCGTATATAAAGCAGACATAGCAGACATCTCATCAATCATAGCCTGCCTCCATCCCGAATGAGAAAGTGCTTCATCTGTAGTCTTAGGAATGGAAATAGAGGACAAAAAGTATACAAAAACATAGTAGGATGATATGAGACGATGATAACTCAAGAAAGTATAATATGGGTTAGCATTTCGAGTGGACTGTATACCTTTTTTAAGTACACTCGGTTGGCTAGGAGTAGGCAAGTCCGCAGTAGGAGCAGCATCTGGTGCCTGACATGAATCTTCTGGAATTGGTGCTGGACGTGGACGACAATGCTAAGTCAAGAGAGGTGGAGGTTTGTTGGGTTGTGGCAGAGGTGACACTACAGTTGGAGATTCCTCAAATGTCGGTACAGGTAGGACCTGAGGTAGAGGTAAGACCTCAGAGATATCAGGGTGATTAGATGATGTATATTAAGGTTGAGATTCAAAGAATGTGACATCAGTGGACATAAGATATCGATTAATGTCACGACCCGAACTTAGGGCCTAGATGTGACACAGCGTATGGGAACCCAAGAGTCCCCAAACAAGCCTGAAGATACCAAAACTCGCATCATCGGTTCGGAAGCATAGTCAGCAATCAACACATAGTTCTAAGGGACGGGAAAGTAGGACTCACGCTATGGGGGCAATTTGGGTCTCGTAGGATCTTTCCATCAGCATGAGAACAAGTGACACATCGGTACTTAAAGATAACCATATACATAACATAGACTTAATCATAACACATAACATATAATGTGAAGAGGTTTACAAGATGTCCAACAACGCATCTACATAGATGGGTCGGGGGCCAAGACATACCCCGGGCTCACCCTCAATACATAAGGAGAAGTAAGTAACATAGGTAGATAGATGTTGGTACGTCCTTGAAAGACAGGATTCACCACTACAAGTAAATACAGAATCTGAGCTAAACGTCAAATGGTGGATGGTCAAAGTCCTCGGTCCCTACATGGTAAAATCATGTAGGCAAGAGTATGCGTTAGTACGTTTGAATGTACTAAGTATGCAGGGTGCGATGCATGTAATTTACCAAAACCTGTACATCAACGTTAAATGACAAGGCACATAATATCGAAAGAGTTGAATATCAAAGAATGTAATATAACAAGATGCTGTGAAAGTCATGATGCATGGAATGTAAATGATGCACTCGTTTATATATATATTGGGGATGTGACCTCAACCGACATAAGTAAGACCAAGCGGCTATTTCTTGGAATCCCGATGAAATCCCCTCATCGGTAAAGATGCTAAGGGTAGACCATACTTCACCTTATGGGACAATTCCCTCTTCATATGAAGTAACCTTCCTTACGGGACAACTCCCTCTTCGGATAGGATTTTCACAAAATCACAAATCAAATCATTTCTTCTCCTTACGGGACAACTCCCTCTTCGGATCGGAAACCTATGTTACGCACATAGTTCAAGGAAAGGGAGAGCGCCCTTGGGGATAACCCTAATGCTCCCCATCCATCGGTGCTAAGTCGTTATCCACAAGAATAGCTATATGTGTATATATATATATATATATAGACATATTTTCAAACAACGTAAATCATTTCCGAAACCAATTCAATGTATTCTTAGGCTTAAAGGCCAAAACATAATTTCATAGTCTATATACTCATGCATAGGAATAGCCCATTCATATAAAAATGGTACAAGCACCCAAAATGCTCAAAGAGCCAAAATCAAAGACATATGTGTGATCACAATATTGTCATAACCAATATCTTATATCAAAATCATATCATAGAACATAATTGGGCTTAACCCATAATATAATTCCCATAATAATCCATGTATATGAATGCATATGCTATGAATTATGAGAATCCATGTACATGAATGCATATGCTATGAATAATGAGAGAATGACATGGGTAATTAGGATTCAATCAAAAATCAACCATATAATATGAAATTCAATCGAAAACATAATTGAATCCACATTTAAATTCATACTGTAATCACCCATGCATTTAGAAGTCTTAAAGGGGACATTCGTACTTGAAATTCCATAAACCCCAAAGAAAATCCTCATGTAATAGTTTAAATCATATTAAAATCATCAAATAGACACTACCCATGCATAATTAGAATTTTAGGATTCATAATCTTCAAAACCCCGATTTAAAGTAACTAGAAATCCAT